>CM032629.1:8249866-8849866 GCA_019097785.1 Fraxinus excelsior
CCTACTTTGACGAGTGGTAAGTTTTGCTACAGTTGGCCGTTTCGCATGCCGTTAGTGATGGGAGAAACTAGGTCGTGAGCACTTTGAAATGATATTAAGAATGTAATATTTCGACTTCGTTTGACTTACCATAATAATCCCGCAAAATTGAGACAAAAATAAGAAAAACCGTTTATATATTTTGGAACGGCCTACTTCGACGAGTGGTAACTTTTGCTACGGTTGGCCGTTTCGCACGCCGTTAGTGAGGGAGAAACTAGGTCGTGAGCACTTTGAAATGGTATTAAGAATGCAATATTTCGACTTCGTTTGACATACCGTAATAATCCCGCAAAATTGAGACAAAAATAAGAAAAATCGTTTATATATTTTGGAACGGCCTACTTCGACGAGTGGTAACTTTTGCTACGGTTGGCCGTTTCGCACACCATTAGCGAGGGGAGAAATTATGTCATGAGCACTTTAAAATAGTATTAAGAATGCAACATTTCGACTTCGTTTGACATACCGTAATAATCTCGCAAAATTGAGACAAAAATAAGAAAAATCGTTTATATATTTTGGAACGGCCTACTTCGACGAGTGGTAACTTTTGCTACGGTTGGCCGTTTCGCACACCATTAGCGAGGGGAGAAATTATGTCATGAGCACTTTAAAATAGTATTAAGAATGCAATATTTCGACTTCGTTTGACATACTGTAATAATCCCGCAAAATTGAGACAAAAATAAGAAAAATCATTTATATATTTTGAAACATCCTACTTCGACGAGTGGTACTTTTGCTACGGTTGTCTGTTTCACATGCCACTAATGAGGGGAGAAACTAGGTTGTGAGTACTTTGAAATGGTAATAAAAATGTAATATTTCGATTTCGTTTGACATACCGTAATAATCCCACGAAATTAAGACAAAAATAAGAAAAAAAATTGAAAGACCAAAAAAAATTTTAAAAAAAGGTTGTCAGCCACGTACAAGGCCAAGGCAAAGCGCATGTTCTTTTCCGTAGCGCAGGAGAATGGGACTGATACTCTTCGTGCCCCTGTTTGATACACTTTAAAATTTTCATTTTCATTTTTTTACTCATTTTTAACCACACATTTTTTAATAAAATAATATTTTTCATCACATAAATAAATTTTTTTTTTTCAACCACACATTTTTCATCAATCTATTATTTCAGAATATATTCTTCCAAAATAATGTGACTCAAACACACCCTTAAGCTCAATTTTACAATTCCCAAAAAATATTTATTATTTTTCTCTTAATCTTTTATTTTCACTAAGCCATGTTTGATGGGTAATATTTTCCATTTTTTAAGTTTTATAGTGTTTGATACGACAAATTTTGTCTGGAAAATGTTTTCTTCATCTGCCCCTCACGCGCCTGCTTTCCTGGATTTGGAGGAATGGCCTTTTTTTTTTTTTTTTGTGGGAATTGATTTTCCAGGTTTTTTTTATTTTTTTTTATTTTTAGACACGATGATAGAGAAATTTATCATTTTTATTGACAATTTTCTTACAAAACAAAAGTTAAACGAATGGTATTCGGTATGATATTTTTTTATTTTTATTTTTGCAATTGAAACAAATGCTAGACTTAGTAGTAAAAAAAATATCACTTTAATGGACAAATTTCATGTAAAATAAAGTTAAACGGACATCAAACTTTTAACATTTTTCAGTGAAAAATTATATCAATCAAACACAATTAATTACAATTCCCAAAAAAATAAATTTTAGGCAATTCAATTTCATATAATTCATTTTCTTTTCACTCAAATTTCACATTTGCAATCAAATGAACCCTAACTTCCCTCTAAAATACCATATAATTTTTCTCTATAAAAAACTGAAATACATTGAATATAATTATATATTGAGAGCGTGTTTGTAATTTGGAGAGTCAAAATCACTCTCTAAATTTAAATATTAATTTAAAAAGTCACTTTGAGTATAATTTTAAAGGTTTGTTGACTATTTAAAATAAAAAGTATCTTATATTTTAAAAATCTTTTATAAATACTCTAAGGGTCCGTTTGATTGTAAGGTGAAAAATGAGTGAAAATAAAATGTTTTATAGAGAAAATATTTTTCTAGAAATTGTTTTACTGGGAATTGTAATTAATTGTGTTTGATTGGTATAATTTTATATGTAAAATGTTGAAAGTTTGAAATCCGTTTGGCTTCGTTTTTTATGAAAATTATCCATTAAAGTGATAATTTTTTTTACTGTTAGGTCTAAAATTTGTTCAAATTGCCAAAAAAAAAATAATTGAAAAAATATATAATCATACCGAATATCATTCGTTTGACTTTGTTTTCCATAGAAATTGTCAATAAAAGTGAAAAATCATTTTTACTATTGTGTCTAAAATTTCTTCGAATTGCAAAAAATATATATATATTTACTCACCAAAATATCAAGAATTTATTTTTCTCAAAAATGTGAAAAATTTGGAAAGTTGAAAAATATTTTCTCGGAAAAAATTTACCTATCAAACACTACAAAAGTTGAAAAATAGAAAATATTTTTCATTTTCCATAAAAAATTATGCATATCAAACGGAGCCTAAGCATTTAAAAATGAGCAAGTTTAGTTCTTATTTATTAATTACAATGACGAGATTAATTTTCAATAACGGAAAATATCCAAGTTTTGTTAAATTATCAAAGTGGCATAATCAGTCTAAAATAACAAAAACTATCCGAGTTTTGTTAAATTATCACATCTTTCTCTGCTCGACTTTATAACGGTATATTTTGCTTCCAAGCACGGCTTACGGGATTAGTGCCTATAAATTTGACGTGAAACATATGTTCATAAGGGTTAAACTCCCCCTACGATGAAAAGTAGTCGATCACAAGCCTTAAAAAAGGAAGGGTTTCAATTTTGTTAAATTAATAAGTAAATAAAAAAGAGTCAACTCATGGACTGCTGAGTCAAAAAGACTCATTTGAATCATCTCTCTTTCTACAATCTTGTTACAAATACATTCTAATTTACACCGACTTATCAAATTTACACTTGATACGATCTCGCACCATCCTTCACATATCACGCATTTAATCCAACCATCATAATCTTGCCACGTCATCCATAGTCAACAAGGATGCCAATGAACAAATAGCTTAATTGATCTTTCTATACAATTTTGGTTTCTAAATATTAATGTGAATCATTTAATAGTCGGGATATTTGCACAATTGCATCACTTTCAGAGTTGGATATTCGTATTTTGAAATATGAATTGCGAAATTGTGTGCTAGACATGAATGGTGAATCTCAATTTCAAGTATTTATAATTGTTGAGCAATGCCAACAATTAACTAAGAGTCTGTTTGATAGTCCCATTATTTTTCATGGAAAATGGAATTGAAATTTCAATTCTTACTTTTGCCATGTTTGATAGCCAAAATTTTCTATGGAAAATGCTTTCCTCCCACCCACCACTTGTCCCCTTTTTCCATGATTTTCTAGAATTGGTTTTCCCGGAAAATGGTTTCCAGCTTTCTCTCGTCTTTTTTTTTTTTTTTGGGTAATGAAAACAAATTCTATGGACAATTATAAAAAAAAAAAAAAAAAAAAAAATCCCTTTAATGTACAATTTTCATGAAAAACAAAGTCAAATGAAGACCAAAAGATCCAAAATTTCAATATTTTCCAGATAAAAAATTATATTAATCAAACACAATTAATTGACAATTCCCAGAAAAACAATTCTAGGCAATTCAATTCCCTAAAATTCATTTTATTTCCACTCAAATCTCATTCTTGCAATCAAACGGACCCTAAGTGTAGAAGGTCAGAGACTTGTATAACGTGAGCTAAATTGATCCGTCTTGTATTTCACTTTACATGTTTCTATCGCGACTACAAAACAAGCATTTATAGCAATGCAACATGCAAAGATGGACCTTCATAACTAAAATGAATAATGACTTTTCTTACTGATTGTATAACACTTTTTATTGAACAATAATTTGTTGAATAAATAGATGTAAATTTTATTATACAAGACTTATGATTCAAAACCTCGTTGGGAACTTCAATCATGTAAATATGCAAAAATAACTTTTAAAATCATATATGAATTTATTATATTGGCTTCTTAAATTTCAATCCCCATTAACTAAATTCTTGAATTTGTCCCTGGTTTCCCTACAAATATTTAGCATTAATCTAGCAACGATTTTGATTTGTTACTCATTTTTCTTCTTTTCAAAACGTGAAAAGCAATGCCCAGACTCCCATTTCCTTGCCATGCCCCCATTATTCTTATTCTAATACATTACATGTCTTGTTTGATAAGACGTGCTAATATCTCATTTAGTGTAGTGTTTTGCTTACAAAACATTCATTAAAATTCTTAAACCCACACTTAGAACTACACCACATACGGACAATTGCTTAATGAAAATCAATCTTGTCGTTCACACAGTAGACTTCTTTCAGAAAAAAAATAACTGGAACGATACCTAGGCAGTGATTTCACTTAATTGGGTGGCCTAGGAACAAAAGACCTAGACTCAGTAGTAATACAGAGACAAGTTAATGCAATTCAAATAGATGTGTCCATAACAGAAAACCAAGTTTCGGAGCATATCTTCCATCTCTTAACGGAGAAACAAAATACAGTGCAGGGTGTTTAAAAATGTATCAACTAATACACTTAATAATCATTTTGTAAGATTTTTGGTCCCCAAACAAGAATCCGAAGAAACAGACTTTCACTTCTTCTTCTCATGACCACCTCCAGCAGCCCTGCATCAAATTGCCAAAATAACATAAGCAACTGGCTAAAAAAAATTAATCTCCAACTAATTGCATTTGTAACCAGAATACAAGTATATAGAGAATGATAAACTCAATTCTATTCGAGAAAAAAATTATAAAACTATTAGGTTAAAATTTCAGTTGGATAGAGAATGATGGGAATAGGGATGCAATGTCATTGAGGGAAATTACCTCATCTTACGGAGGACGCTTGACATCTCCTCTCTCTTCTTCTTTGCCCTCTTGTGAGTGCCCAACTTTCTCTTAGCTACCTTCAGAGCTCGTTTGTCCTTTCCAACTTTAAGAAGCTCAGTAATCCTCTTCTCATATGGTGCAAATCCAGCAACTTCCCTTATAAGACTCCTTGCAAAGTGCACTCTCTTGCTTGTTTTCTGAGGCAATCAACATAGTTAGAAATCGACAAAAGAAAAAAAGGAATACAGAATTACGATTACAAAATCTTGCATATAGATGCATGAGAGTTGCCATTTTACTTGTCAGAAAATACTCGAGTTACAAACAGAGTCCGAAAAGGACAAATCAACCCTAGTAAGAAGAGAATATTATTTTTCTGTTCTATTCTTAGAGCAGGTTTTTACTAACTTCTACTGAAAGGACCTTTTCCTCAATTAACAAATTTTACTAGGCATTTGTCTAAGGCTTTCGATTTATAAATCTAGCAATGAAGGATATGAATAAAAAAACCTAAGTTTCAACTGACTATATTTCTAGCTTCAAAATTCAATTCGTGTGTACTCTATGAATTCAACGTGCTAGTTCATGTTTTCTAATTAACTGGCAAACAAAGGTTAATCAAGTACTTAAAAGAGTCACGGGCTTGATGTATATAAACAACTAAACCACATAAAAATCAATCAAATTTCCCCTTTTTGGTGTAGTTAAAAAAATGATAAAAAATTTTAAGTCGAAATCAACAATAAATTTTAACTTCACATTTCATCGACATTTATTAAAATTTACTAAGAATTTGATTTTTAACTACACCAAACAAGGACTAAAGATGCAAAAAGTCAGAACTATCAAATCAAACTCGCAAAAAAAAATCATAGAAAACACTTTCATTTAACAGGAAAAAAGTCATAGAACTATCAAATTAAACTGGCAAAAAAGCACAGAAAGCACTTACGCCTTTCCTAGAGGATGGACGTGGAGCTAATTCCTTACTAGTCACAATATGGCCCTTGTTCAAACCAACAAATAAGCCAGTGTTTGGCTGCTTTGGAGCCATTACTGCTCTGCAACAATGACAAAATCACATATGCACGAGTCTTTTTATATAATTATCGTCCATGAAAACTCTTCAGAATCTCAAAGAAATGCTTCAGAAGTCTATAGGAAACTTTCTGAAAACTTAAGAAAATGTGAATAAATAAATAAACCAGAATACTGGGCTCCATTGTGAGTTTAGCCTTTCTATCAAACCAATTAACATGTCATTAGGATTTTTTGCAATGACATAAATAATCTTCTCTAAGAGGGCATAATGCTGAATTATTATATTATCATAACCATGGAATTGTAATTTTTATAAATTGATTCACATCCTACTCTTTTTTTTCAGAAATTTTCTTTCTCGGATCCCTTTTCCATACAATCTATCTTCTCATAAAAATTGCACCTAGGAATTTATACCATTTCCTATTTCAAGTAAATCAACATAACTAGACTGTTTATTCATACTACAAGCAAGTAAAAAATGTTCCCTTAAGTAGCGCGAAGATTCCGAATTAAAAAAAATGATTATGAAAAAAGATGAAGCGCACGCGCTCACATTCAAGAGTGTTTAAACCAGAAACGTTATTGAATCTGTATACAAGCACATGTATATACATCTATGAATCGTGTGGATGGTGGTCTAACCTTCTTTTCGATTTGACTGTCACTGGAAAAATATTAGGCGGTGCTCTGGCAAGAAGAACTAGGGTTTCACAGCGTAAAGCGTTTTATATACAAACCCGGGTTTTAAATCAAGGGTAGAATTGTCACGACGATTCAATGGTCATATTTCCAACACATTTTTTTTATAAATTAGTTTTGGTCAATGCCATGCACGGGTTCTCTTTTTTTTTTTAAAGGTTATGTTAGCGTTGCATATACATTAAGAGGGGTGTATTTAATTAGGAGTTTTAGAGACTTTTGGAGACTTAAAAAGTTTGGGAGTATTCAATTGGGACTTTTAGAGACTCTAAAAATTCAGGTGTATTCAATTGAGACTTTTAGAGACTTTTAAGAAATCTCTAAAAGTCACGATATATTCAATTAAAACTTTTTAGAAGTCTCTATAAGTCTTGGGGTATTCAAATTTTTATGACTTTTAGAAACTTTTATAAAAGTCTCTATAGTACTAATTTTTAAGTAGAAAGTACTAACATAAAATCTCAAAATTTGTCTCTCATTAATCATGAGATTTTGAGAGACTTTCACAAAAAAAGAAAAATAATTAATATGTAATTTTTTTCAATATTTCTCTTTTATTTTCCCTTGACGAACAAATTGTACTCTCTCTCTCTCTCTCATATTTCTATTTCTATTTTCTATGAAAATATTAAATTTTATTCTGTTAACTTTTTTTTTTCTTTTTTCATTCATTTTTTCTGAAAATATATAAACTTTTAATTAAATTATAAAGTTTTATATATCTATTCTTTAAATGTATATTATATTAATAATAATGAATATTAAATTTATTTTTTATATGTATAATTATTATTATTTAATTAATTAAGGTTATACATTTTTTATTTTTTTAAAATGTTTTTGCATGGGGAAAAGGAATGAGAAGCGGAATGAAAGTTTATAAGTCTACAAAAGAGAGAGTGTGTGTTAATGCATGGAGGGACTTCTATAGCAGATGATATGTGGAATGATGTTGGGAATGTTTAATATTTATTTTTGTTAGTTACTACGAAAATACTATTATTATTTTTTTTGGTATTTTGATTATTTGTTAATGTACTTATTATTATTATTATTATTTTGAAAAAGAAAATTTGACATGAAAAATTCGATTTATTGCTTTGCATTTTCAATTATATGAGTTGTAGATAATTTGGACATATAAAAAGTTATTTAAAATATTATATTATATATGTTTAATATTTTTTTAAAAAAAATAAAAGTCTCCAAAAGTTTTTAAAAGTCTCCAATGAAAGTCTCCGAAAGTCCATGAAAAACTTTTACTAAAATCTTACTAAATCCATTGAAATAACTTAAAAGTTCACAAAGTCTCCAAAAGTCATACACTTTAAAAAGTCTCCAAAAGTCTTTAAAAGTCTCAATTGAATACATCCCCCTAAGTTTATGTTCGGTCGGAATTAAAATATGATTTTAATCAAAGTCAAAGTCAAACAATCAATATTAATCATATCTTTCATGGGTCCCACAACTTTTCAACCACACATTTTAAAAACTTATATTACAATCTACTAAAAATCTAATTTTAATCCACACCAAACACCTTCTAAATGAAGTTAGGAAAATGAACTTTATTTAAGAAATTAAATTTACATATGATATATTGTTTGATAATTTTTTTGATGCTTCGTACTAAAATGTTATAATAGGCTAAAATATATTCAATGTAGAAAAATATTTACAAATAGCACATGTAATGAATACCTAGCACTAAGGAACTAAAAGAAATTCATTCTAAAACAAAGACAAAATAATATATTTTATATGAGCAGTTGATTACGTAACAAGTTGAGACTAGTTAATAAAAACTTAAAACTCAAAATCAAATGGATACGTGAGTATCTGTCCTAATTGAAGAGAGAATAAATAGAGCTAGCATTATTGCGATGAAAAGAAATACACAAAGATTTTTTTTTTTTTTTTATTTACAAATTTGGTAATTATTAATGTTAATGAGTTTTATTCTTTTTGCTCATATTTTATGTTGAGAGATAAAAAGATTGGATTTTGGGGTTACCTCCGTGGTGCACTGAGAAATATTTTTTTTCTTCTTTTCTTTACATCGATGATCACTCAACATGGTAATTATTAATGCTAATGAGTTTTATTCTGTTTGCTCATATTTTATGTTGGAAGATAAAAAGATTGGATTTTTGGGTTATTTTGATATTTTATTAAGGTGGAACCATCGAAAAAAAAATATCAGTGATGCGTGGAGTGTCATGTCTCCGTGGTGCATGAAGATTTTTGATTTTTTTTTTTTTTACATGCACTAATCATTCAAGATGGTAATTATTAACGTTAATGAGGTGTATTCTTTTTGCTCATATTTTATATCGAGGGATAAAAATATTGGATTTTTTAGTTATTTGATATTTTATCCAATGTGGATTTTTTGATACAACTCGTTTCATCAATCGAACGTGGGTAACATGGAAATTGGGTCAACAATTGTAGTTGCTTCCTTTTTTATCTTTCCCTAGTCAACATTTGTGGGTTAGAAGAAATCCATAGTACCTTTTTGTTTTGAAGATATGCTTAGATGGGTAATGGATGATTATGGATAAAATGAGGAAGAAAAATGATTCATAAATGAACAGTAAATGGTGGGTTGTCTCTTTTAAGATAGTAGGGATATGTGTGTTTGAGCTACATTATTTTAGAATAATGTATTCTGAAATAGTAGATTAATAAAGAACGTGTAGTTGAAAAAGAAAGAAAAGTTACTGATATAATGAAAAATATTATTTTATTGAAAAATGTATTATTGAAAATTAGTAGAAGAATGAAAATGAAAATTTTAATGTGTACCAAACATGGACTATATTTTAATTATATTAATTATTCACTTTCATGTATTATCACACCCATATTCTTAATTTTTTCTTCATAATATTCTTGTTTCTAACATTTCATTAATTAGAAAGTTTTGTCCTTAATCATGATTTTCTTCCAAAAATATTGTTAACGTATTTAAAATGAGGATCAAATATTTAATCACAATTTTACAGTATTATTTATTTTGCTTGTTCAAAAATACAATAAACAATATGAGTCATTTTAGTTTATTTAAAAAAAAATAGAGATAAATCATAATATGGAACAATTTATGTCACTTGAAAATAAAAATGAGATGAAAAAAAGTTTATGGACGTAAATATAATAACGTATAAAGATTATGAACCTTCATGCAATTACAAGAATAGATTAATTATTAGAAATTGTGGTTTGAGTATATTTAGCGGATAATTGTAGTCACAAGACCACATTGTGTTTGCTTTGGTTGTACTTGTAAATATTTGGAAAAACTTCCTATAATTTGTTTGAGGAATAATTATAGTCACAATTCAAAATCTTTTATCCTATTTTCTATTTATTGCGTTCATGTCTCAAACGTGTGTATGACAGAGAGACATAAGGATGGTTTCTTCAATATGTCACTTTGTTGACCAAAAATTAACGATTTGATCACATTTTGATCAATTTTAAAACGATAAAGTAGTAAAATTACATTTTCACACATAAAATAATAAAACAATAAATAAAATAAAAACTCCATCTTCTTCCCATATCACATTCTCATCCAAAACCAAAAGCTTGAGATTGATGACGAGTGATGAAAATTGACTAGACTGACTTAATAATTTTAGACATATCATATATTTTTGTAAACGCTCTTAAATAGATGAAAGTGCTTTTTTAGCTGATTTATCGTTAACTAAAGATAATAGTTTGCCAAATTCGATGAATTTTCTAACAATAAATTATTGAGTGATGAATGTAATAACAATTCATATGTCCAGGGAGCAGCATTTTTTCTTTAAAAAAAAAAAGAAAAACTAACGATCAATGAGATAACGATTTGATAAGTTCATACTATTTTGTGGCCTAAAAAATAAATAGTGCATAGTTCAATTGTCATTTTGCTTTTTAACCCTCGGGGATTGGTTTGGGGTTTAGGTTGTGTTTGATATACAACAACTTCTATTTTCCAAGAAATGTTGTGTTTGATTGCACAAATTTGGCTAAGAAAAAATTTTATTCCCTCCCCACCCACGCGCCATCTTTCTCTTGGTGGGAAAGCCTTTTCCAGATTCTTCCTAAAATTTTTTTTTTTTTTTTTTTTTTTTTTTTTGTGGGGCAATGGAAACAAATTTTATAACCAACTGTAAAAAAAAAAAAATCACTTTAATGGACAATTTTCATATATAACAAAGCCGAACGAACACTAAACTTTGATAAAAAAATGATTTTTTAGGAAAAAAGATTTTTTTTTTTAATGGAAACAAATTTTATAACCAATTGTGGAAAGAAATATCACTTTAATGGACAATTTTCATATAAAACAAAGTCAAACGAACACAAAATTTTAAAAATTTTCGGGTGAAAAATTATACCAATTACACACACTTAATTAACAATTCCCTGGAAAATAATTTCTAGACAATTATGGTCTGTTTGATTGCACCATGGAAAATAGGGTGGAAAGAAAACGAATTCCAGGGAAAATATTTGCCTAGAACTTGTTTTATGGGAAATTGTAATTAAGTGTGTTTGATTGGTATAATTTTCTATGAAAAATGTTGAAAGTTTGAAATCCGTTTGACTTCTTTTTTTATGGAAATTGTCCATTAAAGTATAATATTTTCTACTATTGGGTTTAGAATTTGTTCCAATTACCAAAAAGTAATTTTTTTTTTAAACAACTAGAAAAAATTACCATATTCGTTTCACTTTGTTTTGCATAGAAATTGTCAATAAAAATGAATTTTTTTTTTTTACAATGGTTGCTAGAATTGGTTGCCATTGCTAAAAAAGAAAAAAAAAAGTTGGAAAATGTTTTCCCACCTAATTGGTTGCCATTGCTAAAAAAGAAAAAAAAAAGTTGGAAAATGTTTTCCCACCTAATAGGTGGGAAAACATTTTCCACCATTTGTACATCAAAGGGTTGTACCTAGAAAAAGGAAAGAAAACATTTTCCGTGGAAAATTTAGCATATCAAACAGTAAAAAAGTGGAAGTAGGGAAAATATCGCCAATCAAACAGAGCCTTACTTTCTTTGGAATTCATTTTTCTTTCCACCAATTTTCTACCATTGCAATCAAATGGACCCTTATTTCTTTTATTTTTTGTAGTCTTTTCTATTTTTTATATTTTATTCATCTAAATGTAAGGGACTATAGTCATTTATTATATAAAAAAAAATTGAATTTTTAAAAGTAAAAAAATGAAAAATCGTGAAAGATTACAACCTGCTAGGGTTGGACAAAACTGTAGAACCGAATCGAGCAGTTCTTCATAAGGTAAATACTCGAACGAGTATATAAATCGAAAACCTATGAGTTTTGGTCGGTTCTCGGTTCTAGATCGAGAACCGAAGAATCAAATAAGAACCGATTCTAAATAATTTTTTATATTTTTTAATTAAATGATTTTATTTTTATAACTTTTAATTTATATTTCATTTTCTTTATGTATGCTACTTGAAGCAAATGAATTATTGATACAAATCACCGATATTTTAATATTAGTATATACTTTTTGGTATTTGTATGCATTGAATTAATTTTATTGAACAGCTTGTTATTTATATGTATTTAAATAGTGCTACGTTAATTTGTAAAATTTACGAATAAACATGTCATTAATTATATTTATGAGTGTTGCTATAAATATTAAAAAACTTAATTTTGGTACGGAACCGAACAAAATCGAACTGAACCAAATGGAATCGAACCCGAACAGTTCCATTTATTAAATACCTGAAAATTTTGGATCGATTCTGTTCTGAAGAGAACCGAATTGAACCGACTCATGACCAGCCCTACAACCTGCACACCATATCAATGGCCGAGGAGATTAGACTCATTAGTTCAAAGAAAAAAACAGGGACGGAAATCGCACATAGGTTAGAAATTTGTGAAAAAATCCCTAAAATTTATATTAGGCTGGCCATTGTGAAAAATCCCTAAATTTATATTTAGGAAAATGAATAAATTATTTATAAAACATGCTGATGATGCAATAAAGGGTTCAATGCCGCCTGCCTATATATATTTCCCCCTCCATCTCATCACACTCCCACCTTCCAATCTCTCTCTACGTATATACACATTCATAGATAAATATTTTTTTTTATATCTGTATTATCGGCGCCGATTTTCTGGCGACTTTTGTTCACTCCGATCACTTTTGATTGCTATAATCATCACCTTGCTTAGGTACGTCAACTTTCACTTTTTATGTCCAGTAGCTCAAGTGACTAACAGATCATGTGGCATCTAACCCTAACACAAGATCTTTTATTTGCTTTTTGAAAATTTATTTTTTTCTTTGCTAATCCAATTGTTATTTATTTATTTTTTAATTAGTTGTTCCCTGTTGGTTTTGCTTTGATCTGATACTGTACGAGTTTTTGCTTTTATTTGTTTGTTACTTATTTTCTTGATCGTATTTATCAGAATTTTTTAGGCTTACCGAGTTTTAATTGTTTTACACGGGTACAATTTCTTTGACAAACGAATCTTTTACCGTTGCTCTGCTGTTGAGTGGTTTATTGTCTGTATATTTGATACTAATCTAATTACATATACACATGCATGCATTGGATCTAGCTTTTGCTAGGTTTTGAGTAGAATCAAGTTTTAGGTTGGGCATTGATTTGTATTAATTTTTAAGTGCTTTATTCTGTATTAATCACAACATTGATTCTTTGGGGTTCCTTAATTGTTCTCTACATTAATTTTTTTTTTCTTATGTTCTGATTCTGTTCTATGCCTTGTGTGTGACATAGTAGTAAATGATTCTCTTGTCTATAGATGTAAATGCATAATATATCTAGTGACGTGTGTCAATATGGAGGTAGAGACTAGTGAGGTTCTAGTAATGGTTACTGTGGGTTATCGACAGTAATGGAATTTGGATGTAGAGACTAGTAAGAATCTGCTCTAGTAGCGCTTCAACATTTTTGTTAATGGAATCTCTAGCTTGCTGAAAAAAATTAATGTTTTCCACCCTTGTATTAAAGGTTCTTATCTTTGAGTGTGCTTACCGCTTACAGGTTTTCCTAAATTTGTTTGCAACATTGTATGCAGAATTATGTCGTGCTTTAGCATTATAACAATTGGTCAATATTGGCATTTATGAAGCAATATTTGGGTATTATTTTTGTAAGACATTCTGGGTGTAAATTTAATAGTTCCCCAACTTTTTGGTGAGATTCTGAATGAAATTTGTGTGCTTGAGTCACTATTGACAGTTATAGTTTTGTGATCATATGTGGGAGCATCCCCAGCCTAGTTTAGTGCACAGCTGTAGTGATCTATGATTAGCGTGTAAATTATGATGGGTTTGTCACCGAACACATTGACATTCCTTGACGAGAGGACAATTAACTAATTAGGATAATCAAGTTTTTTTAATTACTTTTCGAAATAATTTGTAAATTTCAGAAAACATCAAATTTGAGGAGCTCAAGACAGTAATTAGTTTACTTCCTAATAATATTTTTTAATCATAATGGATTCTGATGTGCATACTAACCAAAATCCTTGGGGGCCTCTCGGTAAATTTGACTTCATCACTCCATTTTATGAAAATGGCTATCTGCCTGAGCAGAAATATCTGGTGCATATTGTGATTGCTGCAATGAATCTCTTCACACTGCTACATTTTCTGATTAAAAAAAAATTGTCAAATGTAGTGAAAGTTGTATCCATATCTTCTTTTTGAATGTTTTGGGTGCAGGTGGGTATATTTAACGTTTCTGCCTATAGTGTTTATCATCTTGATACGTGTAGCTGCTTTATGATTTATTTATTTTAATTATGATTAAATATTTGAATGCAGTGTCATTGTGTGAGGCAATTGTAGTAGAATTATAGATGCCTGTTGCAAAACTCAACACAGCTAGAACTCTCAATGCAATGAAATCAGAAGAGGGAAATGATTCCATTGACACTTTCATCAGGCAAACTACTACTGGAAAGGAGCCTTCTCTCTCTTTTTCAAGGCCAGGGGAGAGTCCAGTTCAGTGGATTCAGTTACTTCATGCCTTAGATCAGCCAGGTACAGGCAGAATGTCTTCTAACGTACCTGTAGCTATAAATTCTTTTTGTATGTGTCTCAAGTCTGTGGAGATTTAGGGTTCGGTTTCCATTGGAGATGTGATGGACCTGTATGTGTTGTGTGGTGGGAAGAGTAAGAACTTAGTAAATGCGAAGTATTTTGGAGATACTGAGTGATCAGGCGGTTAGGGTAGCTACTGTTAGCAGCATGCATGCTCTTCATCTGGAATATTGATTACTTGGCTTTCCTTTTGGTGCAGATCTCCCAGGTTGGCCCTTGCTGACTCCGCTGAAAGTGCAGATGCAGAAGTGTGAGAAGTGTTCCCGAGAATTTTTTTCACTAATTAACTACAGGAGACACATTCGAGTGCACCGTCGCTCTTTAAATGTTGATAAGGTTGTCTTAGCTACACACAACTTCATTCCTTTAATCGAAAACATT
This sequence comes from Fraxinus excelsior, assembly GCA_019097785.1. Classification (NCBI taxonomy): domain Eukaryota; kingdom Viridiplantae; phylum Streptophyta; class Magnoliopsida; order Lamiales; family Oleaceae; genus Fraxinus; species Fraxinus excelsior. Next base: position 8,265,089 of record CM032629.1, read on the forward strand.
TGTGCAATTTGACAGTGTTTTTTCTGAAGTAATTACTGTGATGAGAAGTTTGTTGGTATATTTATTTTCATTTGGTAGCTGTGATAATGATATTTTTTTTCCCCTTCTGATTCTACTTTTCCAGTTTTTTTATGCTATATTTGCATTTTGCAGGAATCTCACAAACATAGGGATTTATTGGCTGCATTTTGGGATAAGGTAATTATTGACCTTCCTAATTTCTTTCCCTGTTCACTTCACTGTTTGCTGAATGCTTTCGACTCTCTTTATCTACAGCTTTCAGAGGAACAGGCTAAGGAGATTCTGGTGTTAAAGGATGTATCGATAAAGGTAGTACTCTGTTCCTTTTACTCTGTTTGCTCATGTGCACACACTTGTGTCCAAGTAGGTATGCGTGTCAATTTAATCTTGCAGTTCAAAAAGTTAATATGTATCTCTGATAATTATTGAAGGTAGTAAAATCGAGAAAGACAGTAATAATGATTCTCTTTTTTAACTAAGATAGGAAATACATAGCTAGAGGACTAGTGTTGGTCACATGACCTGCTCTAAGTGCTTGTTTGCCTTGTCTTTTTCAAACTTATGAGCTGGTCACACAGCAATCACACATTTTGTTGGACCCACAACTTTTATCTACACAATTTATAGAACCCACACCATAAAATCTACAAAAAGCTTTACCAAACATACTTCAAAAAAAAATTCTACAGATTCTTACTTGGTCTTAAATTTCAAAATAAGCCATTTTGATGTCATCAGTAAGTATTATCTTTCTTCATAGAGCATTAGTTACTCTATAAAGCTTTAGATGAGCATGTAGTTGTTTAGACATGGTGCTACTTTTAACTGTCTGTAAGATTTTCTATGAACAAAGATACTTCCACCCGCTTTATTCATATGCGCATGGATGCTGATAAAATGCTCTCAATTTTTAGATGAAGTCCATCAGCTTTTATATATCTTCAACTTTCTACTGGAACTGTGTTTTATCTTTGCTTCTTTTTATTTATCTGATTTTCTTGAATTTGATTGTTGATACTCTGAATTTCTAGTTATTTGTATAAGGTAACTGGTCAAAGATATGTCAAATAGGGATGTTGGTATGTGTGCTTATATACATATAAACATATATAAAAAGTTCTATAATTGATTTTACTTGGAACTTATTCTAAATATCAATTATTACAGTATAGTCCTAATACACAGATGCTGACAGAGTGTTCTTGATTCCTGAAGAAAGTCCTTTGGCATATATATGTTTTCAACTTTCTTCTAAAATTATGTTTTAATCCTTATTTTCCTGGATTTGATTGTTGGGATTCTGAATTCCAGTTGTTATTAGAAGTGGTGGACTTGTTTTTGGACCAGAGTTATGTCCAATGGGAGTCTATTTTCTTCAAATATTGCTGTGTTTATATACATATATGCCTGTATAAATTGATCTATTGTTGAAATTACTCGATAACTGTTCATGCTTGATAATGCCACCTCGTGGACACTTAAGAGAAATTCAAAGTTCCTCTCCAACTTATAAAGATTTTGGTCGCAGGCCTCCTGACTCAAATGGGTATAAAAAGTGAATCCCCCCCAACCCCATAATGGGGGAAAAAAAGAATAAGAAGGAAAAACTCTTCAATTATTGGTTTGTAATATATTGTGCTCTTCAGGAACTTCCTGGGTCATCAGTCATTAGGGCATTGGCTTCATCCCTCCGCAAACCAGGGATATGGACTCTTCCACAGGTTTATGTGAAGGCTGGCTCTACATTATTGGTAAGGAAGGCATTACCAATCTTTGTGCCCCTTCATATAATATAGTTGATAATATCATCTTTTCCGATAAAAAGAATCCATGCCTGTCTCCAGGATATTATTCAAGCAAAACCTTCCAGGCTACCAATATCCTCACAGGAACTGTTCAGTATCCTCGATGATGCTAGTGAGAGAACATTCTTATGTGCTGGCACAGCTGAGTCCATGCAGAAGTATGTCTTTGAGGGGGAAGCTGCAAAAAATGGCCTTGAGTTGAAGAACTTAGTTGCTTGCACCAGCTTCCTTTTCGAATATCAGCTGGTAATTGTTTCATTACATTTGCCCCTCTATATGATGGCTTGTTTATTTAGTTCGAGCTGCCAGCCTATTATGTGGACGCACAACTCTGAACTTTTATATGATTTGGAAGGTTTTCTTCTTAAAGGAGCACCGCATTTGGAAAAGGATTCATGTAACCACCTATATTTCCATTGGGACTAAGGCTTAGTGCATGTTTGGGAAGTCATTAAATTAAAATATAAGAGATTATAATCTGTGGATCCTACGGAATATGTGGATAATAAGTGGGTAGTAGTTGTGCATCCTATGAAATGTTTGGATAAAAAATATATTTGACCAGCTAATCACTTTTCCAAACAAAGCTACAAGTTTGTTGTTGTATATGCTGCTGTTGTACAGTTGGATGTGAAGCAATAGGAGGAACAAATAAATATGCCATTTTTTTGTTCACTGACCTCTCAGCTCACCTCTTGTCCTTAAGGTAACTTATTGAATGCATCCCTTTAATTTGTTATGCTTATGCGATCAGGTGAAAGCATGGATTGCCGACAAAGATGCAGAGGCTTTAAGATGTCAGAAACTGCTTGTGGCGGAGGAAGAAGCTGCACATAAAAGGTATATGCTATTTATCGATATAAAATCCAGAGCGATATTACGCTATATAATAAATGCTTAATGACATTTTTTTTAGGAGTATGCTGTTTTTGTTTATAGAAAAATACACTATTCATACACATGCATTTTGCTATCAATTTACATGGTAGATTTTGTCACTTAGGTGGACTAATTAATCTTCTGAACCACCTGGGTTTAGTTTTTGAAAGTGTTCCTGTTATACTGTTTTTCATGCTTGATTCTATTGGAAATCGAAGTTTGTCCTATTAATGCTATCATTTATCAGGCAAGCTGAACTGTTGGAGAGGAAAAAGCAGAAAAAGCTTCATCAGAAGGAACAAAGGGCAAGGGAGCAATTGAACGAGTGCAAGGAGGAGCTGAATATAACTATTGATGCACTAGCGCTGCCACTTTTGGCCGAAGCATCTGGCTCTCCATCTCCATCTGATTTCAGTCCAAATTCTCCAAATTTGCCAGCAAACATTGCATCTTACCCTGAACACATTCGGTTTCCTAGCAAAGAAATAGATGAAGATATTGAAGCTCAGATTGATTTCAACAGTGAACATATTGACCAGGACCATTTCCGTACACATGAACCCCGGACAATGGTAGCAAATGGCCGTCGGCATTTAGTGACCAATCGCTGGCAGGTACCAAATTCTCAAAGGTGTGGCCAAAATGGCATTCATGTTAGTCAAAATCTTCAAGCTTCGAAGTCCGAATCTGTGCAAAAGATTGGTCCTTCCAGAGACCAGGGGATTCTACTTAACGGCAGCAAGATTTGGACCAAGAAATGTAAAGCAGAGAATGGAAGGGAGAGCTGGAGACGCAGAGTGCAAAGAGAGTCTGGCAACCAAACAGAAGAGAACAGATGCGAGGTGATGATCGGTTCTATTTCTGTCACGCTGAGAAATTCTCTCACACAGAAATGGGATGCTCATCCGGATAAAGCAACTGATGCCATGCTTAAGAACGGTAATTCTGAAAAGCCAATTAAATCTGATGGCGTTCGGTTTGGTATGAACCGAGTGGCTGCCAAGCTTTGGATGCCTGTTAGTCGGCTTGAAACTAGAGGTCCCATGCCATTTGAAAGAGGCAACAAAGATTCTGAAGACAGGCTTTTATTGGAAAAGGTTTATGATCGAACTGCATCCAGCGAAAGATGTGTACAATCATGTTCCATGGAGGATAATGATTATGGCAATAGTGGGAAGAACTGCCATGCGTTTTCAGATGCTCAGCCAGGAGCTTCGGTTTTCTCCAGTACTGATGCAAAAGAGTTTCTTGCACAGAGTACGTTTATAAACTGTCCTTTTGGTCTTCAACTTTACTGTTTACAGCAATACTGGCTAAGCTTAAATAGTTTAATCAAAGTTTAAAATTAAATATTTTGGTGACGGCAAGCTAAGTGCTGCTTTGAAATTTGTAACTGTTTTAACAAAATGAAATACTAAGTAACAAATCCAAACACTTTTTGAAAATATGAAGTTACTTTTTACGTATCTTTACTTTTTCTTGAGCTTAGCCAAACATGCTCCATTCATCTCTTACACTTAAATAAACTCCAGTTATTCATGTGATCTGTTAAATACAAGTTCGGCTGGTTTTAACTGACGCAGGATGGAAGGAAGCTATCTCAGCTGATCATGTGAGATTGGTCCTATCCCCAGAGCTCGAATTCCCCAGCTGCCCTGATGTCCAAGATGAGTATTCAATTACCGCTCTGGGATCAGATATTAAGGAATGCAGCTTTCTCGGCAATGCCGAGAACAGGCCCATTTTGTCAACCAGTGGAAATGTTCAAGTTAAGGTTAGAACAAAGGCAGACAAGAGTTTGAAGGTAAAGTACATTCCAAAACAAAAAGCCATTGCCTAGGTTAGAGGAACTCGTACCCAGATTGTGCAATTAAATGGATTGCCATTACATTACACCCGTAGCAGAGGTTCCAATTTTACAAGTGCACTTCTGTCCGAAAATTGAAGGGAATTTTTTCGACGAAGTAGATTCGATATTTTTTTTTTTTACTTGGAGGGAGAAGTAGAGTATTATTATCCACCCTTGTGTTGCTTGACCATTTTGGATAGGGTTTTTCCTTCTCTCTATATATCCTTGTAATAAATTGGTCTTGTACTGTTACTGCAGATCCCCATTTTGGTTTTTATTACTTGACGTTTTGCCAGACTGTTTGAATACATGATTCAATCTAAGGTCCCAATTATTGCACAATGGTGATATTTGCTAGCATAAACTGTCACAATCATAGTATAATAATCATTTTCTTCGCCTTTAAATATGATGATTTATAACTGTTGGTGCTATTCTCCTTTGTTTTCCTGGACAATTATTTAACCTGCATAGCATTCAGTTTTTCTTTTACAAAATATGGAGGAAATTTCTTGAGGATTGAGTTCGAGAGTGGAAAATAGCATCACTTGAGTCATGTTTGATTGCATCGAATTCCATGAAAATGTCACGTCCGAGGAAAACAAATTTCACTTTTGTCGTTTGATTGCAACGTGGAAATAAAAATTGAATCTCAAGGTACAACCACTTAAGTTGCATTTTATTTGTTTTCATGGAAAACGAATTTCTATCGGTTTGAAGAGTTTTTATTTTCCAATTAACATGGAATTGCAATTCCTTTTCACTTTCGTTGGATGTGACATTTTTCATGAAATTCGTTTTAATCAAACAGAGCCTTAGAACATTTCCAAGCATTACTTGGATGGTAGGAAAAAAAATGTTGCCATGTTAGTGAAATAAACTGTCTAAACATTTTTTTTCTCCAATGTACTGTGTCATGGATCCTGATAAGCTGACACTGGTTTAAAAAAAAAAAAAAAAGAGATTTTGTCCGCGAATGATTGAGAGAAAAAGGCGTGCTGCTGGCTGCACCAATTTTTTCGAGGGGAAAAAGTTGGAAGGCAAGAAGGAAGACAATGCACGAGGATTTGGGGGAAAGTTTCCTCCTTGAAAAGCCTGTTCGTGCACCAATTTACCCCACCTCCAGCCTACCCCCACCCTGCCCCTACTCCATCCCTCTTTCAGTTCGGTCATTGGCGGTAGAAAATCTCCGGTCACCTAAAGCTTTAATTCAGGTAAAATACAATTAAGTTCATGTTCAATACAGATTCTTTAAAATTTATTTTTCTTCACTCGTATTCAATATTGTATTCTTTTAATAAAATAATTTTACACGTAAATTTAAAATATTTCATTACTTTTTAATCATAAATTTTCCGAAAAAACATATACTTTTTGCAAAATCTGTTCTCAAAAAAGGACTCAAAGAAGGTCTAAATTGCTAGGGTTGAGTTTGGAGAATACATAAAGAAATTTCTTGAACACTTTGGTTATGTGGGTTGCTTTCGATTACTATTTGACTTTACACAGAAAAAAACTGTGTTTTTTCAATAATACTTGGAAAAGGAGAATGATGTTTGGAGACAATGGATATATGGGTTTTGAAGAATCAATTAATCTTGATAGTTTAGTTAGTGGTTTATTTAATTTATTTATTAAAATAGTAAATGCATAGGCAATAATATTTATAGACGAAATTTAATGAAAATTACTTTTGAAGTTAGCCCTATATTCATTAGACATCAATATCGTGCATAATACAAGTTTTTCTATTTGCTTGCCACCTAAATTGCAATCCATAGAATACATTATAAATGCTCTTACTAGTTAAACTAGAAAACTAATATTACTAAGAAGTTTTCTCCATTAAATGAGGGGTCATTTTGAAAATCTTGTCCAAAATATAGTTAATATTTATTTCATAGTGATGCTATTTGTACATAATGATAACATGGAAGATAGAAAAAGAGAAAAAAAGAGACGGAAAGGGGCAAAAAAAATCAATTATTATATTTGATGCTGTCAAAAATCGTACCTGTTGACTTCCCGAGCTTGATGACTGAGAACGAGCACGTACGAGATCTTCCGGTACCTGAAACAAAGGCGTCGAGGGTGGGCCTCGTCGTCCCTCCGATGCTTAAGTCAGAGAGAGAATAGAGAATATATGTATATGCTGGAAAATATGTGAAAGCGTACCTGAATAATGAATATGGGTAACATATTTATAGTGGTAGGTAGTGGAGTTCAAGTAGGACTTCTCTCCTTACTTTTCGGAGTGGTTGCGGGAACTGGTATTGGACACCCGGTAGGAGTCTTACCTTGTTGGGATTGTTTCCAAAGAGATGACTCCTTTGCGTCTTAGGATTCCTTCGATGGTGCGCTGTTGTAGGGAGAGGAATTCTAGTGAATGATGATAGGTGATGTTTGATCATGGGCAGCCCAAGTGAATACCCCGACCACATGCCAGCCCGAGGACTCCGGTTGTACCTCTTGGAGCGATCAAGCAGGTGTGTCCTCGGGACATGTATCCCGATCACTTCTAAAGCCCGAGGACTGCCGCCTCATAATCCAGAGCACATTCATTTCTAAGTCCTCATGCTCGGGTATAAAATAATGACCACATCACTGGCCCCCGTGCAACCATGCTCGAGGTATGAGGATGGGTGCAAAATCGTTGGGATGCCCGACGTCGTGTTGTAGAAACACGTGCATTCGTGTGCTCGAGGGCATACATCATGATGACGCCAGCCCTAGGTAAAATGGGACGGTTAAAATTCAGCCCTTGGATGGGCGACACGTGTCCGGATCTAAAGGCTGAGGAGGCGACCTTTGGCCTCCCTCCCTGGAAGGCTATAAATACCGCATTTCCCTTTCATTTTTCACTTTTCACTCTCAGTAACTCCTCCTGACCCTCCTCGAGATCGTGTATTAAGGTAAGAGCTCGAGCATTTAAGTTGTTAATTTAGGTAGTTTTAATTCCCAGATAGGATGTCGAGCAGTAGTAGTGATAGCTCATCCTCGTCCTCAGGAACAACTCCTGAGGTCCAGGCAGGACCGATAATACCCATGGCCATTCCAATAAGTGTTCAGCCTCGAGCTCAGGGGACACCGATCCCGTTCACCCATCCCGACCTACCCTGTAAGTTTAGGGAGCACCTAGCGGTGGCTTGTGCTCGGGAATATGGGATTATGCCGGGCTGCGACATTAGGTCGCCCGAGCAAGAGGATAGAATGGTACTAGCTCGGGACGGGGAGTTCGTAGTTTTTAGGGATTCTTTGAAGGGGGGTTTTAGGTGGCCTCTTCATCCTTTCTTCCTGGCGCTTATGGTCGAGTACAACATGTGCCCGGGCCAGCTAGTGCCGAATGGGTGGAGGATGTTAACTTATTTTTTTATCGCATGTAGATACCTAGGAATAGATCCATATATCGACCTCTGTAGGATGGTCTTCGACCTGAAACAACTTCCCCAATTCACATGCTTCGCTTATCTTTCAACCCGAGGGGGGTTCAGGGTCCCGAGGATGCCCAGTTCATTGAAAGGGTGGAAGGATAAGTGGTTTTTTGTCATTCCTCGGGATGTCGATCTCCCCTTTAGTCCTCGGTGGGGGTTTCCTGATACGTCGAGTTTTTGTGAGGGTCAGGCTTATTTCGAGTCCCTAGAGAGAGATAGGCAGATGCTAGAGGATCTCGAGCCTCTCGTGTATGATATGGATGATATCCTCGGGGATGATATCCTCGACCTGGCCGGGTTGAAGGGCCTCGAGGGTAGGCCTTCATTCTTTGTATTTTATTTTCGTTAAGCCTTACCATATGATCGGGCTAATGACTTGTGATTATGCAGGTATGGCGTTCGACCCGAGCGATCTCCGACAGGCAGTGAACAGAAAGAGTAAGGCTCCTCAGGCTCGGGCACCGGGTCAGAAAAAAGGAAGGAAGAGACCTCGAGATGCTAGGTACGAGCCTAGTGGTCCGGGGGAGTCGTCGAGAGCCCAGGCAACATCCCCGACCGGGGTGAGGGCTCCTCCTGCCCAAAGCACCCGACAAGATACCCCTCGAGGAACGCCGCCTCCTCGATCTCAGCCGGCTATCGTAGATCTCGAGGATGAGGAGATCCCGCAAAATCCTGGGCACCCGGGGGATCACGAGGTCTGCTACTTGATCCCGGACATTGTGAGCAAATATCGAGGAGGATCGTGTCCCGACGACGGCACGAAAATGGTCGAGGTCTTGCTGACAAAGGTATCGTCAGGAATTCTCTTTCATCTTTTTCATCGTCTTAACATCTCGATGACTATTTTATGTTCTCTGTATGCCAGGCTCTAAGCGTTGCTCGGGGCCTTTCCTTGAAAGGCGTCGACGAGTCTCGTCGTTTGGATGTCCTGCTCGAGGAGGCTAAGGCGCGAGAGAAACGTATAGCTGACCTCGAGGCTGAGCGTGTCCTTCTTGCCAAGGAGCGCGATGATGTGAAGGACGAGCTCAAGAAGGCTCGGGAAGAAATTGAGACCTACCGGGATGAGGCCGAGGAGATGAGGCTCGAGATGGAGCGGGCTCAGAAAGATTTTGAGGCCAAGTTAATGGAGGCTCGAGATTCTTCGGTCGAGGACTTCAAAATGTCCGACGATTACAAAACTCTGAGGGGGGAGTATGCCATGGGCTCGTACTTTCATGCCCTTAAGGAGGCCCGGTCTTTCTTGCGCTCGAGGCCCGATACTAAGCCCGAGGACTTGAAGGGGATCCCCGATGTTGCTGGAGACCTCGAGCTTTCGGAGTCCGAGGAGGCAACAGACGATGTTGACGTCGAGGGGGACGACGATGAAGAGGACAACCCTACCTCGACTAACGATCCCGATGTCGATGTTGATTGATTTATCCTCTGTATTGCCCGACCTGGGCCTAAAACATTTGTTTTGCATGTAATTATCCCGAGGTTAATCCAATTTTATTTTCATCTCGATTTCAGTTAATTTTCGTCATGTTTATGTCTCGATGACAATTTAATCGAATCCGTAACCAACTAAATCCCCCGAGTTGACATCTCGAGGATTCTGCGAATGAGAATGACACTCGAGGATCACAACATCTAACTAAACTCGACCATCATAAATATTAAATCCGAGGATAACCCAAACAGAGTATGAAATATGCAAGTCAATATCTCGAGGATTTCACGGATGAGAATGACACTCGAGGACCACAACATCAAACTGAACTCGACCATAATAAATATTAAGTCCGAGGATAACCCAAACAGAGTATGAAATATGCAAGTCAATATCTCGAGGATTTCACGGATGAGAATGACACTCGAGGACCACAACATCAAACTGAACTCGACCATAATAAATATTAAGTCCGAGGATAACCCAAACAGAGTATGAATCATGCAAGTCAATATCTCGAGGATTTCACGGATGAGAATGACACTCGAGGACCACAACATCAAACTGAACTCGACCATAATAAATATTAAGTCCGAGGATAACCCAAACAGGGTATGAATCATGCAAGTCAATATCTCGAGGATTCTGCGGATGATGATTGTACTCGAGGGCTACTTCATTTAATCGAACTCGACGATAATAATCATTGAATCTGATAGTAAGGTCGAGGACAGACCAAATGGGTTAACTATGTGTGTGATCGGCGATATCGTACCACTAGATATTGATGAATAGTCCGAGGAGTGTATAGCTCGAGGACTAGTCTTGGTGGAATTTCACCAGACTTGCGTCGTACTGGTCGAGCTTAAGAGAGAAGTGCCCGGGCTCGGCGGGCTTTTGTAGAGATCAAGCCCGTAGCATGTCTCGAAGGTGCCTGCTCGTGACAGGGCTTTTGTGGAGGGCTTTTGTGGAGATCATGCCCGTAGCATGTCTCGAAGGTGCCTGCTCGTGACAGGGCTTTTGTGGAGATCAAGCCCGTAGCATGCCTCGAAGGTGCCTGCTCGTGACAGGGCTTTTGTGGAGATCATGCCCGTAGCATGTCTCGAAGGTGCCTGCTCGTGACAGGGCTTTTGTGGAGATCATGCCCGTAGCATGTCTCGAAGGTGCCTGCTCGTGACAGGACTTTTGGGGAAAGATGAGGGTTCTTGTTGAGTTCCCGATAGTCACTTTGCATAAATCTTGCTATGTTTCGGAGTAAGAAGGGGCTCATTGGCCTCGATGAACAAATTACTGAAAGTAAACAATGCGTAGGGCATGCAAGCCCGATAAAAAATCGATAGAAAAGCAAAATAGAGTAAGTGCGTAGGGCATGCAAGCCGGAAACTAAGAGCAAACTAATACTTATAGTAAAATGGATAAGGTCATGACTTTTACTTGTGATACACCTTGAGGTTGTCTACATTCCAGGTCCTCGGGAGTGGTCTGCCCGCCATATTCCTCAAGCTGTATGCTCCATTCCGAACTTGTCGAATGACTTCAAAGGGTCCTTCCCAAGCTGGTCCGAGTTTTCCTGGGGCATGACCGGCAGCCTCGGACTTCCTGAGCACTAGGTCCCCCATCCTGAATCTTCGGGGCCTGACTTTGCTGTTGAAGTATTTGGCTGTTCTGTTTTGGTAGGAGGCGACTCGTAGTGCGGCTTGTTCTCGTACTTCTTCCAAGAGGTCCAGGTGTTCAGTGGTATGATCCCCGGCCTCATGCCCCATCCGCCTCAGTGATGGTAGGCTAACTTCGATGGGTAAAGTAGCCTCCATCCCAAAGGCTAGCATGAACGGGGTTTCTCCAGTGGTCGTCTTGTGCGAAGTCCTGTAAGTCCATAGTATAGAGGGTAACTCGTCGGGCCAGTTGCCATGGGCCCCTTCAATCCTTGTACGGAGGTCTTGCAAAATAATCCTGTTCGTGACTTCGGCCAAGCCATTGCTCTGAGGGTGTGCGACAGATGTTAGACGATGATTTATCCCAAGGTTGGAGCAGAAATTCTTGAAGTGTGCATTATCAAATTGTCTTCCATTATCGGTTATGAGCACTTTGGGTATCCTGAATCTACATATGACGGACTTCCAGATGAATGCTCTTAGCTTGGGTTCTGAAATAGTTGCCAGGGGCTCTGCTTCCACCCACTTTGTGAAGTACTCCACAGCTACGGCCACGAATTTCAGCTGTCCTCTGGCCATAGGGAAGGGCCCGAGGATGTCTACTCCCCATTGTTCGAAAGGGGTCGAACAGTGTATGGGCGTGAGCTCTTCCGCGGGGGCATGGATGATGTTTCCAAACCTCTGACACTTAATCACACTTTCTGACATACTCTGAGGCGTCCTTCTTCATGGCCGGCCAGTAGTATCCATACCTTACGAGTTTGAAGGCTAGAGCTCTAGCTCCCTGATGATTTCCGCACATTCCTTCGTGGACTTCTGCTAGAGCATGTGCATACTCGGATGGCTTGAGGCACCTGAGGTAGGGAAGCGTAAAACTTCTGCGAAAGAGGACTCCCTGGATTATGCAGTACCTTGGTGCCCTAGATCAGATGCTCCTGGCTTCTTTAGGGTCGTCGGGGAGGTTCCCGGTAGTAATAAAGTCAACTATGGGATCCATCCATGAGGGCTCATTATCAATGTCCATGACAGCTAGTTCTTGGTTGATGCTGGGTTCCGTCACTGTTCTGATGTGGACTGTTCTGTCAAGACCATCTACTCCCATGAACACAAGTCTTGACAACGCATCTGCCTTTCCGTTGTCGGCCCGGGCAATCTTCAAAATATGACAACCCTTAAATCTTCTCTGTAGATCATGTACCCTTAAACAGTACATGCTCATCTTCTCATCCTTCCTTTCGAATGTTCCTTCGATCTGTCCTACCACGAGTTGTGAATCGCTAAACAGCTTGACGTGCTCGATTCCCAAGTTGCTCGCAAGTTCAAGAGCAATGACCACGGCCTCGTATTCTGCTTCATTGTTGGTAGCCTCAAATTCGAACCTCAGAGCACATTGAATTTCGGTTAACTTGTCCGGGCTGTTGAGGATGACACCCGCACCCGAGCCCGAGGAGTTAGATGCTCCATCAACAAATATTTCCCACACGTCTCTGGTTGTGGTCGGGTCATCCTCTGGCCCCCGAGGCCTTGGAGTGAGCTCGGCGATGAAATCTGCTAGGACTTGTCCTTTGATGGAGGGCCGGGGTTTGAACTCTATGTCAAATTCACTGAGCTCTATTGCCCATTTCAGCAATCTCCCTGAGACGTCCGGCTTTTGGAGTATTTGTTTGAGTGGTTGATCTGTGAGCACAATAATGGGATGCGCCTGAAAATATTGACGTAGCTTTCGGGCTGCTACAATCAGTGCCAGGGCAAGCTGTTCAGCTAGTGTGTACCTTGTCTCTGCGTCCAACAATACTTTGCTTACATAGTAGATGGGTTGTTGAGCCCTCTTCACCTCTTTCACCAGCACCCCACTGACTGCATTCTGGGATACGGCCATGTATAAGTATAACGTATCCCCAGGTTCAGGTTTCGTGAGCACCGGGGGGTGGCCAACGCCTGTTTGAGTTCCTGGAAAGCTCTCTTGCAGTCCTCATTCCAATTGAAACTCTGATTTCCTCTTAATGCTTTGAAGAAAGGAAAGCACATGTCCGCTGCCCTAGACATGAACCTATTCAACGCTGCAACCCGACCTGTCAATTTCTGGACCTCCTTCCTATTCCCGGGTGGCTCCATGGACATTAAAGCTCGTATCTTGTCCGGATTGGCCTCAATTCCCCTGTGAGTGATCATGAAGCCCAGGAACTTCCCTGATGCCACTCCAAAGGCGCACTTGGTTGGGTTTAACTTCATCTGGTATTTTTGGAGAGTCGAGAATACTTCTTCTAGGTCGGAAATATGTTCATTCTCTTGCTTACTCTTGACCACCATATCATCAACATAAGCCTCAATGTTCTTCCCGATTAGACCAGCAAAGACTTTGTTGATGAGCCTCTGGTATGTCGCCCCTGCATTCTTCAAACCGAATGGCATGACCTTATAACAGTAGATGTCAGAGTCGGCTATGAATGACGTCTTCTCTTGATCTTCCTCAGCCATGAGGATCTGGTGGTATCCTGAGAAAGCATCAAGAAAGCTATACAACTTATAACCTGAGGTGCTGTCCACCAAATTGTCGATCCGAGGTAGAGGATAACTGTCTTTTGGGCACGCCTTGTTGAGATCTGTGAAATCAATACATACTCTCCATTTACCATTAGCCTTCTTGACAAGGACGACGTTGGCAAGCCAGTCCGGATATTGGACCTCCCTAATGAATTGAGCATTGGCGAGTTTGTTAATCTCCTCACGTATCACTTCCCGTCTCTCTGGCGCAAATTGTCTCTTCCTCTGCTTGACCGGCTTTGCGCCAGGCTTCACGTTGAGTCTATGGACCACAACTTCGGGGTCTATCCCTGGCATGTCTTCCACCTTCCAAGCGAATACATCAATGTTGCGGGTCAAGCACCTGATGAGTTCATCCCTGAGAGCGGCATCAATATCCCGACCAATGGTGACCTTTTTACCATGCTCGAGCTCGACCTCTACCAGATCTTCTACCGCGGAAAGTCTACCATGATGCTCGAGCTCGAGCTCAGGGGTTGTCAGTTGCATGACGTCTGTGCTCAACCCCTGAATGCTCGAGATGTAACACTTCCTGGCTGTTGTTTGATCACCACGTACAACCCCTATGCCATGATTCGTTGGGAATTTCATAGCAAGGTGGAAAGTGGATACAATGGCCCTGATCCTGTTGAGTAATGGTCTTCCCAAAATAGCGTTGTATGGTACGGAGGTCCGTGCTACATGGAAGGACGTCATCTCCGTTACTTGCTTCTGGCCCATGCCCAAAGTTAGCGGAAGGTCAACAATCCCTTCTGGAATGATTGTTCCACCCCCAAACCCTTGGAGCGGGGTCTTGACCATCTTGAGCTGGTTGGCAGAAATTCCCATCTTCTCGAAGGCTTCTCGGGACAATACATTGGCGGCACTCCCATTGTCTACGAGTATCCTCTTGACTTCAAAATTGGATATTATGGCGGATATGACCAAAGCATCGTCATGAGGGAATGTAATGCCCTCCATGTCCTCTGCTCCGAAAGTGATGTCTTCAATGTTGGAAAGGGTGGTTTCCTTGGCCAATCCATGATGTCTAGCATACTGTTTCCTCCTATTGTTCGAATCTCCCCCCGAAGCTATTCCTCCAACTATGATGTTGATCGTACCAGCAGTGGGTTTGTTACCTCCTTCTGGGCCCGATGCCCTGCCCTTGCTGTGATCACTCCTTGGACGTTTGTCGTTCCCGACGTATGTCCTCAAAAATTCCCTTTTGATCAATGCCTCGATTTCCCGTTGCAACATTATGCATTCATCCGTAGTGTGCCCATGATCCCTGTGAAAGTCACAGTATTTACTCTTGTCTCTTGTCTCCGGTGGAGTTCGCAGCCTGGGAGGCCATTTAAGATCTTTCATGTCTCGGATTTCCATCAGGATGTTGGACTGAGGAGTGTTTAGACGGGTGAACGGCCTAGGCGATCCTTCCTGCCTCTGTTTACCCCGAGCATGATCTTGTCGAGCAATTGGCTCATGCAACCTCTTATATTGGGATTTCTCAGAGATAGGGGTGGCCCTCATTGCCTCCTCCATGTTGATGTACTTTTCTCCTCGGGTTAGGAGCTCCGTTACTGACTTCGGGGGTGTTTTAGACAAAGACATCCTAAAAGCCTCACACCTTACCGCATATGTTAGAGCCGAAACCGCCGCCGTGATGTGGAGGTCGGGTATCTGTAATCTTTCCTTGTTGAATTTCGTCATGAAATTACGCAAGGTCTCGTTAGGTCCCTGGCGGAGCTGCATGAGGGTAGCCGTTGTCTTCCGGATGCGCTTGCTGCTGGCGAAGAAGGCGGAGAACTTTTCGGCAAGGCCAGAGAATGATGATACGGAATTGGGCTCCAGCGTAGCGAACCAATCCCTAGCAGCGTTGGTCAATGTTTGAGGAAAGGCTTTGCACATCACTTGATCTGGTGCAACCTGTAAGTTCATGACGTCTGTATAGACATTCAGATGGTTGATGGGGTCGGTCGTTCCATCGTACTCCTTCATGCGGGGGAACTTGAATCTGTCCGGGAGCGGATATGAAAGAACCTCGGGTGTGAACGGAGTGTTTGGGGTGAACCCCGTCATTCCCTTGGCATTCTGTTGTAGTCATGCCGTAATTCCATCTTGTATGATCCGCGCGAGCTCGCCCGAGTCCATGGTAACCAACCTCGAGGCCGAGGCATATGGGGGTATGCCCGAGGCCCCGGAGCCACCATTGTCGTGGGCATCACGGATATCCCGAGCTCGAGCATCAGCCACGACACCTCCTTCCGAAGCCGGTATTTGCGTGTGTGCTGGTGCTGAAGCTTGGGGAATGTTTCCTTGGCTGAGTAGCTGGGTCAAGGCCGCAACTTGTTGACGTAGCTCCTCGAATGCTCCAGCGGTAACCATTGCGGGTGGGGGATCTGACCCCTCCGGCGCTCCTTCCTGATGGACTTGAGGATCTGCCGCGGGTGGTTGGTTTGGAGCGGTTGAGCTTGCGAGAGGAAGACCTGAACGTATATTTACCATGACTTTTGGTAGCGTTTCCCACAGACGGCGCCAAATGATGCTGCCAAAAATCGTACCTGTTGACTTCCCGAGCTTGATGACTGAGAACGAGCACGTACGAGATCTTCCGGTACCTGAAACAAAGGCGTCGAGGGTTGGCCTCGTCGCCCCTCCGATGCTTAAGTCAGAGAGAGAATAGAGAATATATGTATATGCTGGAAAATATGTGAAAGCGTACCTGAATAATGAATAGGGGTAACATATTTATAGTGGTAGGTAGTGGAGTTCAAGTAGGACTTCTCTCCTTACTTTTCGGAGTGGTTGCGGGAACGGGTATTGGACACCCGGTAGGAGTCTTACCTTGTTGGGATTGTTTCCAAAGAGATGACTCCTTTGCGTCTTAGGATTCCTTCGATGGTGCGCTGTTGTAGGGAGAGGAATTCTAGTGAATGATGATAGGTGATGTTTGATCATGGGCAGCCCAAGTGAATACCCCGACCACATGCCAGCCCGAGGACTCCGGTTGTACCTCTTGGAGCGATCAAGCAGGTGTGTCCTCGGGACATGTATCCCGATCACTTCTAAAGCCCGAGGACTGCCGCCTCATAATCCAGAGCACATTCATTTCTAAGTCCTCATGCTCGGGTATAAAATAATGACCACATCAATATTCAATATGGATGTTACTACATATGCATAAATGTTTATACAAGGAATTACATAATACCACACGACACTCTATTTTTTAACTGCGTATTCTTTTTCAATCTACTATTCCAAAATATATTTTTACCCAACAAAAGATATAAAATGGAACTCAAACAGGCATACAAGCTTAGAATAAATCTAAGTGTATAACATTGATTGCCAACAATAATTGACAATCACGTGTTGTCAAAATCCTACTATATGATGTAGAAAACTGATTTTTAAAATGGAAAAAATGTAATAAGGTCAAATAAGATGTTGTCGATCAATATTATACTATATACACGCAGCATGATTCATAAGCTTATTAGCGAAACACGTCGTAGGAGGATGAAGTCCTCAACGAGTGCCACTTGGACCAAGACTTCACCTTAACCTCCTCATCTTGCAAACCACCACAAATGTCTCTCTAACTTCTCCCTGAAAACACTCCTCGCTCTAAATTCCCCCAATTTTCGTCACCGGCAGATTAAGAAAAAAGCGTTTCTTGATCTGCAAATAATTTTATACTTACAAACAACAATTCGAGTCAAGAAACACACACTGTTTAGAATACATAAAAATGTCAGGTCGGGTTGGTCCATCAATTGACATAGGTCTCCCTAAAGAAAAAATTCAAGAACTAGATGTCAACAAGACAGCAACCTTAAAGCCCACAAGAAATCCTCAAACTCGCCGAGGTTTATTCACTTTCCGACAGCTTAATGCACTCGCAGTAATCATCGTACTCTCTGCAAGTGGAATGGTAAGCGTTGAGGACTTTGCTTTTGTAATCTTCTCGATAATCTACATGTATTTCATATCAAAAACTGCATTCCCGGCCACAACCTCTCTTTCCGATCCTCCAGTATTCGGAGAAACTAACAAAATCCTCAGTATTTACGTGTTTTTCGCTGCCGTGATCGGATTATTCCTTCCCATAGCATACATTTTTGAGGGTATATTTGAAGGAGACAAAGAGGGGATAAAAGCAGCAGCACCCCACGTTTTTCTTTTATCTAGTCAAGTTTTCATGGAAGGGCTTTCCTTTTCGGGAAATTTTTCATTACCTATTCGCGTTTTCGTCCCGGTTTTTTACAATTCGAGAAGGATTTTCACCATTGTTGAATGGTTGAGGAGTGAAATTTCTAAGGTGGAAGCTGAATATGGTGGGAGCAGTAGAAGATTGTACATTGGGAGAGCACTTGCCATTGCAAATATGGCCTTTTGGTGTTTCAATCTGTTTGGATTCTTGTTGCCTGTCTTTCTTCCCAAGGCTTTCAAGATATATTACTCTAACAAGAAGGATTAAGGAATGAGTTTAATATTTGAATGTATTTGATCAGGGTTTGATTTTGTTCATTTTCTTCTCTAGTTGTTGTAATCTACTTAATGATCAATGTTTGGTGAATCCAGGATGTAAGCTGTATGTTCTATTTTGTTTTCTTTATTAAATCTGCAATAAATTAAGGTTCTTGGCATGCCTTCGTAGTGGCAAAAGCATTTGTTTAAAGGTCCATATATTGACATAGATCGTCTGCCTAAAGAACAGATTCAAGAACCAGACCTCAACAAGACAATAACCTTAAAGCCCACAAAATTCCCCATTACTAGCAGAGGTTTCTTCGCATTTCGACATTTAAATGCACTTGCAGTAATCAACGCAGTCTCTTCTGCATCAGGATTTTGCTTTCATAATCTTGTCAATAATCTACACGAATGTGGCATCGAAAACTGCATTCCCAGCCCGACCTACTTTTTTCCCCTTGGCATTAGGAGAAAAATAACAAAATAACCATAGTTTAGTATTTCTTCGATGGTATACATTTTCGAAGGAGATGATGCTATAAAGGCCGCAGCGCCTCACATTTTTCTTTTAACCAGTCACGATTTCATGGAAGGGCTTGCGCTTTGGTGTCGTTACCTGTTAGTTTTTTCATGCCAGATTTTTACTATTCAAGGAGATTTTTCACCATTAAGGATTGAAATTTCCAATGTGGAAATAGAATATGGTGGCAGCAGTCTCAATCTATTTGCATTCTTCATTCAAGATCCATTGCTCCAACAGGAGGCTTAAGAACTGAATTTTGTGGATGTATTATGAGGCTTTGAGCACTCTTAAAAGTATGGGGCTTGAAATTTCTGATATTAACTTCAATAACTGAAAACCATAATTACTTCGAAAGATGAAGATGATTTCAGAAAACCGCTTCCCGTCCATTGGTCATCTGGGTATATATATTTTCTCATCGTCTTTGCTTCTCCAATGTTTAACCTAGATTTCCAACAAATATGGTAGCACAAACTCAAATTTGAGATCGTTTAGCACTTGCATGTATTCGACATGAAAATGTTGCCATAATCTTAGATCATAAATAAGAGCTACATTCATCAAAATCATCTTAAACTGAAAGAGAAACGAGAAAATTGCTGCTCATGACCATCATCTCCCGTCCAAACCTGCTAAAAAAAATAAAATTCGTTTTCTATTAAACCGCTTCTAGCGAAGTTATCTTGTTCTGCCCAGCACTGTGTAATTGTTAACAGAGTTCTGATGTTTGGCTAATATGTTCAAAAATAACACTTACCTTCAAGTAACTTTTTTGTATTCAAAGATATTTGGATAAGTAAAAAAAGTTACTTATTTTAAAAATAACTTTTAGCTTCAAGTCAAAATAAGCAACTTATTTCCAATTTTTTTAAAGAATAAATATCATTCATTTTCAAACTTATTTACTTAGATGTGAACTTTTTAAGCTTAGACAAACTAGCTCTTGGTGGGCAGTACTTGATACCTATTCATTTAGTTTTCTTGTCTCTCTTTCCCCCACGAAGGGTGGATTATTAGTCGAGGAAGAAACTAGTTCTCTGGGGTAAAATGGTAGCAAAGTTTTAGTTATGAGATCAGCATACTGCATAACCGATTAACTTGATAAATGCAGCTTACCTGTACATCTCTTTAAAGATCCATTTCCATTGATAGTTACTGGTACAAGACGCCTTTCTTGATCAAATGATAACAGCTCCTGCATTCTTTCAGGCCAAACAGAATTCAATCTCCGTGCAAAATCCTCAACCTCCCTGTAAGTAGGGAAAGCAAAAGGATTATTAGATTCAAATTCAAATGATAACCAAATTCAAAACAAAATCAAGATTTCAAAATCTTGAAATCATGCACTTCCCTTAATTCAGTTCAGTTAGCCTAAACCAAATTTATTTGGGATCATTTTGATGGATCCTTTCTTCTGTTCGTCTCTACCAGGGTTCATTTCTTAAATAAATTGCAAAAGACCAAATCCCTTTCAAAACCTCATTCACTGGGATCATACATCGGCATCTACTTCTAGGTTCTAGTCCCATCACTTTCCTGACCTTGTATCTGAAGGCAGTCTTCAAATTTCATAAAACTGTCAGTTCTCCCACAGTCCCAGAATTTATGTCCAGTTAGTACGGCCTTAATCAATTAGGAATCAATACACGTCTCCCTCTACCTCTCCTTGTTCTATAATCATTGATCTTAACATCTTCATTTCAGACATACTTATTATGTTAATGATTTTCCTAATTTTCCAACTATTCCAACACTGTCCCACATAGCATTCCTGATGCTTCTGTGTGTATTGAACTCTTCACTTTCATTTGTCACTCACTTGAATCTTCAACAGTCACACACACCCCAACTAGCCGGCATTCCCTCTTCCTTTAGTAATAGAAAGAGAGCTAACAACATTATTTCATTTTATCCACTAATCCAATATTTAAAGGAATAAAAATTGAGAGCAGGCAATAGATGAAAAATGAAAAGGGGACACCAAGATTCACATGGATGAAGAAAGACCAATTTGAGGGAGAACTAGGGGTAGGGGTAGGGGTAGGGGTAGGGGTAGGGGTAGGGGTAGGGGTGGGAAGAATTAGTTTTTACTGCAGAATACTTCACCTTCAGAATCAAACAGGGTGATTTGTTCGCTCAAAACAAAATTATCATACTAATAAGCAGGCTTACAACACCGTAAAATACAGGAGGTAATAACAGGGGGACAGCGATAATGCTTCTTCCCAATCATGAGTAAAAATGACAGTTATTGTATGACCAAATAAGTTGTCAACACTTTAAAAAATGAGAAAAATAAAACAAATGCAGTTGTGCACAATAATTTAAAATTTGATATCAATTCCATGGAGGAGAAACATCATGGAACTTGAATATAAATATGTCACAACCATCACACCTGTCAAGTTGTTCTTTCATCACTGGATCTAACTCATCATCTATATCACCCTCGTTGAAGCCCAGCTTGGGTGAAAATATAACAGATGCCATGTCTTTAGACATTGAAGTTTTACTCGGCGAGGCAACATTATTACTGTCACTATTGATGCAGCCAGAAGAGAAAATATTTGATTCCTAAAGTATCAAGAGAGATCCACAGAATCAACGAGGGATCATATAGTTTTCTTTCTCATTAAAAGACAAAACAAAAGTCATAACTATATCATTAGGTAACAGAGAGAGAGAGAGAGAGAGAGAGCATGGAAGGGAGCCAACCTTATTGTCTCCATTTTCATTGTTTAAAGAAGAATTTCTTAGCTGTTCTTTCCTCCTCCTGCTTTTCCTTTTATTCTTAGTAGCTCTAGCCCCTTTTGAATCTGTAGACCACATAGCAGAGAAGTATTGAAGAAAAAATAACAGAGGAAAAGTTTTTAACACGACCATTTATGAAAAATAAACTTTCTTTAGAACTTCTAAGTTTCAGGCAGACAGCTCATGGACAATAAGCTTACCAAAGGAACACTTATGACAGTTAGCCTTAAGATAACTAAAAGAATGTGCATGTGTGTATGAATGCAACTTACAGACCGGGAAGAAAATTAATACTGACAATACTGAAGCTAAAACACAAATTAAACCATATTTTACAGCAACATATAAAGTTCAATAGCAAATAAAGATTGCAAATTAAAGCCATTTTCAAGGACTTTAAACTTCAATCGACTAGCTGAGACAGCATTCTGCTTTCTCATCGACGACTTACGAGTTCATCAAGGAGAATGAGTCATTATAAAGGAGTTGAAAATGTCAATTACACAAATGCAAAAAGGAAGTTTTCATTGAATAGAATAGGTTGAAAATTTGCAGTACCTCCAATTCCACCATTTATAAATGACAAAAGGTCATCAACTGAGCGTTCATCCACAGGTTGCTCTTCTTCAACCTCAATATTCTAAAAGTTACAAAATGCAGTTTCCATTAGCACAAAAGTGCATATTATAATTATGAGACATGTTACTATGCTGTCAGTAGTTAAATAAATTTCGGCAATTCTAAATGTCAGATTGTAATTCAACTGCCTAGTATTGCACCTATTATAATCCAATAGCAAAGGCTAGAAAAAAGAGCAGATCTTCAATCACCTTTAGATTCTGTCTAACTTTTAATTCCCTCCTTTTTCTTGCATATAATCGATTCAAAAGCCTGATACGTGGATCATCTGATATATTTCTCAAGGGTTCCAACTTCTCCTCCTGCAATATATAAATAATACCAGTATCAGATAAAGAAAGACGATGAGGACTGTATATTTTTTCATCTTCTAGCAACAGGTACCTCTGTCAGATCATCAGGTAAATGAAAGGCTTCACGTATTTCCTCAGGAGTTTTTCCTTCAATCATCCGGGCAAGTGCACGACTGGTCAGATCAACCAAAGGCCTCAGTTGGAGGCTATCCGCAGCAGAGGTCAACTCACATAGTTTCTTCGTATCTAACCGGACAAACTTCTCATCAAAAGTTTTCCTCTCCTAGATATGCAGAAGAATCAAACTCAATTCTTCATTAAACAGGAACCTTTTCTATATATTGAAGAAAACTGTCTTCAATAATATGCATACAAAGCATATTGATTACTGTATTGCAAGACCAAATGGTGTAAATCAACTGATCCTGCTTGGTTGCACACAGAGTTGAAGAACCAGCGCATGTCCAAATTATATTAATTAACGAAGCAGAACATAGAAAACAAAACAACGATGGTGAAAAGATCCCCCCCCCCCCCCCCCCCCCCCCCCCGCGGGTTGACCAAGGGATGGGGAGACGGGGGTGGAGAGTTCATATTCAGCCAAAAATGAGAAGGTTTCAGACCTTATTGGATCGACCTGGTACTTGGTGAAATTGACAATAGTCAAGTATTAAACCCAACATAGCAGTATTAACTCTTTGAGGAAGGGATATGGCATAATTTTTGGAGGATCCCATGCCTGTTTGTAGTACTTCCTGACATATCATAGGACAAAACATTGCAACCTCTTCCTCCACTTGTTGAATCGAACCATCAGTGGTTTGAAGCCAGATAAATGATTTCATCTATACAGGGGAAACCATAAAAAAAATATGAATTAACTATGATACCTCAACACAAGCAAATATTATGGTAACTTAAGAACAACATATCTACTAAAGATCTAAAAGTCCAAAGCTTGTATCACAAATCACATATGGCAACTTCACACTTGGGTGGCTTTACAAGCAAGATCTTTGAGTAATCACAAAGGAAAGACCTCAATATAATTCAGACTGTCTCTGTTTTTCAGACCATTTGCAAGAAAAAAAAAAAATTATCATTTGAGAAAGGCAAAAATATGATGGTCATATTGCCATTCATTCTGATTTATTTTATTTAGATAATAATTGTGTCATTGAACTGAATGGAACACGGACGTCCCCATAATTCAAGCTAAACAAGAAACATACTCAGAAAGGAGGAAAAATTTTCCTCTTCCTACTTGCCGAGTAAATCAATGTGATATATTGTAGCTCTTATCCAGCAGCGTTTCAATAACACTTGGCTTAAGTCATGAGGTAAAAAGTCTTCAACGTGGTGGTGTTCTACCATAAATATTTTGAAATGAAATATAAAGTAGGATTGGTGACATCACTGCTGTTTTAAGTATATTCAATCTATAACCTCCAATAAACAATAGGAAATAGAGTGTGAAAATGAGAACAAAATGTTTCACAGGGAAAGAACTAGAATCAGAAGAACGGGTATCGAAAGAAACATGGGATACAAATATCCAATTACTAAAGACTGGAAAAGAGTAACCTTCACACTTATGCCATTAAGATCTATTTCTGTATTATATTCCGTGTAAGCATAACTGAAGTCTAAAATAATCCTTCCACAAACCTCTGGTTTGACAACTGCCATGGAACCTTCTGACATTAGATGATCACAGGGACAAATATTTTACATATGCATCTTGGAGTCAGAAGTGAGGAAGCAACAAATAAAATTGACGGCTTCTCTTCTCCAGAAAACAAACTTCGTAAAGTGACCATAAAGTTTTCACTAGGGGCACGATCCAAATTGCAATAAAAAGTGCGTGCACTTAGAATGAAACCTTCACCAGATCTTCAAGTTCTGCCCCAGTTAAACCTTGGGACATTAGTAAGAGGCTATGCCTGAACGATGAATACAGTCCAACCTGTTCAAAACAATAAATGAAGTTTAAAACTTTTGTGCCAAAAGAAATAGAACGCATCGAACAAACCGAAAGTCCTAGCCCTAGGCTAGAGAAGAAAAACTGGGAAACGAAATAGAGAAGTGACACAGAACACAAACTATGTAATCCCCCAATAAGAGTGCATTTATATCCATAGTCATGTTATTGGGTCAGAATTCAGAATGGGTGACAACTATGCATACCATGATAAGATCAATCGTGCACATAAAGTTTAACCATGAGAAAAATTGAAGAGAAGATGAAAAGAAAGAGAAAAAGAGAGATTTTGTTCCACTCAAAAAAATATTCTTATCATAGGAAAGAAAAGTAACTTCTTTGCCACAGAAACAATCCTAAATACCGACATTTTCTTTCTGTGGGGTGAGATATATGGGAAGATGTACCTCAAACTATCTAAAAATGCCAATTTACACAGAATTTATTTCATTTGCAGAAATATTTTTCATTTATTGAACTGATGACCAGCGAAACATACTATTTCGCTGTATACACAGAGTGCAATTAGAAAATGATTTCTAAATCAACAATCACAACTGATAAAGCCATGAATTTACTATCGAACCTCAATTATCTATCAAATCTAGTATACTGCCTAACAAATATTGAATCATCAAAAGGCTAAACTAACGCAACATACAACGCACAAGACTAATCAGGGACTTCAAAAAATGGGGTCTTTCATGTGTCAAGTTGAAAAATAAGGTATCCCAAAAAATAGAACGATGGGTGCATCTTGAACTGAACGTAACACGGAAAAGATAACAGTCTCTGAAATAATTGACAAAACAGTGTTGCCCTCATCATGAAATATCTGATTGCATCAGTTAAAGAAACCCAATTTCTTGGCAACAATTTACTTAAGACTCCAAAAAATAAAATGAACTAAAACTAATTGCACTGTGACAGTCACCTTCAATTTTTACAATTTCTCTCGCTAGTGACTAATCAGTATAAGCCAAAAATTATTAAAAAAATAATAACAAAAAAAACCCCCGCACACATACAAAAACACAAAAATTGAAGCGTGTAAAAAACCAACTTAAATAAATAGAATTCAGAATATTGCGGCAAAATACATATCCACAATAATCATAATCTTAATCCAAAATTAAAATATTACAACGGCAATACTAGAAGGAATTTAACACGGATTTCAATCAATACTTTCATAAAATTCTATCTTTAATTTTTTTTTTAAAAAGTAATGAATAAAAGTACCACAAATATAATTAATGTGCTATAATTATCCAAAGAATTTATCACGTACCTAAGAAAAACAGAATATTGAAGGAAGCTTTCAGTATATAGTCAAAACAGAAAAATAAATAAATAAATAAAATTAGATAAATAGGGTTTCTAAAGAAACGAGAGAACAGTGGTATACGAGTATTTTTTTTAATTGTTTATTAAATTCGTGTGATGTATAAGTTTCCATTGGGTGCGGGCACGTGGCTATTTGGGGGGTGGCAGTTGCTGGTTAGTGGTTACTGATTCGATTGTGCTGACTTTATTCATTTTCAAATATAGCACTACAAACTATCTCTAACCTTTTGTAACAGTAATATAGTTTTGATCCAGGATTAGAATTTGAAATTATGAATTAAAGTAAACAATTAATTTTAATTCCACATTTTATTTTTTAGGATTCATAATTTTTTAATTACATATTTTATCAACTTTTATTAAAATTTATTTTTTATCTACATTAAATAGGGACGCTAATTGTTTTAATTTTTAACAATTTTATAATTTTAATTACATGAGATTTTAATATTAAATAAATTATAATACATTCTGATAAAAAATTAATATTTTAAATATTTGTCAGCTAATTACTATTTAATATATTTAGTAGTAGCGTAGATTGACCATGTAGATAAAAGTTTTTAATAATTGAAGATACTAATTAAATAAATAAAAGTGAAATTCTTTATGAAAAAAAAAATCTAAAATTCATTGGAAAGTTTCAATACAAATTCAGTTGTTTCACAAAATGAACTTTTTTATGGTTTTAAACGTTTTAGAGAAGTTCATTCTTTTAAAAAATATATAAATTATCGTTTTAAATGTTTCATTGACCAGTGGAACCATAGCAGAAGAAGGAGATGATGATGATTTAACAATGGGACATTTCGGGTGGGAAGAAATTTAATCGGTATAGTCAGGATATCAAGTGGGGAGAAATTTACTCAGTATAGTCAGGATACCATTCAGCACGGTGGTTGAGAAACTCGACCTCACGGGCATGCTCAAATTCTTTGAAATGGTGGAGTTCCCTTTGGTAGCGTGAATGCTGTGGAATTGCTGGAGGGAAAGAAATTCAGCATATTTGAAAAGGTTCCACCGAGAACCTGTTACAATCTTGCTACATGTACATCCTAGATATAAATTTGGTTGTACACTCTTATCTACGTGTAACATCTCCCAAGTGTTTTTCACAAATCCAATGAGTACAAAGGCAGCGAGATTATGTATTTCAGACCACGAGATTCAACCCCTGTTGCTTGTACAGTTGACGGAAATGGAAGCCTATATTGGGGAAAGGGCTGAAAATGAATGTAGATGTTGCTGTAAAGAAGGGACGTGAATTCTATGGTATTCGGATTTGTCGTAACAGAAATGGAGACATAATAGCTGCCTTGTACAAATCCACTCGTGGAAGAATCTCGCCTATCATTGGCAAATATGCAGCCAATTTAGGAGGGATCAGATTCGCTATCATGGTAAATGCCTTGAGTCATGTTGTAATGCATCGGCCGCGGTGCAAGACCTAACTTTCTTGTGCGAAAGGTACGATCCTATGCTGCATTCGAAGTTTGTTGACCACATATCCAGATCTTGGTGTCAAGTTAATCTAACGTGAACCAAATGGCAGTGCACGTGGTCTAGCAAAACAGTTTTCCATAATACTATTTGCGAAAATAGGCATCCAAATTGTATTGTTGAAAGGAGAATTTCATCTATACAAAAAATGTCTTCTATGGATAGACACAATAGCGAGGTGGATGGGTGTATGTTATGGCATTTGTTTATGGATTTTTCTACTTTACCAAGCCTGTAAAAGGCCCGGTAATGTGAGAGAGCCGGGTAACGGCCTGTGAACCAAAGCCTGGTACCCCAGCTCGGCTCTTTGTTTATTGATGCAGGCCCCACCAATGTGTAGGCAAGTTTTCCGTAAAAATGTTTTCTATACACCAAGCATTGTTCTTGTTTAAACTCTTGCAATCATGCTGTAAGTACCAAAAAAAAAATTGATGAAAAACTATGACAAACAACACATGACAAGAATTGATTGGAAAATGGAACTACAGAAAAATAACAAAACAATCTAATAATCTGTGACCATGTCAACGTCCATAGGAATTCCATCAAGAGTTTCCGGTACTCGTAGCTTTTTCGAAACTCTTGCTGTTGGTATTGAATGAATTGATGTTTCTTTGCTTTAACAAAAAATTTTATTGAAACTAAGCTAAAAATGGAATATTAAGATTTGAAATTCCATCATAAACTATCATCCCTGTTAAGAAGAGCAAGAGTAACACGAGCCCTTGCCAGTATGATGTTGGAGGATCTGTAATAAAGGTCAATGTTACTTGTGATGGAAAAATTCTGTTAAATCCGTGCACGTGTTTTCGTGTTTTCCTGGCACTCAGGTTTCAAAATTAGTAACATCGCAAGGCATATTAAACTTGACGCTACAACTAATATTCCCTTCGTGAATGCTTGAAGACAGATTCACCTCCATTACACATCTAAATAGAAAGCAATTAGCATGTTTATGCGAACAAAAATTGCCTTAGTCTCCACATATGTTTACATATAAAAAACGATTTTAAGTAAGGCAGAGACTTCACCACACAATCCAAGTCCCCAGGGTTGAGAGAGAGAGAGAGAGAGAACAGAGGCAACAATGATTAGGCAGCAGCCTTTTGTTTCTTTGGGACACGGTAGGTCCCAACAACACAAGCGTGGTCTCGCTCAAAAGGCTCGAGGGTAACCTGCTCGCTGGGTTTGAATTGGTCTGCTTGCAACTTTTTCACTTCCTGGGCAAATACAGCCTCTGCGGGAACTGTTGAATCAATGCAGTTTGCCTGAAAAGATGGAAAACAAAAATATTTTCATATAACTAAACAGTCAATATTTATATAAAGATGCGTGTTTAGTCTACTCGTGTTAAGACTCTAGAATGGCTTAAAGAATAATTGAACCCCATAGATCTATCCCAGGCTATGGAGAATAAGGTTCGTTTAATGTCAATAAATTAATCTATCCCAGGTAACACTATTCAATGCCACCAACCTGGGGCACAGATGCAACGTGTGGAATATTAAATAATATTCATTACTTTTGAAAAAAGGTAGTTAAGTTTTCCGCTAATTAGATTAATGAAAGGTAAGAGAAACAAGGCAATTGCAACTGAAGATAGCCATAATCATCCTTGTACTACAAGCTATATGCAGACAGCAATCAATAACACAAACCTTAATTGATATCACAAAATGGCCACCAGCTTTCAAGAAGTACGAGGCATTGAGTGCCAAAATTCTTGCCTGTAAAGGAGAAGAGAACAAATAAAGAACACATTCCACAAGTCATCCAAGAATAACAAGAGCACTATCCTCTTAGAATCCACCCCCCTCCCCCAACAAATATCTTCAGTTGTAATATCTCGTCTCACATGAAGGATAAGCTTAAACTTGGTGTGCACATGTACAAAAACAAAGGAAGGGTAAGCTTAAACTGAAACTTATCAGTATCTTCTTTCAAACGATCACAAGCTACACAGAAATCAAACCTGATCAGGCTGAGCAACATCAGAAAATATCACATCCACCATGCCAACAAGCATTCTGTACTTAGCTGGGTGTCTTGCGTCTTCAATGATGGGAATAACATTAGTCCGCTTCTTCGCCATGTTCACCAAGTCCCTACCACTTCTGTGAGAAAATTCCACTGCATAGACCACTCCATTCTGCCAATAAGGGAAATACAAACAGGATTGGATAAGCACTATTTCATGAAATATATGAAAAACTAATATAGGCCACAAAAGAACAAGTACTTACAGGGCCAACAAGATCAGATACGTGAGAAACAGTTGTTCCTGAAGCAGCTCCAAGATAAAGGACACGAGCACCAGGTTTCTTAAACAATAAACAGATCAGAAAATGAATTGCGCAGAAAAGATTATTGGGTATACAAAATGCATCAAAGTTAATAACCAAAAATGCATCTTATCAAACTTAGTATTGGAATAGCACGGTTCACAAACTTACAATCCAAATATCATCTACTCCACCAAGAATGGCAGCTGCCAATTTGGAGCGGAAAGGATTCCATACTCTGTATTCAACCTTAGTACCATCTTCATTCTGACCATTACAATAAAATACACGAATCACCACCGAAAGACAAAAACTAAACTCTTGAAAAATGATAACTCTTTGAATAAGGAAGTGGACTGCAGGCTGCATTTAACTTAAAACCAAGCCAAAACCATAAAAATGAAGCCGCCTTATTCAACAACCGGAGCATGTTTGGCTATGCTTAAAAAAATGTAAACTATAACATTTTCACTTTTTTCTCACATTGAAATAACACAAGTTACAACCTTGACTAATAAATATGTACTTGTGTTAAAACTAACTCATTTACATTATTAGTAAGTAAACTTAAGCTTAGTCAAACATGCTCAAAAGGAAGACATTTCATAATTCAATAGCGGTAGAACAGTCTGTATTAAAATGCGGTCATCAGCCAAAGAAACTGATTTATCAGACATGTAGAAATAATAATATGCTTCCAATTAAAGCAAGAACCTATTATGACATATTTTCCTAAAAACCATATGCAAATATTCAATTAAAATCACATCTTTAGTCATCGAACTGATAAAACCACATCAAAAAGTATCTTAAACCACATAAAAAGTACAGAATAATAAACAGTCATGTACTCAAACTCAAACCTGAACAGAGACTCTCTTCTCATTGTAAACAGCTTCACCAGGAACCATATTCTTGGTGCAAAGCGCATCCTCTTTTCCCTTAGCAATAAAAACACCCTCGTGTCTATGTGGCTCCACTATAACCTTGCTCCCTCCCCTCATCCCTCCTCCTCTTCCACCTCTCCCTCCCCTTCCGCCTCTTCCGCCACTTCTACCGCCGCCTCTCTTCATTCCACTATCACTGCCTCTTCCACCAAAACCACCCCTGCCACCTCTTCCACCTCGCCCTCCTCCATCTCCCCTACCTCCCCTAAAACCCCCACCACCACCACGCCCTGCGCAAATAAAATTAATCAAAAAAATCGAACACAAAACTTATCATATACACATAATGCATGAATGCAGATATATACCTCTGGTTGGAGTCCTTGCAACCATGGCTACAGAATTGTGTTTTTATGTGTGTGCAGGCTAGGGTTTTTCGAGGCTTAGAGTGAGAGGCGGTTCGACGGGGGAGGATATTTAAAGGAATTATGAGTCTAGGGTTTATGGAAGTGGAAGTAAAATAATTTGCAAACATAGCCCAAGCGTTTAAGTTACTTAACACTTCAGCCATGAGTATTAGAAAATTATCATACGACGCCCCTTTATTTTGATGACTTGCTAAAAATAGTTCATGTACCACTTTCAAAAATACCTAATCATAAATTTAGGAACACCACGGTGAACTATCTATCAACCAATTTGACGTCAAAGCTATAACCGTGCAATGTTGGAATAATTCACAACTTCGAGGCATATCATCATCATTGCTTTAATCGCATGCTACTCAAACATTTGGAATTCAATGCACGTGATCTTGAAAAGATTGATACTTTAAAAGCTATTCGTATGGTTGTTGCAGCATGAACATTTGATGTTAAGCCCCGAGACTTTTAACCAATTGTTCTCTTCATTACAAAATTAGTATTGTCCAAAGAGAAACTGAGGGAGTCATTCAGGACAAGGATATTATGAGTGAATTAGAGCAACAAATTCAAAGATTCCAAATCCTACGAATGCCAATCATCTACATAGCCATCCAATAGAAAGAAGTGTGTTACACTCGAATCAACGAGGACATTATCATGAAAGCCAAAGAATAATTTGCTAGTTTATGCTCTTTTAAGCAAGTATATTATAATGACATTATGAATTAACGTTTTATTTACTCGTGTGTTAGAATTTTCGATAATAATCTAAGGTTTCATGATTATATGAAATATAACAAATTGTATACTCGAAAGTTTGGGTATAGTGAGACACAATTCGTTATATATAATAAAAAATGTCGTTCACAATCGGTACATGAAGTTGGACGCTTTATGTTGATAAGATTGCATTATTCTTATTAAGATTTGTCTAGATCTGGGAATAAGAACAATAATGTGTTTTTTGAAGCACATTGAACAGGACCACGTGGATGACTTATTTGTGACCACTCTAAATGAGACACCACTTGATTATCGAACAAGTCACCTAAATCCTGAGCAAGTAATGTACATTTAATTACTAGTTCAAGTTCTTTGAGGTACCAATGAGTAAAGTCTTAATTAGACGATCGATCTCAGTACTTTGGAAATTTGGACGAAGTGGTTAGAGATCATATACATGCAGTTAGAGATCATATACATACAATAGTGGAATCCGTTAATCATCATTATGAGACGATCGTCACTCTAAGATATTTTCTAAATGAAATTGAACATGAGCTCAGTAGTTCGACGATGAGATCGTTGGATTTGGTGTTGTGATGTGATCACAACAGATTCGCCTTATGAAATGGGACTTAGAGGGTAATACATGTTGAAGGGCAAAACGGTCATTTTGTCAACTTCAACATATTGATGGTCAAACGGGGGTTAACTTGTGGAATGGTAGTCAGAGAATATTGTTATCTAATCATAATTGACTTTCATAACTTTCGCTTGACTCAAGAGTGCAATCTCGAATTTTTGGTAAAGTAAATTGGGATTAATATATGTATCTCAATTGATCAAGAGTTGACCCAATTAGAGGCATATATTGGAGCTTGAGTCTTGTGAGTCCGATTAGATCCCTCTTTTGGCTCTAATAAATGTGTGTGACTTAATTGGTCTACTACAATAAAGTCAAAGAAAAACTGTGCAAATAAGAAACCCTAGTTGTTGGTTATAAATATATCCCTTATGGCACATTTTTTCACCATTAATTATTTTGCCAATTTCATTCTCCTAAGAGTGTGAGAAATACCTATAGAGCACAAGGGAGAAGATTTAAGGGAGGAAGCAATTAGTTTGGCTATTGAAAGCTCCTTCAAGGTTATCATCTTACTTTAATGTGTGACGATTCAAAATAAAACACCAATGATCTCAAATGGTTTTTTAAGATCCACCATACATTTGGGTTTAGTTTTCAAAAGAAAATTAATTTCTTATTTTGAGGATTAGATACTCATTTCCAACATAATTAACCAAGAGGGTAGTGAATTGGTTTTTAAAACTTTTTCAAAGAACTAATCTAAATTCAAGCAAGCAAAGATTAAATAGATTAATTTAAACAATAAGTATAAATATAAAAGCGATAAGTAAAAGGGATTGATGATGCAAACAATATAATTGTGGAAGTTCGATCCAAAACAATGATCTACGTCTTCCGTTACCAAGCTCTCCGGCACGAGTAAGATCTTTTCACTATGTTGATTGACTTATGTTGCAATTTAACCCTTTACAACGTTTCTGATGACTTACAAACAAGGAGCACTGATCCTTATACAATGTTGAGCTTTACGGGACCTCAACACGATCCACACTATTGAGTTTTACGGAACCTCAATATGATTCACACGGTGACTTACAACAAAGAGTATCGATCCTTATACAATATTGATCTTTAAGGGATTTCAACACAACACAACTCACACTTTACAAAGTGATTTTACAATGAATTCCTCTCTTGATAAATAATACAAACAATTTAAGTACTAAGAGAGAGCTAACACTTCAATGATAACTCAAGTGTTAGATGAAAAACTTTGATAATATGATAGTTAAAAATTAGATTCAATCAATCAAAGCGTTTCAATGAGAAAATGAAAAGATAAATCTAATGTAAATTCAAAAATCTTCTCAACATATGTATCTCTTTTAATGGATGATTGTAATAAATTAAATATTAAGAGAGAAATGAGAAACTTTGATGAATATGATGATTTTACAAGTGTAGTTCAATCAATCAAAGTTTTAATATGAAGAAGAAGAAAAAAAAAGTTTATGCAATGTAAGTACAAATATCTTCTTCAAAATATATCTCTTTTAAAATTGATATAGATAAATCAAGCACAAAGAAAAATGAAAAACTTTAATAAGAGCAATAATTCAAGAAGTTTGATTCAACAATCAAAGTTTTTATTATGAAAAAATAAATGAAATGAATGTAAAAATGTAAGTTTAAAGAGAATTTTTCAAATATATTTCTCAAGAAATCATTCTTATTGTTATTATGAATGTGAAGTGAAATGGAATTTATAGCAATCAAAACGCAATAAATTCTGCCAAATCGGATGACCAGTCCGGTTGATTGCCAATTTTCGGATGACCAATATAACCTTTTGTACAGTCAAAACGGTAAAATTTTGGACCGTTGGAGAAGTCCGGTCGACCGTTGACCTTTTTTTTTTTAGAAAATATGATCTAAATTCAAGTATTACTTTGAAAAATCAATTTTACTTTTGATCAAAAATATTTTATGGAAGTAATATGAAATTAACTCTTTTGATCAAAAATATTTTATGCAAATAATATGAAATTAACTCTTCGTGCACAAAATAATTTGTGAGTTATTGTCATTCATTACTAAAGATCAAAGTGTTATACGTTTACACATGATCACGAAAACCTGGTCTTTGATCTTGTTTCGAAGTTTCTTTCTCGTCGGTTCTTAAACTACTGATCTTGATTTTTCTTGACGTGTTTGACTTTAATGTTTGGCTTCGATCTTGACATTTTCATGAGCCCGATTTGATAGTCTTGATTTTGATTTTTTAAGTCATCGTCTGGAATGATTTGACTTGAATGCTTAACTTTCATTTTGATCTTTTCGAGTCTGATTTATGTTGTGTTGATTTTGGCCATGCTTAGTTGATTTTAACATTGAATTATCATCACTCAAAATTAATTATTAGAAACAATATTAATCTTGTTTGTTATTATAATCAAAATATTGTGGATGAAATTAATCATAGGTCAACACATTAATGACGTCACAAGGCAAAATAATGATGGTGTGGTTGAATTAAATCATTATGGCACAATAGTCATGAGGTACCTAAAATCTCTGCACGTACGGCTATTTAAATACAATTTCTAGTTCTTAAACATTATGTAATAAAATCTGTACATACAGGAAATTATTAATCTATGGAATAGTCGAGGTTGAAATTTTACACTATGTTTCAAAATGAAATTATTAATTATTTGGATATAAGGGTTTATTATTTTTCACACTGCCAATAGTAGGAGCAAATTTTTTAATAGAAAGAGGAGATTGATTTAGATAGGCTCTGAGAAAGGGAGGTTTTCATAAATAGTCGGTCAATTTAGAGGTTTTAAATTTTTTGTTAAAAAGTCAATTTTACTCTTAATGAAATGAATTTTTATTGCAAAATAAGTCATCGAGCTTAGAATAGTTTTATTTCTTCTATTTCTATTCGTTTTCATTAGATATTTCATCCGAATCTAATTTTTCTTCAAAAATCTCTTCATCGGTTTCTATTTCTTCAAAATTGACTTCTTCACATTCATCTCTAATTTGTTCAAAATCTGTAATTAGTACTCTAACTTTCCTTTTTGGACATTCTATGCTTATATGTCCTTCTTCATTACAATTCCAAAATTTACATCGTTTTTTATCTAATGGTTTTTTATTATAAGATTTATATTTTCTTTTAAAATTTTCATTTTTGGTTTAAAATATTTCTTTTTAAACTTTTTATATATTTTATGTATTTTATGTTTTATGTTTTATTTTTCTTTTTCGTCTATAATCATGACATCCTCAATTTCCTATTACTTCAGTGTCTTGACAACAAATTCTATCTTGTATAAATCTTGATTGTTTATAAATCATTTGATTACTACTCATGGCACTTATTTCATCTCTTATAGTTCTTATTATAAATCCTAAAGTATATGCTTCTGCATTTCTTCCAATTTGTCTTTCTCTAATTATTTTATGGTGATGATAATTTTCCAATAAAAACTTCTTTATAATAATTTTTATCGGTTTCACTTCCAAACATTATATAATAATATTTACTATATTCATAGCAATATTCATTAAGATAACACATATTACAAATTTGTAAATGTTTAATTTTATTCTTAACATCTTCTATTTCTCCTGTTTTAGCTCTAGTACTTTTCTTTACCCAACCTTCTCCTGTAAATTCTCTATAAATTCTTGTAACAACTCTATTTATACATTCACTTATGCTAATTCCAAATCCTGCTTCAATACTATCTTTCCAAACATTTTTTGTTGTATCTTCTAGTCTTCCATACCAATTAGCTATATTTCTTTTAAAAGTTACTAATAAATATTCAGTTCTATTTTTATTATCGGTATTACTACTATTATAATTAAAGTGTGCTAACATATTAATACTACATTCATTAATAGCTTTTCTAACATCTAATTCACAATCCAGATATAAATATGATCATGTAATTTTCATTTGACACAGTTCTCTTAATACTGGTTTAAATTGATCTCTATATATTTTTTCTTTTCCAGTTTTAAAATCAAGTTTAGTATTAACATATCTTCTAGGATATATTTCAGCTTCGTATCTAGCTGTGCTATTTCTCAAAAATCTTCTTTTTTCACTGCTCGTGGTCCTCCTGTTTTGTCAACCATATGATTTTTAGTTATTTCTTCACAAATTTTTAAATCTTCTAAATCGAATATTAAGTTTTTCGTATCTTCATTCATTATTCTTTTATAGTTAATTTTCCTTCATTTTCTTCATCTCTTTCTATAAGATCTTCTTCTTGTTTTCTAAGATCAGTTAATAATTTCTCAATATCATCTTTTAATCTTTCATCGGGTTTTATTAATTCTTCATATTTTTCGATTTTCTTTCTACTTTATTTAAGTTCTTCTGTATAATCTAGTTTAAATGATTTTTTTTATTTAATTTTTTATTACTCTATTTACAAGATTTTCTATTCTTAAAAAAATATTTTGTAGTTTTTCTTTTTGTTCTTCATAACTTATTTCAATTCTAATAAATTTTTCATCAATTATTTTTATATTTTTTTCAATTGAATTAATTTTATCATTCATACTCATCCTTTAGTTCTTTTACAAAGTGGTTTAATAATTTCAAATCCTAATTTATCTAATAGAATATAAATTTTACAATTAATAATATCTAATTTTTCCTCTAAAGTTGCAATTTTATTAATACTATTTTTCTGTGCAATTTTTGATATTTGATTTTGAATTTCTTCAAAGTTTAGCTTCATCAAACATTTCTAAATTATTAATTTGTTCTTTAATTTTATTAAATTGTTTGGATATTTTTATTTAAAACTTCTAATCTTTCTTTAGCTATTTTATCTTTTGGATATATGTTATTAATTTCATCTATAACTTCTATGTCTTTAGATTTTAATTGTCCTAATTGTTGCCATAAAAATGCATTAGTCCAATTTATATTTAACAATCCATATGTGTTTCCCCATAAGCTTAAAGGTTGAAATATAGTTGTATTTCATCCTCTTGTTTGATAACTTCCTATTTGTAGTCTTATATTTTCTATTTCTTGTTTATCAAATCTTATTTTTGTTGGTATACTCATTTTAATATGGTTGGTTTAATGGATTTACTATATTATTTATCATTTGTTATATTTCTCTTTTTAATTCTCTTGTAATTTCATTTCTTATTAATTCTCTTTTAATTTTATTCCAATTAATTTTTTTTTTTCAATTTCTCTACGATTACTTCTAGTTATTATTTGTTCTTTTACAAATTTTATTTTATTATCACAAATTTTTTTAGTTATTTCAGGCATAAATCTAAAACCTTAAAATCCTAATCATATTGTATATATTATTTTAATTTAGAAAGATATAATCTATTATTAATTATAGATATATAAAATTTTAAAGTTAAATTAAACACTAATTTCTTATATTCTTGTGGAAATCTATTTTTGATAGGTTTTCTCATTTATAAGTTTTATCTTTTATTCTCTATTATCAAGACTCAGATCAAAATCATATAATTCAGCAACTTCATTATAACTCACACGATCTTCTATATTTTCAAAGGTTCTTTCACTATTTTCACTATCTAATCAAAAAAATATAATTATTTTTATTATTTCTTTAGGTAATATTTCTTTTAATCCAAAGTAAGCAATTGTAAGACATTTTCTATAATATCTCATATCTCTTTTTATGAAATTTATTTCTCTGGTATAACAATCATACGTTTCTAGGATTTCTATATGTGACTAATCAGTACTATTAGTATATTTAAAAGGTACAATTCTATAATAAAATTCGTAATTTTTCATAATGAAAAGTTCTTCAAAGTATACAATCTTAAAAAATTCTTACATAATAATTTTCAAACAAATCTTTAGACAATAAATTTCTTCGTAGCTTAAAATAAGGGTCTTAACACTTCGCAAAATAACAAGAATGTTATGCGTTCCTGGTCACATTCGTCACAAGAGTTGGCCAAAGTCCAGCAGCATCACAGCAAAAACGGACACAAATGCACTCAAAACTCTCAAACAGACTCACTGTGTAGAACAACACTCAAAGCGTAATAAAAGATTTATTTCAAACTCAAAGACTTTATTGATCTGGTGATAGCTTGAAAACTATTATATAACGATTTTTACAAAGATTGATACTTTGAAGAGTGATTTTTACTCTCTAAAAGAGATTATAAATATCATTTCAGAAAATAGTTTTTTGGTCATGTTTCTTGTTTTCTTTTTTCGCTCATGCCTATTCAAATGACAAGAGTCTCAATTTATAGGGGGCTGCGCTTCACCAAGAAGTTTCTGGTCAATCAAATTTTTACAACATAAAAGTAAAAAGTACAATAATTTCTTCAAAGTCTTCAAAGTGGTTGAAATAATTAAAGCACTAGTCGGCTATTTTATTCCAACTTTAACAGTTGTCTTCCTTTTCTTTAATTCTCACATGGTGCTGTTTTGTGATGTCGCTTTCTTATCGTCCTTTATTTGTGGACGCGTCCCATCAATCTGCAAGCCTCTTTAATGCATTCACTACTTCCAAGGAATTGGTCATTTAAGATTTCGCAAATCTTATCCTTAAGAATTTTTTATTTTTTATCGCCTCTGCAGATAAAGATCCAATTATTACCTATTCCATACACCATATATTTTTCTCCATAGAAAAATTGCATGGTTGAACAAACTGATTTGATTCCAAGGGCTCTCCCGTAAATCATCAATTTCTCGTTGATTGTTGGCAATTCTTTAAAAATTTGAATCTCCTTATGAGGATTTCCATTATTTTTTTCTGATGGTGATCAAATGATGTTCTCCATGCCATTTTGGTTCTTTATAGTATGGACTGATGGTATAGAATCTCAATTCAATTGGTTGTTTATCACTGTATTTTTTGACACAATTGATAAATTCTTTACCAAATTGTTCAATTTCCTTAAGATCGGTTTCGGGGAATAGTCAATCTAGGAACCCAAATGTTGCTAATTTTCAGACAATTGTTGGATCTGCTCCTTGAATAGCACTTATCCTTGGGTAAATCCTCGGTTGAAAGGCCGTGAGACAAAGAGAATTTCCTTCTTTAAAATTATACATTCATTCTGAAAATTCATAATAATCTTTCTCCATAGGATGAAGATTGGTTCTAACATGATGAGTTGTAATTATTCCCTTTGGTGATTTGAGGTCACCAGTAGGTGCTTTTTTATTTTCTTGGAATCCACTAATAACAGTAGGCTGTTCCAATGGGTCTTTTGATAAGGATGTTTAAATACTGGACTCATTGGCTCCTTTTCCACTTGTAAATTTTTCCAACAATTTGTCAATACGACGGGTAATTATTGTGGACCATTTTTTATGACTTTTTCCTCTTGCGAGGTAAGAGAGTCATTTCTCTTAAATTTCGAATCTCCACTTGAGGTAGATGTATTAATCTCCCGAAATGGAATATGACTAGTCTTTCAGCTGTATTCACCTTTTTCTAAAGGAGGGTACTCCTGGCTGCATGTTACAAAAAAGTCTAAACATTTTGTCAAATTTTCAACTATTTTTTCTTTATTATCATATAATTTTTCAATCTTTTTTCCACTCTTGTCGAATATGAAGATGATCATCTTGGACAGTAAGATAATCTGCATTAAAATATGTTAGAAGATCTTATAATTCCTTTGTAAATATTTCAATCTTTTCCATATTCATGATTCATGCTCAAGAAATCGGTAAATAAATTATCTTTTCCTTTAATATATTCAAATTTAAAATTATAGAAAGATAATAACATTTGCCATCTGTGCAATCTTATATGTTGAGGTGAATTTGGTAATCTATTATTTACTAGTTCATAAAGTTGAGTATTATCAGTTTGAACAATAAATTCTTTAGGTAATAGGAACATTTTGAACTTATTTATTCCTTTGATAACTGCTAATAATTCTTTTTCATTGGTTGAATAGTTTACTTCAGCATTATTAAAAGTTTTACTATTATATCTACAAATTTCATTTAAGTCGATTTTTAATAAAGTATTCCAATATAAATCTGATGCATCTGTTTGTACAATTAATTTATTTTTTTCATTTGGGAGTCTCAGTTTGGGCAAATTTTTACAATTTTCTTTTAAAATTTTAACGCAAAGAGTATGTTCTTCATTCCATCCCATCTTATTTGATTTTCTTAATAGTTTTTAAAGTTTATTTCTTTTTCCTGCAAGTTTTTCTATAAATCTTTCAACATAATTAAGATATCCTAAAAATTTCTGAATTTGCTGCTTATTTTCTAGTTTATTAGGAAATAAAATTATTTTTTCTGAAATATGATGTTGTAATTATATTTTTTCGCTATTTATATCATTCCTAAAAATTCAATTTCATTTTTTTGCTACTTCTGTCTTTTTCTGACTAAGTATTATACCTTCTTTTGAGCAAAGTGTAACAAAACTTCTAATATGTTTAAGATGATCTTCGTATGTTTCTGAATAAACAAGTATGTCATCAACATAAACAATTATAAATTTACAAATTTTAAAAACTTCATCCATTCTTTTTTGATAAATTTGTGGTGCATTTTTTAATCCAAATGACATAACTATACGATCATAATGTCCATGAGGGGTACTAAATGTTGTTAATGGTATACTATTTTCTTCAAGCTTGATTTGCCAAAATTCAGATTTACAATCAAATTTTGAATAGTATTTTTTATTTTTAGCTATGTTTATTAAGACTTCTTTATTTGGTAGATAATATCCATCAAATTTAGTATTTTTATTAAGTTCTTTATAATCTACTACCATTCTAGGTTTTTCTCTTTTTATTTCTGCATGATTTCTAACCATAAAGGCTAGGCTACTATGAGGGCTATTACTTCTTCTTATAAGTTTTTGATTAAGAAGTTCTTGAATTTGTACTTGAAATTATTCTTTATCTTCTTGATTATAAAGTATTGGTTTGACTCTAATAATGGTTGTTGGTTCTAATAGTTCTATTTTAGCTGTTGTTTTTTTATTTTTCCCATTTTTCAAGTAGGGGTTCATTATAATTTTTGGCTAAAAGGTCTTTTATTTGGTTAAGAGTAATTGTTTTGATTGAATATTTGAGTAATTTTGGTATAAATTCTATCTTTTCACCACGCCGAGTTGGCTAAACTCTGAATGGTTTAAATTCTCTAGCTATTTTCAGTAAATGTCTACATGAGGTTTTTAATTGAATAGTATAAATATTTTGACTATATCGACTAAACTGTTGTAAAAAGTCATTTCCTAGAATGATGTCACAATCGTTTATATTATACTGGTAAACATTTCTTATGGTTACTATTTTAGATCCTATGATAACTTCTATATTTTCATTTTTGTATTTTAAGGATTTTTTTGCTCCAATTATTCC
Organism: Fraxinus excelsior; assembly: GCA_019097785.1. NCBI lineage: Eukaryota > Viridiplantae > Streptophyta > Magnoliopsida > Lamiales > Oleaceae > Fraxinus > Fraxinus excelsior. The sequence continues at coordinate 8,306,490 of CM032629.1, forward strand.
TTGTAGAGTTAATTGTTGTTTGTTTTCTATCCATTTTGATAATAAGAATTCTTTAAAAACAGTTATTTCAGCTCATATGTCAATTAGAGCACAAGTAGTTATTTTTTATTCGAATACAGTTATTTGTATGTATACACTTATTGAAAATTTTATTTCTTTACTCATTTTTCCTTATAGCAATATGTAGTTAATCCTTGATGTATAATAAGAATTCTTTCCTTGTGTATTTTGTAATTATCAAGACTATCTAAGAATGATTTTCCTAATAATATTGGATGTTCGTCAAAGTTCATGTTATTATCTATGTAACATTCTATGTTTAATAATAAACTTCCAAGTTTAATTTGGACTTGTCCTATTATATCACAAGAGTTTATTTTTCCTTCAAAGTTTCTATAACTATAGGGTTCTATTTTTTTTTTTTTTTTAATTCCTTCATCTATTAGAGAGCCAATATGATTCTGACTTGCTCCAATATCAATAAGTATTTTACTTTCATTTATCCATTTATTTCCATTAAAGAATTTTCCTTTAATTCCATAGACACTATTATTTTTATTTTGTTTATTTTTGAAATATTATGTCTTTTTGTACTACTGCTTCCAATAATTATTTTATTTTCCTTATAAGTTATTTGTTTTGGTATTATAGGTTGATCAATACTTATAGTATCATCATGTCCTATTTCAAAATTTTCTATCATCTCTATATTTTGTTCTCTAGGTAAGATTGCTTCTCATATATCTTTAAATTATTCCTCAATTTCTATAAAAAGATTTTCTTTATATATATTCTCGTAATTACTATTTGTATAGCAATATAATCATTAGTATAGTATAGTAAAAACTTTATTATATCTTTTAGGACTTTATTAGTTATCTTAAAATATAGACTAAGAGAACTATCTAAATTTTTATCATTTATATATACACAATATCTTGGATAACAAGTTAATTTTAGTTTTTTATAGGCTAAATTCCCTTTAACTATTCCTAAATTTTCATTTTTTGCAGTTATACATCTTTCATCTTGTAAATTAAGTTTTATAGGGCTATTAATTCCTTTTTTAAAACATGATTTTATTATTATTTGTACTCCAATAAGGTAGACATAATATATTTTACTTCTTTTTTCTTGTGTTAATTTGCCTAAAAATTCATTAATATTTCTTTTTGTTATTAGATTTAACTTTATTTTTCCCTGTGTATGTTTGATATCTATGTCTTTTTCTATCTCGTGATATTCATTAATAACTAATTTTTTCCTTCTAAAAGTTGAACCTAAAATACTAAATAATCTATTTTCTTCTTGGTGATTTGAGATTTAATTCTGCTTTATTGATTCTTTTAAATTTATCTAAATCAAAATTTACTTTTAGAGCATATATTTCTACTCCTTCGTATACTTCAGTATCTACATCCTCTGTATTTTCAATTTTCACGATCTCTAGGATTCTAATACCATTTTAATGGGAGGGTTTTAAGGGTTTTAAAATGCAAAAATACAAAATTTTCGGATTCAATCAAGTCAAGAAAGGTGGAAAGAGTTGATGGCGAAGAAAGGTTAATTTTTAATTCCAAAGAAAAAACAATTTGTTGAATCCTAGGTTAAAATCAAAATTTTTAAGGAGTAAAATGAAATCTATTTTATATTAGATTGACTTGTTTTGAAACCTTTTATATTGAGGGTATTTTCGGAACTTTAAAATTTTAAAATGGTCAAATGCTATTCTTGAAATATGGCTTTAATTTTAGGCTATTTACGTGTATTTCCCCTCTGAGGAAAGGGGTCGATCTTTTTAGGATTATGATTCAATTTTTTGTTACAAATATTCATTGATAAATAATTTATGCAGCTTCAACATCTCTCTTTCCATGAAATTGCTTTTAAAAAATAGCCTATTTGTAACACACACACACACACACACACACACACACACACACCATAAACATAATAGAGTTGTGCAATGGGTAATATTATAATTATTCCGTGATGATAACAACACGATTCAACATATATTAGTCAAATCCCCTCAGAGTGTTAACAAATCGTTTGGTATTAAATTCTACAACAATGTAAAACATAACCCGTGAACACGATGTTCAATAAGTATGATGATGTGCAATGCTCAACGTCCTCTATAACCTCGAACCCTTGTATTGTGTACTATATATATTGAGCTTCCATGCAGAATACACCAATCATATATAACCATCACACACGATTTTATATGATACTCAACGGATAGACTCATCATATATAATTAGCAATCACACTAATCATATATGAAATGCACGAGACACTACAACGGTATATCTCATTCTAGTTTCCACACATGATACGATCAAACATTAAATACGTATCTTGATACATTATAGAGTATCCAGTACATCAATGCGTGAAATATAATCTCATGATACATGCTATGAAATATATATTCATAACATGTAGTGCAACATCGTGCTTCTGAGGTCATCAATTGATATGCCATGCGAGCTTCACATAACATATTATTCAATACCACACAATTATCCAATAATATAAAAAATTATCAACTAATTGATATCACATAAAAACGAATCACCCACAGAATATAAAATGAATCAATGCCAATTAATATCAGGAGTAAATCATGTAGAAGTAGACCCATATGACCAATTTAGGAATTTCTAAAGGTTTCAGGGAGTGGAGAGTTGACACCCCTGGATTTCTACTACTGGGTGCCCCATGTATGAGGGGCGCATTGCTACGATCTTATTTACAATTTTATTTTATTTACTTATATAAAAGTAATTAAATAGTCAATTACAAACAAGTACATTTCGCCAGTCGAACAGCTAGCTTATTCAGGGACTTGCACAATTTTCAAATGAAATGTCCCATTATTAATTACAATCATGCTACTCTTAAATCATTGGTACCAAAGATGTACACTTATCATTTTTGTATTAATAAAGGTGAGACTCGAGGCATAAATGTAATATAAAATTTCATTAAGATAATATGTGGATGTTATCATACAACCTGGTGAAATTGTATTCACTCTTATTATTCTTATGTACCTCAAAGCGCGTTACCATCCACGTTGCACAGTTTCATTTTTAAAATAGTACCAAATCCTTAAATTTTATTAAAAAATCCTAAAAATTATCGAAAAATCACTATGCCTCTCTAAAGACCTATTCAATTCTTAAGTTACGAGTATTTTTTCGTCTAAATGATAAAGCAAGCCCTCTAAGTAGATGGCAGAGTAAAAAATACGAAGGTTCTTTCATTACGAAAAGATTTATTGTTTGTAGAAGCAAATGGACATACGATACAAATCGCTCAGAGTTATTCTTTAAGTGTGGTCCAATCCCCCAAATTTAATTTTCGTTTAACCATACATTAGCTGTTGGAATATTAAAATTGTAGAAGGTTATTTATGTCATTTCATCTTTGGTAATTCTGTTTTGATAGTTGAAGAGAATGTATAAATACACGACATTTTGTCTTTGTAAAGTGTAATTCATTTTCATATCAACATTGCTAGTTTTTTCCCACCTTTCTTTCTCTTCTGATTCTAGATTTTTCTGTTGCATTTTATCATAGCATCAGAGCAAAGAGTTGAGCTCACCAATTAGATTTTATTGCTTTCTTCAATCAGATCAGATCTATTGATTTCTGTTTCTGCAATGGCAAATGATCCCAGTGTTCTAGCGAAAGCTCAAAGTAAATTTGAACAGGCGAATGCATGTACTGATTCATCAACTGAAGATGTAGCTAGAGGAGATGTGATCTTGATGATTAATCGATTGATGAGTGATCCTAGTATCTCATATTATCTTCATTATGGAGATAATACTAGAATGAAGCTGATTTCTGTGACTTTCACTGAAGAGAATTACTCGACATGGAGTCGAGCAGCAACCATGGCATTTAGTGTCAAAAATAAGTAAGGTTTTGTGGATGGATCTATCACTAAACCTGCTCATGATGATCCTTTGTACACGGCTTGGAGGAGATATAATCATGTGGTCTCATCTTCGATAATCAATTCCATACCTATGGAACTTTATCCAAGTGTGATGCACAAGGATTCAGCAAGAGAGATTTGGATTGAGTTAAGAGATAGATACAGTCAGGGGAATGGTCCAAGGATCTATGAATTGAAGAAGCAAATTGCTTCGATTTCTCAGTCGAACAATTCAATTAATTCCTATTTTAACAGGCTTAAAGGATTATGGAAAGAGTTGGAGAATTATAGGCCAAATACTGATAATGCTGATTACAAACATGAGGATCAAATCATGCAGTTCCTCATGGGTCTAGATGATCAGTTTGCTAATGTTAGAGGTCAGATCATGTTGATGGATCATTTGCCTCTGGTGAATAAGGATTTTGCTCGTCTTGCAAGATGAGATACAAAAGGAAGTTGGTGCCATAACCAGGCCACACACGATGCTACTGCATTTGTAGGCAAAGCTGTGCAAAAATCGTTTAATCAGAGACCTAATTTTGTTAATTCTACTCAAAGAAGTGAGAGATCTATGTGTAGTTACTGTGGTATGCCTGGACATATCAAAAGTAAATGTTATAAGCTGATTGGTTACCCTCCTAATCATATATTTGGTAATGGAAAACCTCTAGTAGTTAACGCTATTGGACAAGCTTACCATGGCCAAACATCTAAAACTGACACCTCTGGAATGTTGAATTCTATCTCACAACTTACTATCACTCCAAATCAATGCCAGCAAATTCTATCTGTGTTGATGCCCAAACTGCAGAGTCAATTTGCTCAAAGTTAACAACCACTAGATATATCTTCATCCTCTCCTGTAGATCCTAATTCATTTACTTTTTTAGGTAACCAGATTCATACTGATCATTTGTCAGCACCAAATAGATGGATCATCGATACTGGTGCTTTAAAACATATGGTATATTCAGTCAATCATTTGGTTGTTGTTACTGCCATTGTTGGTGTGTCTGTAAGGTTGTTTAATGGTGAAAGTGTGGATGTTAATCATATTGGCAAAGTGAAGTTATCTCCTACTCTATATTTGAGCAATGTGCTTGTTGTGCCATCATTTAAGTTCAATTTAATATCAGTGAGCAAATTAACACTTGAGCATAATTGCTATCTGATATTTTCGCATGATGCTTGCTTTATACAAGAGTTTTCAACGTGGAGGATGATTGGGGTAGGAAGACTTGAGCATGGACTATGTCACTTTCAACAACCTCAGTCTCAAATTCATACTCTACCCTCACAGCATTGTCAACTCAAATCTGATTCTGCTAGACTCAGAAAATCTGCTGTTGTCCCTGATGTTGTCTCTAATCCTAGTTCTTCCTTTGATTGTAATAAACTTGTTTCTACTTGTAATACCATTGATAGTGCTAATATCAAAATGGATATAGATATCTGGCACCGTCGTTTAGGACATTTGCCTATTTCCAAGCTTTCTATTTTGCACAAGTTTGTTCCTCATACTGAAATCAATAAAGATTTGCTTTGTAATGTATGTCATTTGGCCAAACAACACAAAACATCCTTTACTGCCAGCAATTCTAAATCTCTGCAAATGTTTGACATTGTTCATTATGACATCTGGGGACCATTTTCTGTCCCTTCCTTAGATGGCTCGAAATATTTTTTAACTATAATTGATGACTATAGTAGGTTAACATGGACTTATCTTATAAGGGAAAAATTTCAGGCTAGAACCCTTCTTCAATCCTTTTATTACCTTGTTCAAACCCATTTTCAGTGCAAAATAAAGACCATCAGGTCTGATAATGGCTTGGAGTTCCAAAATGACTGAATTTTATCTTTCTAAAAGGATTATTCATCAGCTTAGGTGTATTGAAATACCACAGCAAAATGGTGTGGTTGAAAGGAAACATCAACACCTGCTTAATGTGGCTCGTGCTCTTATGTTCCAAGCCAATTTACCTAAACTCTTTTGGGGAGATTGCATCCTCACAACCACATATATCATAAACAGAATACCTACCAAACTGCTGAATAATAAATCTCCTTTTGAAATGATGTTTAATACCATACCATCTTACAGCCATCTTAAAGTCTTTGGATGTCTTTGTTATGCATCTACTCTAAAAAGAAACAGTACAAAATTCGATCCCAATGTTGTTCTTTGCATCTTTATAGGATATCCATTTGGAATGAAAGCTTATAAACTCTTCAACCTCAAAACCAAAGATGTTTTTGTCTCTAGAGATGTCAACTTCTATGAAAATGTTTTCCCCTTCCATCATCCTACTCTTCTTGATGCTTTATCAAAGTCTAACAATAACAGTACATCTGATTCTGCTCTATTTCCCATAATTTCTCATTCACACATTGATGAGTTTCCCTCACATTCTAACCTCAACAATCTTGATATGTCTGATCATCAAGAAACTCAAGGTCTTGATCAAGATACTCAAAGTTCTTCTTTACCTTCCACTTCTATGAAATCTGATAAATCTTTACCTACGGACCACTCATTACCTCTGATTGTGCCGAATAGAAAATCTGTTAGAACCAAACGTGCACCCTCTTATCTCAAAGACTATCATTGTAGTCTCATTTCTCAAGTTCCACTGCCTCAATCAAAATTCATGAAGGAAGATTCTGAGACTGGTAAGCATTATCCCATTGAAAACTATTTGGGCTATTATCTGCTGTCTCCTTCTCATAGGAGTTATACTTTGGCACTGTCCACTATTTTTGAGCCTAAAACTTACAATGAAGCATCATAGTATTCTGATTGGATTGAAGCAATGGATGCTGAGTACAATGCTCTAGTTTCCAACAATACTTGGGATGTTACTACACTTTCTGGTCATAAAACCCTGATTGCATGTAAGTGGGTTTTTAAGGTAAAAATGAAGTTTAGTGGCACAGAGGAAAGAAAGAAGGCACGACTGGTGGCCAAGGGATTCACTCAACAACCTAGGTTGGATTATGAAGAGACGTTTTCTCCAGTTGCAAAACTTGTAACTGTTAAAACTCTTTTAGCTTTTGCAGCTACTAAAAACTGGCATCTTTATCAATTAGATATAAATAATACATTTCTTCATGGTGAGTTGGATGAGGAGGTTTACATGCTTATGCCTCCAGGTTATGAACAGTAGGGGGAGCATGGTGAACAGATGGTATGCAAGCTAAACAAATCCATTTACGGGTTGAAGCAAGCTTCTAGACAATGGAACATGAAGCTTACTTCTTACATTTTGTCATTGGGTTTTAAGCAATCAAAGTCAGATCATTCTTTGTTTAGCAAGTTAGGTGGCTGCTCCTTTACCATTCTATTGATATATGTTGATGACATAATAATTGGGGAAACAATTTGGATTATACTAGGCAATTCAAGACTGAAATGAATAAGCAATTCAAGCTGAAAGATTTGGGAATTCTGAAATACTTCTTAGGCCTCGAAGTTGCTAGAAGTTCAGCTGGAATAACTATTTACCAGAGAAAATATACCTTGGATGTTTTAAGTGATGCTGGTTATCTTGGAGCAAAGCCAGCTTATAGTCCCTTACCTTGTAATCTGAAGCTAAGGAAAGATGAGGGTAATGATGTTGGTGATCCCAGTGTATACAGGAGACTTGTGGGAAGAATTTTGTACCTCACCATAACCAGACCAGACCTATCCTACACTGTTCAGATGTTGAGTCAATATCTTCAGTCGCCTAAACAGCCACACTTGGAGGCAGCATACTATGTTTTGAGATATCTAAAAGGCACACCAGGGCAAGGCCTATTCTTCTCTAGCATGTCTGACCTTCAGCTAAAAGGGTATTGTGATGCTAATTGGGCATCGTGTTCAAATACAAAAAGCTCTGTAACAGGGTATTGTGTATTCTTGGGGGATTCTTTGGTGTCATGGAAGTCAACGAAACATCATATTGTTTCTAGATCCTCGGCAGAGGCTGAATATAGGTCGATGGCTACTGCAATCCGTGAAATTACTTGGCTGAAAAACATACTGATTGATTTAAGTGTTGACCACAGCAAACCAACCTTGTTATTCTGTGACAATCGATCTGCGATACACATATCGAGCAATCTTGTTTTCCATGAGAGAACCAAACATATAGAAATAGATTGCCACTTGGTAAAAGATAAGGTACAAGCCAATGAGGTCAAGATGTTGCATACTACCTCTCAACAACAGTTGGCAGATTTATTAACTAAACCATTGGCTGGAATCAGATTTAACACAAAGCTTAACAAGATGGGAGTGTTAAATATACACTTGCCATCTTGAGGGGGAGTGTTAGAATATAAAAATTGTAGAAGGTTATTTATGTCATTTCATCTTTGTTAATTCTGTTTTGATAGTTGAAGAGAATGTATAAATACACGACATTTTGTCTTTGTAAAGTGTAATTCATTTTCATATCAAGATAGCCAGTTTTTTCCTGCCCGCCTTTCTTTCTCTTGTGATTCTAGATTCTTCCGTTGCATTTTATCATTAGCATCAGTTGTCTCGAGTGTCAAAAGGTTATGTCCATTGTATTCCTCATTTTCTTTCGTCCATAATTCATTACTGCAAATGTATCAGTTGACCTTCAAAAAATGAGAGCTGAGATCTTTAACGTTTGAACTCGACAGACAACTTTATAGATTTTGTTTTTTGTATCACAAGCATTTCACTGACCAATTTCAGACCCTACATAATGACTCGTTCAGTTTGATGGATCATACACAAAAAAATATAACTAAAAGATGTGTTTGAACCACATTATTTTGGAAAAATTTATTCTGAAATAATAGATTGATGAAAAATGTGTTGTTGAAAAAAAAAAAAAATTATTGATATAATGTCAAATATTATTTTATTGAAAAATGTGTGATTGAAAATAAGTAGAAAAATGAAAATGAAAATTTTAATGTGTATCAAACACGAGCAAAATCTTGTCTATTCTACTGTGTGCACAACCAAAAGGAGACAAGCAGCACAGCCGATTAAAAGTTCCATATAAAGACCCTAACACTAGGTTTCCAAACATTTATTCCATTACAACTCACTTCTCTATATCCACAAAGATATATAAATGTGCATGAAAGCGCAATTATAAAAGCTAAGGGAATTGAGAATAGTCCAGCTCTCCTACAACCCAGGGAGAAGGGAAGGCAATATGTCAGTAAAAATTGTAATATTCCATCCGAGAGAGAGAGAGAGAGAGGACCGGGAAGAAGAAGAAGAAGAAGAAACTGATATAATCATGTACCGAGGTAAAAAAAAAAAAAATTCATGCCATGCTGCATGTGGAACAACTTTTCGACTGCACTTTTTGTTATACGATTGCTTATTGCGAGGAAGCAAAACAATTGTGTCCATAGATAGCTGAGAGCATCAGAATAAGAATGCATGACCCTCCATTACCGCTTGACCCATTGGAAGCTCTTTCTTGCTTTGGCTTTACCGGGCTTTTTCCTTTCCACAACTCTTGGATCTCTCGTGATAAAACCAGCTGAGTTAAGAAGTGTCAAACTATCATTCTCTAGAACAAGATCAAAATGTAAAGCGTGGGAACTTGTTTGAGCCCTTGGCTGAGCCCCATTTTTGGGAAAAAAAATGTATTTTGGAATAGTAATTTTTTAGAGAATGTGTGGTTGAAAATGAATTTTTGGCAAAATGGAGCATAAACAGGGGCTATATTTAAGGGTGACAGTGAAAATTTGGAAAGATTAATAATGCATGCATTTCCTACAAAACCTGATCTAGGAAAGAAAAGTATTTCATTGGCTTACAAAATTGAGAAAAAATAAGTATATGATCCGACAAGTCATACCGTCTTTGAGAGGAGGACGCAAGCCTGGTTCCCAGTTTTGCAATGCCCTGCTGATGCCCAAACGGATGGCACCAACTTGACCTGTTGAAAATGCGGACTTCTATTACCACATAATGTACAGTACAAGAAGCATACAATCAAGATATATAACTGGAAATATAAATGAATGAATTTCCAACTACAATTGGGTTTTGAGATTCCTAATTGTGTTACAATTCAAGACTGCAGTTTTCAACCTGAGTGAAATAGCAAAAACTAATGATTTAGAGCTAACATTCGACTGTTGGAGCTTTGATTTCATGTGTCTATTGAGTCCACTGTACAGTTCCATAACTTGAAGGATGGTATGGCAATTTTTCGAATCAGGGCTGATGTCAGAATTAGATATGACCGATACTGGATCAACAAGGTTTTTAACACGGCTATATAAGCAACTTAGTGGTGCCCGTCCCTCTTGGCAGAGGGAGACATATCGGCTAGCACACAGATCCCACTTGTATTTACTTTCTCCTGGTCTAAAAGCCTAGATCCAATCTAAACCCAGATTACATGAAAAATACTGTAATTCAACAGTCCAACTGAATATGAACCAAAGATATGAATATACAATCAATTCTCACCTGATACGCCACCTCCTTTAACAGTACAATTGACATCCCAAATACCCAAAGTTTTAGTTTCAGAGAAGGGCCGAAGAAGAGCAGCACGGTGATCAAGCATCGGGAAATGCACGTCAAATTCTTTGTCATTTACTACAAATTTACCCTCACCAGGTTGAATCCAGACACGGGCTATGCTGCATTTCCTCCTCCCTGTTCCATAAGCCCTTCCCTTATCGTCTACTTGTCTGACGCGTGAATTGGCAACTTCTTCCTGTTTCTGGCGCTCTAATTCTGCTCTACTGGATTTTCTGGTGTTCTTTTCGTAACGCAGATCTTCAATATCCCTTAGAGGGGGCAGTCCTTGAATGCCATCAAAGTCTTTCAAAGCAATCAAATTATCTAACATTGCATCTGTGATTCCAGATGCTGCTATAAGATCCCCAAATGCACGATTTGGACCTGAAAGAAGCACGTGATGATGAATGTTATCTTCAAATACTATTGTATATAGATAACCTGTATAAGTAAATTGGTAGACTTTGCCTAGTGCTATTGCATAGCCATTCAATTGAATCCCCCCCACCCAACCACCACGCACACAAAAAACTAGATCCCACTCAGCAAGAACCTTCAAGTGTGTAAAGGCCACAATCATAGGATGTCTGAGGAGTAGAATTATGAAAGAAACTTCTAATGGAGCTTTACGGAGAAACATTCTGAATAAAAAATGCAAATGAGAAGGGAATAAAAGGAGTAGAATTATAAAAGAAACTTCTCATAGAGTTTTAGTATTGCACGTATCTAGATGATGTATTTTCAAGACCTAGACAACTATAACCCATCTTCAAAAGATTGAGCATAATAGGAACTGAGTGGATCTTGAAGATATATGATGATCCAGACTCAAATTATGTTGTAATTGCACACCCTTAGTTTTAATTTATGAGTTGAATCAGAAGGACAAAAAGCTAAACCATCGAGCCAAATGGTACACATAATGGCATTATGGCAAGATGATAATGGCAATTCAGCTGAAAAATCAAGATAGTAACATGACCTATCCAAAGCAACTTCAGCACTTGACCTCTTAAGTTATTTATAATTGTGATCCAGTTTCTGATTTTTTATTTGTGACAAACGATAAACAATAAAATGGTAAAAAATGTTTTGTATAACAATATTACTGCTGTGAAAAGAACTAGTGGGCATGAACCAACAATTAAAAGCTTCAAACATGATATTGTTTCAAAACACAGCATAAATATCCATCGGATGTTAGAAAAAAGGTCTATAGATGTGAAAATCCACCACATTAAAGATACAAACAGTTGCAGTTTCTAGTCATGACTAGTCTAGAATCCTACATGCCAAAGTATTGTCATGGTTTCCATTGTAAGTTATGGTGCTTGTCCCACATCGAAAGTATAACCTCTTGAGCACCCTCCCCTTGATAGCTAGCTTTTGAGGGTGAGTTCTACCCAAGAGGTTGTAACAAGTATACTGTCAGTTCTCAATATGTGACCAGAATTATCAGATACAAGAATAAGCCTACATACCTTTCATACATAGAACATCAACATAATAAAGTCGTTATAAACAATAAAGAAACCATCATCAAACTATGAACTCAAATACTATCCCTCTCACTTATCCCATTGCCGAAATTTCGTGAACACGAAGAAGTATTTATCCATGCATATAAACTCCAAAAAGAACCTAATTTTACAATTTAACCAAACCAAAACCACCTAAATTCTGATTAAACCCAACAAACAAGTCCAACAATAGAACATCTGAATCTAACTTAACAGGCAATGCCATCAAACTGAATTATCATTAAGAAACAAATATATTGAAACTGTACAAATAAAAAATTAAAAAGGGAAGCAATCTTGCCTTTGAGTACGGCAGTGAGAGCCTTCTCTTCGACTTCGAGCTGCTTATCTTCGGCACTCTTTTCACCTCCTACACTCACCTCCCCGACACCTTCTAAGCTACTCAACCCCATTTCTCCTTTCTCCTCTCCAACACCAAACACATCCTCATCTTCACCATCCTTTCCCTCAGCAGCGAAACTCCACGGCTCATTCTCCTCCGTGGGGGTCCAAACCTGGCCTCTACCATCATTCTTCTCTTCCACCCCTCTAAATATATCACTCTCCCCATCATTTCTGCTCTTTTCTTCAACCCCTTTAAACATATCATTTATCCCATCATCGCCATTTTTCATTTCCTCAGCATTTTGATCATGGATGCCCTCTAGAGTTCCAGACTCTACAGAAAACACAGAGTCAATATCTTGATCAATTTCTGAGTTTAGCTTCCACAAATCTGAAGTTGAGGTTGCTGAATCGTCACCAAATTTTCCATTACCGTTTCTGTTTGTGGAGAAAAAAGAAACATTTGGGGTTTGGGAGGATAAATGGAAGGTGAAAACCGGAAAGGAGGGATTTCGGGATGTGGGTTTCGGATTTAAGATGTGGGCTTGTGATGAAATTAGGGTTCGGAAACTCTGGAAGTGTGAAGATTTGGAGATGAAGCGAGAAAGCATTGTAGAGAGCACAGAACGAACTGTAGAGAGAGAGAGAGAGGGGTTTAGAAATTTGGGTGGTTTAGGGTATATGGTCTCTTTAGATTGAGCGGAGAGAGTCCATGTTTGATTGGGCGGAAAAATGACATAACTAGCACAATTACAAGTTTTAATTTTGTCCAAATCTGACAATTCTGATTGACGAATGAATTGGGAAAGTCAACAAAATTGATTTAATATCTTAAATAAGAAATGTGAGAAGATTTTCGTTTCTCAGGCCTTTGATGTCAGTGCCAAAATCGAAGCATACAATTTCAATTTATATGAGTCGACCCGGATATGACAGAAGAGGGCTCTCATGCGATGCTATGATAGAGAAGAAAGAGAGTTCTTTACTCTAAAATCCTAATATAGCTTGTTAAACCTTCGGAGAAAATCACATTAGCCGATTTTTACTTTACATAGTTAGTATTTCTTTTATCTGCACATAAATACTAATATTAACAAGTTTTTAATTTAGTATGGTTTATTAATTTTACAAGTTCTTAATCGTGACACAACTATAACAATTATGTTATTTGTACAATGTTGGATGACAACATTGATTTAAAATGTTGATGTGTAAAAAAACTATTAATTGAAAATGACAACATGACGCGTAACATGTTGTTGATTAACATTGTACAGTGTACACCAAGAATTGTTCCAACCATAAAGAGTTCTGATAATGAAGGGTAATTCCATTTGTAAATCTCTCACATGTGCGTCGGCCCGTATGCTTAAAAAATTCAAAAAAAAAGTGGACCCCCCCGGCCCAATTGTGAGTGTTTGTCAACCATTTGGTTGTATAAATAGCATGGTTCGATAATGAATGGACACATGTAATTCCCAAAAGGCAAGCAATGCAACTCATTTGTCATATTTCTATAGGGAAAAGATGAAAAATTATACAGAGCAGAAAAAATAATTCAAGAGAGTAAAAAGTCCATATTTGTATCCATCAATGACCCAAAATGTATAATTCTGCAGCTTAAGAAATGAAGGGAACGAAGAAAGATAGCAAGATGTCTTCAACCATTGTACGCAGAATTACAACACAATCACGGCATAAAATTAATACTAGACACGGCAGAATAATGTAATTATTCAGATTTTATAACAGCCCGTGTAAGAACTGTATATAATTAATTCAACGACAACTAGAAAATGATCATTGGACCGAGTAATTTACTCAAAATATAATTTTAAAGAACAAAATGGAACTCGTCCCAGACAGGCACCCAAAGGACTATCACAAAATATAAGATAAATGGAAAATGGACGAGGTTCACTATTTTCTCCAGGAAAAAATTGTTAGGAGCTTTTCATGACTCGTTTTCAGGCTTTGAAGGAGGAGCCCCCGTTAAAACAACTTCTTGAAGTTCATTGATTTCGGGCTTCGATTGGGTAGCCAAGGCTGGTGTACCTTCTTGAACAGCATTATTCTCAGGCTTAGGTGGGGGATCCACAGCTGATGCAGCTTCTTCAACGACATTGCTTTCTGGCTTTTCAGTAGGAAGCATTTCTGAAGCAACTTCTTGTGCAGTATCTGAAACAAGTTGTAACAAAGTGAACGAGAGAGAGAAAGAGCATTATATGTGACAATAATTTACCGACCTTGAGACTCAGCCTGAGCTTGCTCTTTCTGCAGCTGAGCAAGAGTATTTCTCAGTTGCGCTGCTAAGGGATCCTCGGGCTGGGCTGGAGAACCATCTGACATTTCAGAAGAAAGACATAATGAAATCCATCAAGATCCTTTCCCTTTTTTTTTTTTTTTGGTCCAGACAAAAGAGTTTATAAATTCCCTCTTCCTTTCTATACCCTTACCCTCCCCTCAACCCACATGTAGCGTGGGAAAAGAATCCGAATGGAGATTTAAAAGCAAAATGGAGTCGTTAATTTGAATTGCCATGCATAAAATAATATTCGGAAAATACTGGCATGAAACTTGCTTTGTCAAACTACATCCGAGAAGTGAATGTTTCGAATGCAATATTGGGCGGGATTGAATGAACAATATGATGGACAAGATTTTAACTTCATTTTCGTCTTTAGAATGGTCAAATACTGTCCAGCTTACCAAACCAGCAATAAATGCTCACATTTTTCTCCATAATAAGGTAGACCTCCAGATTAATATTTCCAGAGACTCAAATTTCCAAGATTTCAATACATCTATAGATATCCAAAACCATCACTGGATAATGTCTGCGTTTTTCCGAGTAAACTATGTTTAAAATGTTTTCTTCATACTCTGTGAATTCACGATATTTAACATAATCAATGGACGATGAATTCATTAAAAGCTATGGACGCAACTTAAGTAGATGTAAATCACCATCTAAAGTTGAACAGTAAGACGACAACCAAATTTTATTAAGAAATATACTTACTGGGGTCGACATTCAATTTTGGGTCTTCAGAGTTGGCGTTTGATGGACTCTTTTTCACTGGATTTTCAATTTCGTCAAGACCAATTTCTCGTTCAAGCGTGCTTTTAAATTCTCTTGAAACATCCTATAAAGAAAAATCCAAGTGTTTTGAACATATTTAAACTCATTGCAGAAATCACAGGAACAGCCTGTGCATTTGAACCTAAGAAGTCACAAACAGCTACCTGAAGTTCTCTAATTGTAGGTTGGAATGCCCGTAAAGTTTTCCCCAGGTTACGAGCAACCTGTCACAATGAAAATATCATGAGAAGTCAGATTTAAATTGCATTGCTTTGGGATAGTTGATTTTTCTTTTTCTTCTTCATTTTTCGTGTTTCCTTCCTTCAGCCAGGGGAATGTGTTCACATACATGCAACAATAATCATGTCGATGAAATAGATTAGGCATAAACATGCTTAGATAGCTCCCGCAATGCAAACATGAGATAACTCCTATCCATGTTTCAAGTTATGTAAATAGGTAAATAAAAGAAGTTTAACAAATGGAAGTGACAGTGTTGTGCCATATTAAAGAGAAACAGATAGGGATCAGTAAGAACATTTTTGGCAAAGCTAAGAACGTTCACATATTAAGTATTAAGCAAGTTTTAAAATCAATAATTTTTTCTATTGGTCAAAGATAGAAATAAGTTATTATTTTGGTAGGAGGTAAGAATTTTCATGATAAATAACTTTTTTATAAATAGTGAGAAAAAGAATAAGTCATCTAAACATATATATGAACAAAAGATTATTATTACTTTTTTTTTTTTTTTAGCGTAGCCAAACATTAATGTAGAGATGGACTTCATATAAAAAAACTCTGGCCTTGGTTAAAGTTAGTTTCAAGAAGCATAATTCGTTTTCTCTTGTTTCATAGCAAGGGAAGAGAGCCCAGAAGACAGGAAGGATAGCCAACTGGTCCTGATGCATTTTCCAGTCGTAATTTTGGATAAGAATGTAGTAAGAATTGCAGATCAATACCAAGCATATGTTTGACAAGTTTTTATGAACAATTGTGTGCATAAATAGATACATCTTAGTGGTAGATAAGTGAGTAGTACTTATAGTTTTTATGAAATATGTGGATAAAAAGTGGTTTAACTTTCAGCAAGTGTTGCCAAACATAATCTAAAATAGATACAAATATGCAGTTGGAAAAAATGGTTTGTTGGGGTTGTTTTGGCATTATTTTGAGTGGGACCGTTCATTCATTTTGGAAGATCGAAGTTGATTCACGTTTTCCTCCGTAAGAATATCGAAATCATAAATTTAATTGTAAAAAATGATAATTGGGTGAATAAAAACTTGGAATTCAAAGTAGACCATTTGGAAGGAATCTACAAAGACAAGTTTCATACGCATGAAACTGAAAAGTTTAAATGTTTTATACGTATGAAACATGACCATTTGGAAGGAGTTTAAACAAACAAGTTTCATACGCATAAAACTGGGAAATTTAAACATTTCATACGTACGAAACTAGGTGCTAGAGGGAAAACTATATGTAGTTTGTCCCACATAGGAAGATTATAAAAGCAATGACCACCTTGTATATGGTTACATTTTGGAAGGGTGTAATAATCATCCGTGGCACAGAGGCTCCCTCCATGTGCACGCAGGGAGATGCAAATCAAGAATCAAAATTGTACATCGAACATTGAACTTGTGTACAAGCATGACCAGCGTACACAAATGTCGAAATGTCGAACCAAATGGACCAAAAATTGGCCTTAGGAGCGTCCCCATTTTGCTTTTATTTTTTTCCTCCAACTGAGCTTTCAACTCCAAAACTGCTATGTTTATTATGTGTAATTAAGAATTATACAGCCGGATTAATGTTGGCGTTAAATGTCATAACACATGTAACCTAACTTTTATGCCTCCATTATAGCCTATTCATACGGTTCATATTCCTTCACTCCAGACACAAAATTCTCCCAGATTCTCGGTATACATAGCTTTCAGTTTCTGTTTTCCTAGTTCTGTCTTTTGACGTCTCCAGTTATTCTGATACAAAATCAATTTGCCGGTGCAGAAATTTTGTGCTAAATTTGTACAAGTTTCTTCGTTGTATACTTGGAGATAGACGCTCAAAAAAAACCTCAAACACTTACGGTGAGGTAGTGAATATGTTTTAAGGACACTGTATTTACACAAGCCTCGATTTGCAGATTTGTTCTCTTTTGGTGATCAATTTATTTCTTGTTTTATTTGTACAGTTTACTAATAGTTTGTTCTTTTCCATTATAAACAGATATTATATAATTCTGCTATAATATTTTGTCTAACATACACTTAAGTTATCAATTGCTGAAAGAGAAATAACAGGTAAATCAACATCTCGCTATTGTCCCTCCCTTGACAGTTGTGAGAGGAAACAAATTATCCATCACCTGAGATAAGGATTCAAACCACTCAGTAATATCAAAGGGACAGCAAGAACTAGAATTTTTCCTACTAGGACTTAATTAAGCCAACTTGCAATCTCATAGTTTCCTGTTGGTCTAGATTTTTTTTTTTTTTTTGGGTCTACAATTAATGCTGCTGACTGCATAATTCGGAACAACATATAAAATTAACAGGAACTGCCTTGTTCACGCATTAATACCCAGTGGTTTCTCAGTTATACAGTCGTAGTAGTTTCAATGCATAAATCCTATACCTCTTGGACTAGAATGTGTCATCAGTATTTCTATCCATTCGCACACCATGACAGTGCGCTATTCACAGAGAGGTTTATATTTAGGGTCCGTTTGATTGCAAAGTGGAAAATGGGTGGAAAGAAAATGTTTTACTAGAAATTATAATTAATTGTGTTTGATTGATATAATTTTCTATGGAAAATGTTGAGAGTTTGGAGTCCGTTTGACTTCGTTTTTTATGAAAATTGTTCATTAAAGTGATAATGTTTTTTACTATGAGGTCTAGAATTTATTCCAATTGCCAAAAATAAAAAAAATTGAAAAAAAAAATAATCATATCGAATATCATTCATTTGACTTTGTTTTGCATGGAAATTATCAGTAAAAGTGAAAAAAAAATTTACCATTGTGTTTAAATTTTTTCCAATTGCAAAAAAAAAAAAAAAAATAAATAATTGAAAAATATTTTCTCACCAAAATATCAAGAATTTATTTTCCTCAAAAATGTGGAAAGTTGGAAAATATTTTCTCGGGAAAATTTCGCCAATCAAACACTACAAAAGTTGGAAAATGGAAAATATTTTTCATTTTCCATGGAAAATTTGGCCTATCAAACGGAGCCTTAGATATCTAGCTGCAAGCCATTTTCCTTTAGTTGCTCAAACTAATTGTGATGTCCTCGCAATACTTTAAAAGAAGCCAATTTGTACTTGAAACAAATTTTTTTGTCAACTCAAAATAGAGATAAAAATGAAGTGCGATCTAAAATAAATAGGAAATAAGAATTGACCGCCCCCCACCACAGACGAAAGAGGAAATAAAATATAAAGATACAACAGAAATAAATAATAATAATAAAACGTGAATTAGAAAGAAAATTATTGTGTTAGACAACTATGTGGAGTTTGGGAGGAAAAGCTTACAAAAAGGGAGGAGACATTTTCAGAGATATCCTCTCCTTATTTACTTGCCACAATGAGTTCTCTAAACAGAAAATATTATGATGGCAAGTAGTTACCTAAACTTTCACTTATTGGAGATCATAATAGTATTTGCAAAGTGATAAAGTACGGTCATAGAATCTAAATGAAAAAAGGATAAACTTATTAGGTTGAAGATTTGATCCAGTATGTGCTGATCACTTCCTTCCCCTTATGAATTGTAGTTAACAGCAACCCTACTTCAATAAACAAATTTGCGCTCGAGTTTTAACTACAAAAATGAAACAAAATTTCTGGAAACCTGAGCACCCATTGCCTGCATGTGACCCAGACAAACAATTTGAGAACCAAAGTCTTTGCTAACATTCAACCCAACCTCACCTTGGCCTTGCATTGCATTTCTCTGGCCAACATCCACCAAGAGCACCCAGCTCTATTGCTGCACACCCATCTCCAACCCAACCACCATATGCCGCCCTGCTCAATTTCTCAACTAAGAAAGAAAGAAGTTATGCATAGAAAGAGAAATTTTTGCAAGTTTTAAAGGCCATTGGAAATAACCAACCAGAAGTGAGAAACCAACTTCAGGCAAATAATTTTGGTCGAATTTGTCAATGTTTGGTGCTCGGGAGCTGGTATTGGATTGCTGTCACATCAGTGAGTCTTTAAGATGGTGGTTGGTTGGTGTGTCATCAAAGGGTGGACATAGACCAACAAGAAGGGGATGGGTTAGAAGGAAGAAAAGGGAACTCTTTTGGTGACACTAACAACTATCGATAAATTAGGTCTTTTCAGCTCTGCCATCTTGTTGGACAAAAATATTACAAGTTGCATATAGTCCTTAACAGCGAGGGAGTTAGATGCATGTTCTGAAACCATGAGGTTATGTTTCACTAGCTAAAAGAGGAACCATTTAATGGTTCTGCTTCTCACCACATTTGCATTGGTCCCTTTTGTCAAAATTGCAAATTAAGCCATGCATGCTTATTTATTGCATTTCAAGTTTATAATAGTCCCTTCCAAAAATTGTTTATTAAAGCCACACACTTTCTCCAAGTTAATATTTAAGGCCAAAACTTCTCCAAAGTCTACGATGAGCCATTTAAACTTTCAATCTCACTTTTTATTTGAATAAATTTCCAACAATCCCACACTTAAAAAAAATAAAAATGAAGAAGTTATCTCAGAATTAACAATTATTCTTTATGACGCTACCGGTGACACCACTCGCACATATACACAAACGTTCTATTGTTTCTCACAATTTTCGCATTTTATAGCCTTGCACTTATCCAATTTCATGAAGTTTTCATAAACAAAATCCATCTTTCTTTTAAAGCAGCACCACCTTGGAGTTCATAAAACTGAAGTTCTTCTAGTATCTTTATTACATTTGATATACATGTACCTTGCATTAAGAGTTTAATAAACTCAACTTTTGACCGTAACAACCGACACTTAATCATCTAGGATAGGGCATATTAAATAAAGTGTTACAAACTATCCACTTATCGAATTACTTGTTTATAACTTTTGGAACCAAAAGTATACATGCTTTGTATAGTTAAGTACGGTTCCCCCATCCTCTTGATGACGTTCTTACATACAAATTTTTGCACAAAGATTTCCTCTTAAAGTATAATTTGATTAATATTCTGAAGTAGATCTAAACTTTTACTAGAAATGCTACCCCCACCCTAATATTTATGGAGTAGACATTTAATCATATTTCCAACTTTCATTGTTCCAAACAAATATGATAAATCACTATTTCTGTCACAAAAAAAATTATCTCTACAATTTTTGGAATAGATTAAGTGGGTGTTTATTGGGGATTAAAATTAGATTTTTAGTAGATTGTGATAAAAGTTTTTGAAATGTGTGGTTCAAAAGTTGTGGGACCAATGAAAAATATGATTAATATTGATTGTTTGAATTTAAATTAGACTAGAATCATATTTTAATCTGGACCAAACAGGTACTAAGACTTAAATATCCACTTTGAGAAAGATTGTGCCTTCAGAGGGACTAACTTATAAACTTGAACGAAAGTTAACAATCTTGAGATGCAATAAATACACATGCATTGCTTAATTTGCAATTTCGATAAAGGGACCAATGCAGATGCAATGAGAAGAAGAATCCTTAAATGGTTCCTTCTTTGATTCTTGCTCCAGCAAGAGCCCTAATAGACAGAAACTAGATTTAAATTTTGGTGTGAAGCTTTGCCCCTTCATGGAAAATCACCTCAATATCGTTGTTGTGATAATAAGGCACCATTAAACTATGTCCTTGTTTCGTGTAGTTTAAAATAACAATTAATTAATTTTAACCACGCATTTCATGGGACTTACAATTTTTCAACCACACATTTCATCAATAAAAAACTCCTAAAAATATGTTTTTTAGCAACACAAAACAGGGGCAATATATATGTGATTGGGAATAATTTTTGGGTGCTAAGAACATAAAAATGCATCTTCTTTCTTTCCAAAGAAATCTCGAATTTCAAAAAAGAAAGTGTTGAAGTTCCTTTTGTGAGTTTTCATTTTTCCTTTGTGAAAACTCGCCAAAGGCTAGTCATATCTGTGAAAGCTATTTGTCGAAGTGAACTCAAAAGAAATTGCTTACCGAGAGGGTGTAAATACCGCTTTTAGGAAAGCATATTCAATACACATTTCATGCCTCCTTTTTCCCATTTTTTCTTCAATTTGGTGTCTCGTACTCTCTCAAAATATTACTAACAATCTAAAAGTGATATCTGTTGCTAAGAGAGACAGAAATTTCCTTGCTGCTATCCAATTTTGAAGTGGAAGTTCTGATGATAGGAAGATTACATCTTGAAGGATTGTCGTTTATGATGATCAAGAAATGAAAGATGATGCTTGAGGCTGGGCTACAAATAGTAATCAAATAACTGATGGAATAAGAGGATCTTGCATGTAGAAGAAGAGCACTATGGTTTGATTATGGTTTTAGACAGAAAAGAAGGGAGGACATCCATGGCTGCTGGATTTGCAGGAATTTGTTATTCTGCCATTGGAGATTTGGCAAATTGATAAGATACCAAAAATTAAAGGGGAAAACTTTATCCAAAACATAAGTTACTTCTTCCTTTCTATTATATATGGGTATCAATAGTCTTATATTTTGTGCAAGCACGGTAGTAGTAAATCTGCTGAAACTCTTTCTTGTCTCCAAATTAAGTAAAGGAAATGGGTAATGTCCATTGTCTTAGAATTCCATAATGGCAGTGACCTCTTGTGACACAGCCAATGCTTGTATTAAACAAGTGGTATCGCCAGTAAAAAGGACTACAAGATACGTACGTGCGGTGTTGGTGCAAAATTTGAAAATACATGGTTTTTCTTTTACATTTAATGTAAGGTTCAAAATTGAAAGATACCTTAGTTCATGGGTAAACTGGGGTTATTCTGAATTATGCCCCTGTTTGACAACAATTTTTACGAAACTCTTTTCTCAAGCTCATTTTTAACCGCACATTCTCACTATAGAATATTCTGCACGTAATTCCAATTTTTTTCTACTTTTTAATCACACGTTCTTAAAAAATCACTATTCCAAAACTCATTTTCCCAACCAAAAAAAAAAAAAAAAAAATCTTTATAATGGTTATCAAACAGGGGCTATATTCTTTACCTTTTGAATAGTGGAGGATGGTTAGAATTGTTCAAACAATAAAGGGAATTATGGGCTGATGAACGACGGATAACAAGTTGGTGGAGAAAGCCAAAGGATCGAAGCAGGAATTAAGCAGCAAGGCATTTGCTTTATTGCATTTTCCGAGCTATTTTTTATACTTAAAAGTTGCTACTTTGTTGCCCTAGAATCTTTATTCGATGCAAGAGTAAATGATCCTTGTATTGCATCAAGCTCCAGAAAAGAAGTTGATAACTTGGGTATAAGTAATTAAATGGAGCTTTGCCTAAGCGCTCAAGAACTTTCATTGTTATGATCTCTAGTTGTTACATCTAACACGAGTTAAGTGAGAACTAAAAGAGCATTCAGTCAATTCTTTATTTATAAGAGAGAAGAACAAAGTCTAAGCAAAGTTGCAGCAGCAATAAAGCTGGGTAAGCATAGTCATCAAGTGCATTCAGCAAGACAAGCCACCAAATGTCATTGATATCCTTCTTTACTAACTCAACCGGAGAGCATGTCATACGAATCACTGGTGCAAATAGACATAATCGTGAAAAAGAAATTATGATGCAAAAGATTAGCTAGAAATGTGCAGCATACATGAGATAAAGAGAGGTCTACACCACTGCCCCAACCCAAAAATGGAAGAATTGAAACTAACCTCAGCAAGACCCTTTGGCCCGAAAACTAACAAAGCCACCACCCCGATGACCAGAGCCTCAGGAGCCCCAACTCCAAATAGAGATGCATACACTCCCTTACCTTTACATTTGCCCTTTCTTTCTGCAAAAAGCCATTACTTCAAATACTCGAAAACACTCGGAGCAAAAAATTTGACTAAGCGAACTTAGGGATACCCATTTCGGTTGTTATTTAGATATACCAATAACAAACTTACAAAAATAATTTGCATACAATTTTTGTGCCGTTAATAATAGCACGTGTCGATAAAAGGAGTAAAACAGTACCTATTTTCACAGAATGTTGCGAGATTGAGATGCCCAGATTCTTAAGACCGTTCCAAGGAGAAGAAAGACCGAGACCCAGATGAGGAATGCATTTCAAATACTGAACATTCAAATTTTTGGGGATTAAAATTGCTGAATTTGAGAAAGCACGCAAAGAGGGCTTTGATGACGAAGAAGACAGAGATGAACTGGGAGTAAAAATTGCAGAAGCCATGATGTTGCTACAGTTGATCATTTGTGACTTCACTGATACAATTTGAGCTTGATTTTGAATCTTCTTGCAGTCATATATTATGTGCGGATATAATTTGGTAAGCAATGTGAAAAATGCTTAGCATTAATGAAGTCAGCCGTTGATAAAATATAATGGAGAAAGTACACCACTAGTCCCCAACTCGTTGGCAGATCCGCTCAGTTGGGCTTTAATAAAAAGAGTTACTGCATATACCTATTTTTTACTTAATATTTTATCGAATTAACAATTAGCGCCTCCAATACAATAAATCATTAGGTACAAATAAAATTTTCCTAATAAAAACTGTCTAAATGGTAAGCATTTCATTATTTTCAAAATACCCTTCCACTCATTTTTTAATCACGCATTCTTAAATAAAATAATATTACACACAAATTCAATCTTTTTTAACCTTACATTCTACATCAAAATGCATTTTGGGTAAAAGAAAAAAAAGGGCTAAAAAAAACTCTAAATATATTTAACAGGGTCGAACTTCTCACTTTACCAGTTAGAGTGTTTTCAAGAGACTATAATTTTAAAGAAATGCTTCATTCATTTGATCGTTAGTTGATCGAGAAGTTGATTTTAATCAAACTGTAAAATGTCAAAATAGTAACTTAACAATTTTAATATTAAAAAATTAATTAATTAGATAAAAAAGAAAATATATATATATATATATCCTCTTGTATCTATTTCTTCCTACCCCATTCTACCCCTACCTACCTAAAAATGGGGAAAACCAATCATGTCACCATTGTAACCTACTGTCACCTCCGTTCCTATCCCGAATTGACTCCACAAATGCATCCAATGCGGCCGGTAAAGTTTGATATTTTGAGGGTAATATGCTTGCTTGAAAGGTAGTGAAGGGCGTCGGGGTCACAAGACTATGGTGAAAGTGGAGGAATCCGGTGGATCGTTTGTGATGGAGGTAGAAATATGTGAAGGAGAGTTCTTGATATTAATTTCCGCGTAACTTGGGGTGGTGGATGTGTCTACTCCAGCCAGACTCGTCGATTTGGTGGCGAAAGAAAGTTTAAGGGTCAATATAAAAGTTGATTTGGGGGATTTGCTTTGTGTTGTGATTGTGATTGCGATATATGATTATGATTTGGGGATTTTGCTTTTTGTTGGTAGTAATAGTAGTGGTCGTGGGCGATGGGGGTGGCAGTGGACGAGACGATGGGTAGCAGGGGCTTGATTTTGGATTTTGCTTTGTGTTGTGATTGTAACTTGGGGATTTTGCTTTGTATTGTTGGTAATGGGAGTGGTCGTGGACAATGGTGGTGACGATGAGTGGTTGTGGACGGGGATGTTTAGCAGGGGTTTAGTTTTAGGTTTTGCTTTGTGTTGTGATTGTGATTCTAGGGATTTTGCTTTGTGTTGATGATAGTGGCGAGGCGGCGAACAACTACAGTACTGACTGCGGGGTGTATAGGGGTAGATGTGGGTTTAGATGAGGTAGGGTGAGGGTGGAAGAAGATGATGATTTTTTGAATCTAAAGAGAACGGAACCAAATCTGAAATTTTCGAGTATTTAGTAAATTGATCCGTCGGGTATTTAACTATGAAACTATTAATGTTTGGTTCCATTCAATTCGGTTCGGTTCTATTCGATTCCGGGATTTTGCACAATAATTATTTTTTTATATTACAATGACGCTACATTAATTCGAGTATGACATATTCAATTTTAACTCTTACAAATAATGTGGTACAATCTTGTGATATCTTTTGCACATCTCTTGAATTTTTCATAAATTTGACTGTTAAAATCACACAAAGGGAAAGATGATTAGTTCAAAAAAATAAAATAGTAGAAATGACACTACAGTAGAATAAGAGATTTGGGTAAAATTTAGGTCAATTTGATTAAATTGAGTTTGGTTGAAAATTAGAAATAATAAAATCATATTTTTTGTTTGGATTAAATTAATTAGTTAGCAATTTATTAAAAAATAATAATTTGACTTATTTAAGATAAAAAAAAATTAGAGAGACTCGGTTCTTAATCTAGAACCGAGAATCCAACCAAATCCGTAGGTTCTCGATTCAGATACTCGTCTGGGTATTTAATATAAGAAGAATCGCTCGGTTCGGTTCGCGTTTGATTCGGTCCAATTCGGTTCAAAAGTTTTGTCTAGCCCTAATAGTGAATGAGAATGATATATCCAATGACATAGATTCTATTTCCATGCACTAAAACAAAAATATCATTTAATGTCACTGTATTGCCACATATGGTTATAATGGTCGTCAATTATAGTAAATATCATTATTTCATTTTAAAAAGTTTCAGATATGCATAATCACGTCCAATTTTTATTTTTATTTTTTTGTTGCACTAGAAAATAACTATGGATCATATGAGTTAATTAAGCCCCTATTTGACATTCATTAAATTGAAAAAATAATATTTTTAATAGTGATTTTTAGGAGAATATGTGGTTAAAAAGTAAAAATAAAATAAAATATGTTTACATGTAGATTATTTTATTGTGTAAATATATGGTTGAAAATGAGTATGTATAAAAAAAAGTTTATATGGGAATGTCTGGTCAAAAAGTAGAAACAAAATCGAGTTTACACGTAGAATATTTTATTGTGTGGATGTATAGTTGAAAATGAATATTTATAAAAATGAGTTTGAAAATAATGATCGTCAAACATGGACTACCCAAATGCTCACTAAACTTTTTCTCATGTTATCTGCATAAAAAATTATACGTTTTGATTATCTCCATCGGGGATTTTGAAGTAGATATTGTAAATAATCTCTTGTTTAATAGGTGAAATGTCAATTTTTAGTTGGCAAATATTGAATTTTGTAAACGTCTGGCACGTTAGCAGGTCAAATTTCAAGTATGTAGAGCAAAAATATTGTGTTTGCTTGGAAAATCTCAAGTTTGTTCGGTTGTGACACGCACCCAAATTGCACTTTATATTTTTGCATTGAACTCTAGATTCAATTATCTTTCAAATGATATTATTTGCCGTGTGAAGATTTGTATAACAAAAGCTGTGTACTAATTTTCTCAATATGCTCCATGACAAGCTCGATATATTTTCGGCATACTCGACTATTGAATAGAAAACTCAAAATTTGCCCCAGCAAACTTGAAATTTAACATGTGCATATTCGATATTTGTCGAGTGAATACTCTTCACTTTACACGTTAAGCTAAAGATTATATACAACACCTAGTTCGAAATCTTGATGTAGATAATCTAGGATAAGGTTTAGCACAAAAATTATTAAATCAACTCGTATGATCCATTGTTTCTCACGTGAAAAAAAAAAAAAAAAAAAAAATTAGGTGTGATTTTACATATATAAATCTAGTATGATTTATTTACACACACATATATACATACATATATAAAGCCGATCAATAGTTAATTTCTCAATTTCAATGTCCTACCCTCCTAATTTTCACATCAATAATGCCCGTACAGTGCATCACGGTTTTTTTTTCGCATTCGATCGGTGGTTTGTTCCACCTGCAAATATAGCTTCCCGATATGATCCCGACTAGATAATTTTGTTAAGATGATTTTGACAATCAAAAATAAAAGTCGAATTCTATTATATTATTTCACATACTCATACCTTTTTGTGTTCCAAAGATCATTTGAAGTTTTAGTTGAATTTTTACCATGTCCAAAAAAAAAAAAAAAAAAAATCGTATGAATATTATATTACTAACATAACGAGAACGTCAAATGAGAAAAAAATAAAGAATTGATTTCAACATGGAGTAAATAACAAATAAACAAAGATAGTCTCATTATCACGTTTTTAGTTATTTAAATTTTACCTTACAAATATCTTTATTATATGGATGATTTATGAGAGGAATGATAAGCATAAGTCCTTAATATTTAAATTAAATTTGTTATTATATGTGTCATATCATTGACGATTGATGTTAGTAAATCATTTTTCTAATTTATTATATCATAAATACCTTAATTGTGCATATATCTTGTGCATAAATGCCTCAAAGTTGGCTCAAAAGTCAAATCCAATAAATTTGATCGTGCGACACAATCCTCTATGACTATGGCTTGACTTGCAGGTCATGTCTAGGCTAGGCTTTTCATGCGTAGGGTCAAGCTGGCCCGACTCGCCTTGCCTTGCCCCGTCTTTTAAAGTGTATATTTAGTAGCGAGTTTAAAAATAACTAAATAATATAATAAATAAGTATGAAATTTAAATGAGACGAAAATAAATTTTAAGTAATTCAATTGTCTAGAACTTATTTGTTTGGAAAATATTAATTAATTGTGTTTGATTGATTTAGTTTTCAATTTAAAAAAAATATTATACTTGTCTATATCTTATTGGTGGGTAGATGTGAGAGGGGGATAAATGAGGAAGAGAAAGAGAGAGTAGATTACCTGGAAAATAAAAATCATCTTTCTCTAAAAAAAATATTTTCCTTATTTTCAAAGAAAATATGGTCCCATAACCAAAAGTAGAAAATTATTTTTCGTGGAAAAAATTGTCAAACAAATAGCACAAAAATGTGAAATTTGGTGGAAAAAAATACATTTTTCATGAAAAATATTGACAATGAAATGCATCCTAAAATTTTAATTTTATTTTATTATATTATCCTGACTATATGTATTTTGGATTTTATCAAAACCAACGTGCAATACATATTGAGCCCGTTTCTCTATTTAATATGAGCCCATGTATTTTGGACAGTACTTGGTAGTTTCACCCACGTGGGAGGACTGAAGATATTAAGCCCAGAAAACATTTTCCTTTTTTCAATTCTTTATCTTTTCCTTAAAATTTGAACCTGAAATTTAAATTATTCGGCCAACTGTTGTGGTCTAAAAAAAAAAACTAGGAACAAGAAACTAACTTGCATCAGACCCAAAATAATTATCACATATTTTAGTCTCTTTTTTTTTTTTTTTTTAATATAATAGACAAAACAGAATAAAAATGGGAAGTGCTAATAATTGATCATTGTTAATAAATTATTATTATTTTTAAATCTTTCTTTAAAAATTAAATTATAAATATATTTTTTGTTCGATGAATTTGATAGAGCTAATTGTCCATTTTGATATTTGTTGAATGCTAGTCAAGCTAAATTAGCTCATGTGAATTGTGTTATATCCGAGTTTAACCTAACAGACACAGCTTCTCGAGAAAATAATATCTATTAACAATTTTTTCATGTGCCTTTTTTCTTAGGCATATATTTGTCTCAGGTGTTATAAACCATATATAAATATTCAATCCACTTTTTCATCCGTACATTTCAGGCGTTGGTTTTGTAACCCAAATCCGATTGGGGCACACGTGATTTGGAGTAATGGGCTTGAAAACATCAAAATAGGATCCAAGAGGAAAATTAAGTTTCAACGACGTTGGAATAACCCTCGCCTAGTGCTCAAGTGGTAGGACAAGATTTGGTGCAGGTAGAGTTTCATTCGCCTAGTGCTCGAGTATCGCTCGAGCGCCACACCCGACAATCACCTAGCACGAGACTAGTGCTCGAGCATCGGGAAATCCAAGTTTTTCCATATTTCTTTTATTCATGGGATAACTTGACCTAGTTTCCATCTTTAGAACTATTTCTAAAGTTTTGGCATGCAGCTATATAAATAGTGGACTCTCTTTACAAGTTTTGTATAACCGAAAGTTAGAATCATTGTGTAGGAACACAATTATAATATTTTCTCTCCATTATAGTTGTTGAATAAAATCTTCAATTTCTCCGCCAAATTAAATTTTTGTCTTTGTATTTATCTTATTTTTGTGATCAATACTTCATATAGTGTTGCATACCTCATCCCTTTTCTAACATTAGAGACCAACAAATAATATCTACTTATCTACCACTTATTTTATCTATGTTTAATTTAAACTTAATACCACCAAAAATCGTAGATGGAGAAGTCCAACCTTGAGTTGGAAACACACGAAGGATGAGCATGAACCATTGAACAACCTGCAAAAAAAGGCTATGGAAGTTCTCCTAGCCCCTTCGATACTTAAGTTAGAAAATTGTTGGATAAAATATGTTACATAGACTATAAAAATGAATTGAATAAGAGTGAGTGCTTTGATACTAGGAAAGTTCTCCTTTGAATAAGGATGATCGCGAACCTTTAAACACCCTGCAAAAAAGGCTAGGAAAGTTCTCATAGCTCCTTCGATGCTTAAGTTGGAAAGTTGTTGGATAAAATATGTTATATAGATTATAAAATGAATTGAATTAGAGTAAGTGCTTGGTATATAGAATCTAAAGATGTGTAGTCCCATGAGAATTAGATCACATGTAAGAGATTGGACTTCCGATGGTCTTAGAGCTTCTAATGTGGTTAGGACACTAGAAGTGTAGAGTAAGTGCTTGGTATATAGAATCTAAAGATGTTTAGTCCCATGAGAATTAGATCACATGTAAGAGATTGGACTTCCGATGGTCTTAGAGCTTCTAATGTGGTTAGGACACTAGAAGTGTAGTGAAAGGGAACGCCTTTGGCTTATGGATATGTCCCGGCCCCTCAACACTGAGGAAGTTGTTAGAAAGAATATTTGTATAAAGCTATAAACCGAATAACGAAAACATGCTTGAATAATGAACAAGTGCTTGATATATATAGAATCGAGGGGTAATCCCATAAAAATTAAAGCAGATGTTGGACATTCATCATAACCAAATAGGATTGTAATAACCTTAAAACTTCTATTGTGGTCAGAACACTTGAAATTCGGTTAAAGGAGATTCCTTGTAGGATAAGTACTTTGGGTGTGGGTGTGGGTGTGGGTGTGGGTGTTGGGGGGGGGAGGGGGGCTCCCGCCCAACATTGTCTGCTGGTCCACTATTCCTAGTTAATTTGTAAGGTATTTTTTAGTTTCGCCCCCGCAAAATTTTTGACTCGCTCATGCAAAATTTTGAATTTTTTTTTCATTAATAAATATTGACCCAATAACTTGCACTTTAAAATTCAATCATATAAAAATTTTAGATACAGTTTACTTTTTATCTTTTTTATGTCCATCTAACGTTCATATTTTCAATTTGTATAGTGTTAGACATATAAATGAACATATTATTTTTATATCGACAAACTGATTGTCTTTTTGGTCAGTCAATCTAATTTGCCTGTTTTGTACTTAAAATCGTCGTTTTCAATCATCTTAGTTAACAAAAAAAATTTGAGGGCCGGGAGGGGGCCCCACCCCCTTCCACCCCCATATTTTCGTACCCCACAAGATTGAAATTCTGGCTACGTCCCTAACTTTGGGCCCATGCTTATGAAGAGTTCAGGGTCGAATACTGAAGAAAAGTGACGTGAAGGAACAACGGAGTGGTCGAGTTTCCCAAGGATAAAAATCGAGGCTTTGCAGTATGGGCAAGAGTGGTTGGGGAACCATGTATGTTTTGTATCATAAAAAATGTTCATAAATAATTTCCCAAAGTTCAAACACAGCATGCTAAAGACAATATCTTCTACGTATAATTCCAATTTTATCAACTTTTTAATAGGGAAAAGCCCTTGTTTGCTGGGAATTAATATAAGATATTTAGTAAATTCTAATAAAAATTGAAGAAATGTGTTATTGAAAAATTGTGGATTCCATAAAATATGAAAATTCATTATTAATTTTAACTTTTATAAAAGTTTAGATTTTAATCTTTATCAAACAGACTCGAAATATATTATAGAAGTACATAATTCTTGTTTCAATATTGAGTAATTAGTACACAATGTCCCCATCTTTCATTGTTATTGTGGAATACGTCTCCACATTTCATTTTTTTGGCATTTTCTTATTTCATTGCGCAAAAGATCATTTTAACCTATTTTTTCAATTAAGAATTATGAAATGACGAATATACCCTTCTTTTTAAATAAAAAGAAAAAGTAAAAAAAACTAATTGCAACCACAGTCCCAATTTTTTTAAAAAAGCGCAAATAAATCAAAAATAAATTATTAAAAGGATAATTCGTACATAATGTCACTATCTTTCACCGTTATTCGAAAAACGTCTACACCTTTAACTTTTTGACATTTTCACCCTTAATTACACATTTGATTGTGCAAACCACTATTTTTATCCATTTTCATCCAATTTCTCAATAAAAAGATGTGAAATAACAAATATAACCTCATATTTAAATAAAAAGTTAAAGAATTAAATTGCAATCATAGTCCTAATTTTTTTAAAAAGTGCAAGCAAGTCCCCAATAAATTATTAAAAAATAATTTTTAAAAAAAGTGCAAACGAGTCCCAATTAAATTTATTTAAAAATTTTAAAAATTAAAAATGCAAACGAATCTCACAAAAATTATTAAAGAATTAGGAATTAAAAAAAATATTTTTTTATTTAAATAGGAGGTTATATTTGTTATTTCACGGGTTTTTATTGAGAAATTAGATGGAAATGGATAAAAATAGTGGTTTGTGCAATCAAATATGTAATTAAGGGTGAAAATGTCAAAAATGAAAAGCATGAACGTTTTTCGCAATAACGGTGAAAAATATGAATATTATGTACGAATTACCCTTTCAATAATTTATGTGTGACTTATTTGCGCTTTTTAAAAAAAAAATTGGGATTGTGGTTGCAGTTAATTTTTTTCTTTTGTTTTTGTGTATTTATCATTTCATGATTTTTAATTGAAAAAATAGGTGAATGGGACCTTTTGCGCAATGACACGTGGAAATAAGGGTGAAAATGTAAAAAAAAAATGAAAGGTATAGATGTTTTCTACAATAAAAATGAAAGTTGATGATGTTACGTATTAATTACCCTTTCTATATTCTACAAAAACAAACTTCCATTTTAAGTTTTAATTGAGTTAATATAACCACTATAGGTTAAAGAAAAAAATGGTCATTAAACTTCACTAAATTAACCCGACACGTTTTTCTTAAAATAAATTATAATTTTATTATAAGTTGTTCGCGTGCATTATGAATCAAAATGAAATTATTTTTTGAATCACAATTATTTTAATTTAATGTATTTATCTTAGAGGGTGTATGGTAAAGATTAAAATCGGATTAAAATTGAAAATATAGTTGTTATTGTTGACTTTTATTAGACGGGTGAGACCCAATAACGACCATATTTTCAATTTTAATTGGATTTTAAGTCATACCAAACAGGCTCTTAAATTGAAATGTTTTTCATCCAATTTTTATTTACTCAGATAATACAACATTGTCCAAAAATGATGTACTAACAGCATGTCATCTGCTGTGCTGTCCGAGGCAGCAAAGCCTAAATTTAAGGTGTCAAATCATCACTTCACACGTAAAATGACAGCCAATCTATATCTCCAGCGGGTGAAATAATCCCGATCAAAATCCTCAACTTACGGCATAGAGTTAAGCGCGGTGCCCGTGCCAGTAGGGTCCCCCGAGTCGGCCGCCGCAAAATATTCTTTTTTGACCACATTACTGGTCACCGGCTGCGACCTTAATCTCCTTGCTTTATACCAAACCTTATTCGTGCGGAATGCTTGAGCAAGTCAAACTTGAATGGAAAACACTTGGTCGTACCGGAGTGAAGGGTGATCGGAAATAGACCACCCAAAACTTGGATTCCGTAGCCTCAACCTCATACTCGGTTTACACATCCAAGTCAAAAATTGGATGAACTTTTTCTCTATATTTGAGAGCAAAAAAAGTAATATTTATTTAAAAACTAAAAACAGGTAAAATAAGATATATCATTTTCATTGAGTCACTTTTCAATTAGAATCTAGCAGTTATAACTCACTCTAGTGGATTTGTGCTAATTACTTTTTTCCTCAATTACATAATAAAATATTAATCTTATAGTAAAATCTTGAGTAATTCACTCCTTTAGAATGGACACTTTTTTGTGTTGAGAAAAATATGAGAATTGAGCTCTTCATAGATTATAAACATTGGGTGCCGCTATTTACATTTACAATTATTATCTATTAATCTCACTCTATATCAATCCCTATTAAAATTTTAAAAAATCACTAATTTCATCTACGTCAAATTCCAATATTATCTCTATTAAATTCATTCATTTAAATAGTATAAATTCAGACAAATTTTATATATATTAATCTCACTCTAAACACATCCCTAATACAATTTCAAACTTTTAAATGCTATATTCATCCAAACTTTAATATAAAGTAATTGAGAAGACAATACTTCATTTAGAGCTAAAATCCATTAATAATGGGGGCAAGACTCCATCTTTTGACACGATTTTGTTCGTTAAAAACAAAAATTAAAATTGATGAAATTTGTCCTTGTGTATTTCGTCTAATGGTAATTGGTAATTCATCAAATTCACAATCAAACACGACCCTTGCTTGTTCGAATATTTCTTCATATATTGCTATGTCTTCATGAATTTCTTCTAATGGTAATCTTTCCATTGTTGTTTCGATTTCAGTCAAAGATAATATTTAATGATTATTAGGGTTTTATGATTTTAATTGAAGATGATATTTTATGATTATTAGAGTTTCAATTAAACGCAAATTCTAAAAGAATATAAAAAAAAGTTTAAAAATTAATTTAATGAAAATAAATATTAGTAGATGAATCTAGAATGATCTATTTTTTTATTTAATTTTACATGTTTATTTAGGTAAATTTATATGAGATTAAAAATATAATATAATTATTTTAATATATATATGTGTGTGAGTGTGTGTGTGTGTAAATAGCGCCCCCTATAAATATTTTTCTTTTTGCTAATAGTAAAATATAGGTCAAAATCAACAATTATTTTAATTATAGGACACACAACTTTTCTATCACATATTTCACCAACTTGTATTAAAATCTACTAAAATCTAATTTTAATCTCCATGTTTCACATTACAACCTATAGTAAAAGTAAACCACGCCAATTCCTTAATTAATTTTCTTGTTATATTCCTTTTAGTAGCACGGGATTAGATGTTTGATCCACAAAATATTAAAACCATGTTACTTTCTTTTAACCTTCTTGACACGATTCTTAAAATAGTACAATATTAACGATCCTATAAGATTGAGATTTCAATGCCTTTTACTAATCTCATCCGGAATCGATCCCCTTTGACTACACAAAAATACATGGAGTTAAGCATGTTTGGAAGCACAAAAGAATCAAAAATAACTTATAGCCAAAAAATTTGTAATAAAATACATTACCGAGGAATTATGTTAACAAGTTACGTCGATATCGATTGATTTATGATAAAAAAAAATTTGCTTCTGATTATATTTTTAATCTTTTCATTAGTGGTTTGACCCTTTGGTTCTTTATTTTGGTGGATCAATGTCTGAATCGGGGTTTTAATCTTGAAGAAATTGAATCCACATCGTAGGATCATAAGTCAGATGGCATCTTTTATTAGTGAATTCTCTGACCCAATAGGGGCAATAAATTAATAAATATAATTATTACGGTAAAAATGGAGTTAACTGGCTTTTAGATGCACCCACGCGTTTAAGTTCTGCGTGAAGCTTCTCTATACGTAGACAAAGACCTTTGTGGGGTTCATTTAACCATGAACAACTGAGTACTAAAGTTGAATTTAAGGGAAAAAAAAAAAAACACTAGAAAATTAACTTTAGTCAATTTCTTTAGTTTAAAATTTTAAAATTTAATTTTTTTCAAAAAACTTTCCTACTTTTTAACCATATTAACTGGTTTAATGAGAAAATGTTTTAGAACCCGTTTGATTCTCATTATTGTAAAATGAGAATGAAAAATATAGTTGTTATTGAGCCTCACAAAAGAGATAGAAATTCAAAGTTGATGACTTGATGTAATGAATAACGATCATATTTTTCATTTTTATAGATGAAAAATGAAAAACAAACCGGGGCTTAAACTCATATTTTCCCACTTTTTTCCCTCTTTGTGGGCCCTGATAATTTCAATAAAAATCTCGAACAAGAAAATGTAAAATGGATGCAGTAACCATCGGCTTCTTAATTTAGTGGGTGTTTGGCTCTCATTTTTTTAGGAAGAATTAGTTTTTGAATAGTGATTGATGGGAGAATGTGTAGTGGAAAAGTGATGAAAAATTTTAGATTTGTGTGTAATATTATTTTATTTGGAGAATATGTGGTTGAAAATGAGTACTGTAGAAAAATAAATGGGAAAAAAAGAGAAAAAAAAATGGGGCTCAAACATGGGTTAAGTTATTATACTCGTGGGTTGTGCAATTGAAGAAATTTATATTGAATAAAGAGGCAAATAAAAAGGAATAATAAAATTTATATAACAATTCATTTCTTTCTCCAAGTGGCTTACATAGTGGTTGGCATTTTCGCCCACATGGATTCTAAAAATTATCCTTTGAATACTCGATATGCTTAACTTTAGACCTGAATTTATATATGTAACTCTCACCACTTTGTTCTTGACTTGAGTTTCAGAGGCTCATTATCAGAACACAACTTTGTACTCCTATTGATGCTTTTTTCTTGTACACACTTTAACAATTTAAATGGAATCTATTAGGGTCTGTTTGATTGGAAGAAATGAATTGGGTAGAAAGAAAATGAATTTTAGGGAATTGAATTGTTTAAAACTTGTTTTAGTGAGAGTTTTTTTTAATTAATTGTGTTTGATTTGTATAATTTTTTACCTGAAAAATATTGAAATTTTGGATCTTTTGGTGTTCGTTTAACTTTGTTTTCCATGAAAATTGTCTATTAAATGAATTAAATTTGTTACAATTAGAGATAGAATATGGTTCCATTGACAATTTTTTTTTTTTGTTTAAATGGTTGCCTATAAAAGATTTTCCCACCAAACCCATGTGAAAAACTTTTCCTCTAAACCAAGAAAATGTGGAAAATCAATTTCATGGAAGATTTGGTCAATCAAACATGCAAAAATGTGGAAATGAAATTTAATTTCCATTTTCATGAAAAATATAGCCCAATCAAACAGGGCCTTAGAGTTAGAGAGGAATTTTAGAAAAAAAGACCTCGACATCGTGCATTATCGAGTACATAATTTAGTAGTTAAAATAGTAAACCATGTTTAATTAAATTAATTGACAAGATTAACCCACGATGAAGACTGTTAGTTACAATTAGGTAGGGTGAGAAGCTATGTGGGTGCAAATCACAGCTCATTTTGAACTTTGGAGTAAGACAGGAGTATTTGCTATTACAAAATAGGAAGGATTAGGTAAAATATGGAGTTTTAAAGTGGAAATTATAAAGAAAATGTATGGTGTGGAATGACTTTAGTTAGGCAAAGAGATTTAGAGGTTCATCTCCTCTATTATTGATAGGTGTGGATTAAGAAGTTTGGATTCCATTATGGAAATGTAAGCAACATGTTTGTTAGGTTGTTCGGAACATTGTAACTTTTTCTTAACGAATACATATAATTTCGTCGAGGTAAATTTTTGTGCGAAATATGTTATTTTACGATAAGTCATTAGAACAAAAATGATCATTATTGTCATATTAAATTACGAATTATCAGAGACGGAATAAATAATTTCATATAGTATAGAGGTTGTAGGGGACCAAATTAATTAGTTAACAATTTTTTAAACATTTCTTTTACTTAATGATAAAATAAGAAGATAAATATAGATTTTTTTTTTTTTTTAATAATAAAGAAAAAGGGATTGTAGGGGACCAAATTAATTAGAGAACAAATCACGTAACAAGAAGACTGGATTTAAATGAAAAATATATGTTTGATGAAAGCTAAGCTGTCTTTTAAGTATTTAAGAATGACCGTGAATGTTGGAAGGAAGAATTGTTCTTATACTTTATTTTTTTTAATTTAAATAAAGCAATTGTGTGGAAAAAGAATGAGTCGAAGTCACCGTTCCAACAAGTATACGAGTAGAGCATGAGTCGAAGTTACCGTTCAAACAACTATACGAATATAGCATTTAAAATATCTTCATATACGTGCTCGTGCTCTTTCTTTCTATATTTTATGAAGAGTTGGTCACTTATGATTAACTAGACTAACTAATTACAAAAACTCAACACTATTGTAAATTAAACAATTTAAATTAAATTTACACACTTTAACAATTAAAATAGTAATTAATTCTTGGCACACAAAAATTAGTGTAATCAAATAACCAAAGACGAATGGGTTCACATACTCCAGCCTGTACCTATAACGGGCTGGTTGGCGATACTTTTGAAAAGTCAAAAGTTGATTTGAGATTAAAAAAAAATTCTTTTGAAAATATTTGAATATTTTTTTGAAAGTGCTTGTCTCGTTAAATAGTTTTTAAAGAAAATTAATCTAAAGTAATTTTCTAAAAAAAGAAGCCTCTACAAATAATAATAATAGTAGAACTCATATCAAACGACCTACTTATTACTTCAACAAAACGATGACACTTATTTTGAACAGATTCAATTTGATTTGATTATAGTTTAAAAATTATTTAAATTCGAGTCTTAACAACTAAAGTAGGGGTGAGTATTTTTATTTTTATTTTTTCATTTATTTTGTGACTTTGAAATTTTTAAAAATCTCAATTTTTTTTAGATTAAAAATATTTTAAACTTGTTGATATTTATTTGTTTGGTTCTTTAAATTGATGAAATTAGTTATTATGAAGTTTTGTAATGGGGAATTCTATTAATATCTTACAAAATCCATTAAAATTTATAATGTAGGATTCTGTTAAAATCTTACAGAATTCGTGAAATTCTATGAGAATCCATAAAATTTTAAAAATTAATTAAAATCTGAATTGAGAACAATGAAATTATGTGCCTCATACAGTTAGTTCTGGTCCAACTCGATCCCATCACTGCATATGAAACTGTTTGATTTAATTTTCTTTCGATACTAGTTTTGGCCCATGCAATGTATGAGCTGTCATATTTTTGGAGGTTATGTTAGCATATATATATAATAGATGAAATTAGGAAATGAACTTAATTGAGTCAAAATTTTTAAAGACTAAATTATGAAATATTTACAATAAAAAAAAAGAAAAACAAAGAACTGGTAAATAATATGAACAGGTGCGTGAGACATTGAATAAATAATACATAATCAAAACGACAGAATTATATAACTAACCCAATATTATTTAAAAAAAATACACGAATAAGGGGTCGTCCCTGTTAAAAAATTGGTATTATTTAAAGAAAAAATATATATTTTCTTAATTGTAAATGTAAAAAAAAAAAAATTATGAACATTGTGTTGGTTCACGGAGATGAAGGTTGAAGTGATTTATTTAGAGGTAATTTAGTAGAATTGAGAAAAAGGTAGACGTTGCGAGAGTCGATGGGGCAGCGCCACTCGTGAGGATTCGGGGGCAACGCCCCCGAAGGGGATCGACCTGCCCAATCAGGTCGAGGGGGTAGTGCCCCTCGTGGGGGTTCGGGGGTAACGCCCCCGAAAAGAATTTTGATTTTCATGTTTGTGTGAAATTGAATATTTTTAAATTAAATTATTAATAAGTGAAATTGTATTTATAGATTGTGTGAAATGTAAATAAGTAGAATTATTAAAAAAAAAAAAAAAGTCACGACTATGTAAGTAAGGAAGAGAAAAAAAAAATTTGAAACACCTCTGCACGCGGAGGTAAATCCCTCCGCTCGTGCGGAGGTGTTCCAATTTTTTTTTTTTAAAACCCGGTTTCCCTATGTTTTTTTGCATTTTTTTTTAAATTTACATTTACAACTTGAAAATGAATTATTTTTTTTACCTTAATAAAATATCAAAATATAATTTTTTTTCTTAGTAATTAATAATCATATTTTTTTAACAAATTTCTAATTAATAATCATATATATATATATATATATATATATATATATATATATATATATTACTATGTCGGTTTGAGATATTTTTTGTTTGATAATTAAATGATTTTTTTTTTCTTTTCTTCAACACAGTCAACAATTGTTAGAAGTGAAAAAGTCAATGCTACCCTTTTGTTTTGAAGAGACGCGTGGATGTGGCCTCACAAATATAAACAGTAAATCATGGAGGATAAAATGGGAAGGAAAATACTTCACAAATGAATAGTAACTGACGGGTAGGGATAAAATGGAAAAAACACATGAATTGGTGGAGGATAAATCGGGAATGTAAAATACTTCACAAATGAATAGTAGTCGTCGAATTCGCTCTTTTAATACAGTAGGATAACTGACGAATTTAGTTCAATTCTGACAAAAACTCGACAAAATGGACCTACCCACACCACTAAAGGAAAGATATTAAATCAAGGACACTGATAAAGTAAAAAAGTTATGTCCAAATCTTGGAATCACAATATGGGTGGTGATTAAAGCTGGGAACCTTTTGTAGTTACTATTCTGTCAAATATTCATTGAGGAGACGTAGAAACACGGTTGCGTATTAATGGCGGAAACCACATTTTGTAATGTTAGAACGAATTTATAGCACCCACACGTAAGTGTTAGGTCCGAAATTCAAACAAGTTTGCACATAAACACTTTTAATATATATATAATCGATGTACATTTAAAATTTTCATTCTTATTTTTCTACTCATTTTTAACCACACATTTTTCAATAAAATAATATTTTTCATCACATCAATAAATTTTTCTTCTTTTTCAACCACACATTCTTCATCAATCTACTATTCGAGAATATATTCTTCCAAAATAATGTGGCTCAAACACACCATAAATAATAGAATCCGTAGATTCAAATTTTTGCGATTTGTTAATCACAAGGAGTTGTGATTGTGAAATACAAATTACATATGACTGAATTTTAAATCATTTGTGGTCGTATGTTATAATAACGAGATACAAATATCGTTATTACGGATAGACCATCACATGTGACATTTCTTACCTGTGAAGTAAGTAGTTGATCGCATAAACTGAAGTGTGGTGACACTTGAATGAACGCGTTGATGTTTTGTTATAGAACAAAACGTTGGAGACTCGGTGAGAGATTTCACATGAATAATTATATGAGTGTCGGTGGTTAATCTCTAACGTTCGGTAGTGGAAATAGTCACTTGACTCAATGTCAACATAGACGTTATACGAGGCCAGTTATACTTTGGTGATATTGGATGTGGCTCTGCCAAGGGTCGCTAATACGACATCGTTCGAGTATGTTAAGAATCATATGAATGTTGTGAATGATTAATAGGGGATTCGTCACTTTTAGATAATAAGAGATTATGATCTACATTTCATTCAATTAAGTTGATAATGAAATCCTTAGCCAATGTGTACTAATAAGTCGAAAATGAGTTTTTGACTTATATTGACTTAATAGTGGGATGGAAGATATGATCGATAATTAAGATTAACACATATTCGTACATCTTAATTAATCGGATCATATTGACGAAGGGATTATAGTTTCACGGTAAGTGAACAAGTTTGATTTTGTCATATCACGTGACATTTTTCGTCACATGTATTGTCCGCCACATTGCTAGATGTCAATTTGAGATGACGAATGTGAATTGATAATAAGTTAAAAATGGAATTTTTTAATTTATCGATTTTGATTATATCAAAATAATAATTCATGTCACCTAATGGGCCACATACAAAAGGGGAACCAAAAGAATAAGATTCTAATTAATTAATTAACAAGTGTTGTACAAATAATTAATTGGTAGCTTGTTAATAGATTCGAATTAATTCATGGACCAAATTTAATCAATTGAATTAATTAGATATTGGACTCGGTTAAGTTTAAGAGACGAGTCAAGCCCACTTGAACTTATATTAATAAGTCATTATTGTTCCAGAAAAATAGAACAAAACACAATTCATTATTTTGCTAGCACAAGAAAAGAGAAATCCTATTTTTCTCTCATTCTTATTCCCTGTGTGGATTTTCATTGGAGGCTGGACAATTAGACAATTGTGGATTGCAGATCGTGATTGTTCGTGTTTCATATTAGTAAAGGAGTTTGCTGAATTTATCAAATGTATAAAATTTTTATCACATATTCCATCTAAACACAATTAAGATCTTTGATAAGAATTAAAAATAATAATTTATTTTTCGTTGTGCATATTAAGTAAATTCCCAACACCACATTCTTTTACTCTCCATTAATATTTTCCCTTATTACATAAATAAATATTCCAAGACAAAATGAAAAATGTGATATAATTAGAAGATGTAAAATTTGACATATGGGCCATCGTTAGTTGAGAACTTGGTCAGTTGCAACACTCTAGCCACCTCAAGATCTGTAAAATTGTAACATTTCCAACATTCTTCTAGTTAAATTTATAGATATAAGCATTTTTTTTTACAATTGTATAAGCAATCATACTACTGCACAAAATAATTGTTTCATTATAAATTAATTGAATAAAAACTTCAATATTAGCATTCAAGATCTTCGTAATGAATGCAACGCGATATTTTTCTAGCCCACAATTTTTTTTTTTCAGTTTATAAAGAAGGGTAAGAAGGGATGCTTGTTCGCACGTGCAGGTGGTTCGATTCTTGTGCTCGTGCATCGATTGTGCAATGCCCTTGTGCACGTGCAGTGTTGGTACGTTGAACTATCCTCATGGCTAGTCCAGAAGTTCCACCACACTATTAAGGTTTTTTCCTTTTTTCTTTTTCTCTTATTTTATTGTGGTTATTTTTTCGAGTTATTTGAAAAGACATTTTGGTATTTTAATGTTCACTAATACTTCTTAAGTTGGTTAAATTATATATCACATTAATAATTTCAATATATAGAGGTAGACTTGAAGTAATTGAATTGAAAATATTATCAAATTACTTTGTTATTCTTCTTTCTTTTTATCTTAAATTAAAATTATCAATCTTTATGCTTAATAATACCAACTGCATTGTCCAATAATTTTAAAGATTTTTAAATTCTATTACATTATTTGATGTCTGAGTGCAGTAATTATTTAAAATTTCAAATCATCAATTGACACGTAGACTGACATTATTCTAAACGAGCCTATCGACGACAGAAACAAGTCATCCTTCAACGGTGCTCGGTAGATACACACATTATATTTTATAAGAACGACAATTAGTAAGGTCCCTTCGAGTCCTAATCCTATCATCGTACTTCGACATAAAAATCTGATTTCATAAATATTGCTGTTTTCATATTAAGAGCATGTTTGGACCGGATTAAAATCTGATTTTAATCTAAGTCAAAGTCAAACAATCAATATCAACTGCATCTTTCATGAGTCCTACATCTTTTCAATCACACATTTCAAAAATTTCTATCACAATTAACTAAAAATCTTATTTTAATCCACACCAAACACCCTTTAATTTAAATCACGTGAAATATATTCTTAACATATATCATTCAATATAGTGGTTGTTTGAGAACACGGTCCAATCTTAAAACACAACTCCTACTCGAGTTTTAAACTAACCTAATTACTTACCGAATATTTTGGATTTTGATTTCACTTATGTATTGAGGTTCATCTTTAAATGTCAAACTCGCTAAAAAAAAGTATCGATATCCTTATAGGTTGATTATTAATTTTGTATTTAAACTATGTGAGATTTTGTCGTTATAACATGCCATGCAAGAATACTTTTTAATCCAAAACTTTCCCAACATTTTCCTCGTTTCATGCCCATAATAGTAGATCTAAGTCACAATGAATTGTGACTAGCTCGGTATTGCCGATTACAAGAAGAAATAAAGAAAGAACATATTGACTATCGACCTCTTAATTTGAAGATGTTACAATCATTGGCCACAAATTGTAGGAAATAATAAAATGATATTATCAAAATGACAATAGATAGGCCAATTCACAGGGCTTATAGGATCATGGGGCTTAAGCAAAACTGCAGCCCGTACAGCAAGACTAACTAGTTAGTCATGAATACCAATTGATTCATGCTAAAATCATATGCATCCCATAAGTTTATTATTACGAAGGATTATTATTACAAAGGCCCTCTTTTCGTAAATTACAAAATAAACTTCATGGTCTTTTCTATAAATTTAGAAAAGAGAGGAGGCGTCACCTTAAAAATCAATAACCATAGGGTGTGTTTATAATATTGGCACTTCAATTTTTAACTAATAGTTTGTGTCGGAAAACTTTAACATATTTGGGATCACACGTAATATATTAAAGTGTAGAGACTGAAAGTTTGTTTCAAATCGATGAGAGACCGATTTGAAACAAATGAAAGATAATGACCTTTCATTATCTTATTATTATTATAGGGGTCATGGTCATCAATGATGAGTGTGGTTCTTCATTTTCTTTGCATCCCCATCAATAGAGAGAAATCAAG
The DNA here is from genome assembly GCA_019097785.1 of Fraxinus excelsior. Lineage (NCBI taxonomy): Eukaryota > Viridiplantae > Streptophyta > Magnoliopsida > Lamiales > Oleaceae > Fraxinus > Fraxinus excelsior. The sequence goes on from CM032629.1 coordinate 8,350,592, forward strand.
AGAGAAGACTACAAATCACTTTAGAAGATCTAAGCTATTTAGGCAAACAATCATACATCTATGGATCGAGGCGTGTTTTATATTTCTGTTAATTTTTCAGATTTCAATATGGAGTATGGATCTAGGGATTTTTATATGAGAAAATGATTTGATTAAAGTATACGGATTCATAATTCCTTTTATGTTTTTCGATCAGTTTGACCCTTCGTCCTTCATATCTTCACGATCTTTTTAAACCAAACATAGGCTTAGTAAAGAGGCAAGTTCAGATAGATAAGGGGGTGGAGTTAAAAAAATCGTACAATGATACAATAATTTCAACGCTTCTCCTCAGTCACTAGCAGCTTATATAGTGTTAGCATTTATATTTGCCTCTTTGTCCCCTACTTAAGCTTTGGTACCAAGGTTATTGAGATCTAGGTTTATCTCTATTGCTCCACTACGTGATTGAATTCAATTTTGAAGGATTACTTTCAGAACACCACTCAACAAATACATCTACTGGTGATACTTGTGTGCGTTTAGAACCACCATCTAGAATATACGATTGAATACGCTATTCTACTATTTCCCTTGCACTGCTTTCGCCGGGACATTAGAAAGGGCCTTGTAATGATTCAAGCCTCGTGTTCAGCTATTCTCTTACAACCTAATGTTGCGTCCCCCCAAATGTCTTGCGTTCGAATTTTAGGGACGAGGCAAAAAACCATGAGGGAAAAGAGAGAAGATTTCCTCTCAAAATAGATGTAAGATAGTAGTCTAATTAGTGTCAGAATTCAACTTAAAAGGGTGTTTGGTAGAGATTAAAATTGAAAATATAGCCGTTATTGTTGACTTTTATTAAAAGGGTGGGACTCAATAACGATCATATTTTCAATTTTAATTAGATTTTAAGTTGTACCAAACGGGCTCATATCTATCATAAGATAGAGATGTTGAGTTCGAATCCTGAGGACTCACTTGAAATTCGTGAGGGATAATGTTGTGTTAATTATGTCCCAAACCCATGCATTATTAACTTCATAGTTAACATAGTCACATTGTTTAATTAAATTAATTGACAATATTCATTTTTGAATCGTGACTGGTTAGTTACAATTTAGGTAGACTGAAAAGCCGTGCATTGGGTGCAAATCACAGCTCGTTGAGGAAGACAGAAGAATTTGCCACTATAAAATAGGAAGGGTTAGGTAAATATGGAGTTTTAAAATGATTTTTAGTGGAAATTACAAAGAAATGTATGGTGTGAAATGACTTAGTTAGGCAAAGGATTTAAGCGGTTCATTTGATGAGTGTGGATTTGAGAAATTTGGATTCCATTGTGGGAAAGTAAGCAACAACGGTTTTTTTGTAATTACTCCCACCTTTTTCTCAACGAGTTCTTGCAATCTTGTAATTGCTCACTCTTTCATCATATAAACGTTATAATTTTGATATCTAACTCCGAAATTTTACTATTACGTATAATTGATGAGTTCGGTCCGATTCCCATAAACGTTGAACAAAATAATAAAAAAATCATAGGACGTTGATAAAGTAAAAAGGTGACGTCTAGATATGTATGGTGGTTAAAGTCGGGAATCTTTGCAGTTACCATTCTGTCAAATATTCATTGAGAAGACATCGAAAGACAGTTGCATTTTAACGGCGAAGCCACATTTTGTTCAAAGCATCTAACATTCTTCTAGTCTCTCCATTTATATTTTTCGTTATACATAAATGTTCAATTGCTTTTACATCTTCCTGGTGGTTGGAAATAAATGAGGTAAATTGAAAAAATAAAGTCGGGTTACATTTAGCACATAACTCTCATGTACACGTGTTTGAATTGGTTAGGTGAAAAAAAAAAATTAAGATAAACTAAAAAATTTGAATTTTATATTCTTTAAATTAACCCATTTATTAGAGTAAATTTTAACAATTGAATGCAAAATTATTTAAATGCCATTTTTTTGTTTCAATATGAATGTGAATATTTTAATGGTGATGGCATTGCCAACGTAGACACCTTTTCGTTTCCAAATTTTCTTTTCCTGAATATGGACACGTGTCAGTCCATCTTTATAAAAAGTCAACCAGAGAATTGATATGATGCAGCTGGAACAAAACAAACCGTGAACCGGTTGGAATAGTTTAAAGTAGGAAAGCAAGCTACTATTCGTCCACGTGTAATCCATTGAAGCGTTATTATCGTCGTGCATACTCAGCATCCAATATTTGTGTTCAAAGGTATAACAGACAACATTTTACTTTGTCTTAACTAATATGCGCATGCCTCTTATTTATCGAGCGATGAGATTTTGTTGAATAGCATAATTAATTAATATTTCTACTTGTTTATTACTTAATATTTCTACTTATTTTGTTAAAAGTGTTTTTAAAACGATTTGAATTATAAGTAAATATAAATGAGGAGTGAATAAATGTACAGTATTTGCAAATTTCTCGAAATATATGAATAAATAGTTGAGTATTTATAAACACGAGTCACATATAAATTATTAAATTACGTTAGTGTACTGTCGGGTGTGGAGCGATAAAATATTTGTATAGAGGGTAGTTATATTATCATTACAGTTTTTATTTGATACACCACATTTTAATTGTAATGAAGCTCCTCAGTTTTTGCTCATTGTAACAATTGTTTCCTTAACTTTTTTCCGTTGAATTCTTATTTTCGACTTTCCATTAATTACTACGTTTCAATCTTGATGATAATTTATATCAAAATCTATTTTTATGCTTTGAAATGAGGTAAACGTATTTTTCTCACTTATATTATTATTATTTAGAAATATGATGGAAAAATAAGTTGTTTCACGTCAATTTAACGGACTTTTGAACATAAAACTATTATCAAATATAAATGTATTAACTCTGGAAAATTTGAGGATAAGAATGATATAAAAAATCATTATGGACATAAATGTTATAATAAGCAAAGATTAAGAACCCCAATGCAATTAATAAAAATTCCCTTGTATAAAATTCAAATTAACTATAATCGTTCGGAAGAGTATTCTTTTGCGAAGTCCATAAATTGTGGGAAGTAATTTCAACTCACGCGCTGATTCTTCCTCTTCTCCTCCTTTCCTTTTGTCGAATTCTATATTAGGGGTATCCCCCCACTGCTATCAATTTTTCCTTTTTATTTTTGGCTCGTTTTAGCGGTCGAGCTATCTCGTGCTCGCTAATAGGAAAACTTAGGTAGAATTATGTAATATTTAAAAAGTTGAGCGAAAGTCTCTACAATTTACCCTTTTTCTATTTTGAATTTCCCATTCCGTTCTATACAATTCTAAACAATTTTCTCGTTTAAGAAACTCTATTTGAAAGTAGAATTATGAATAAATCTCTTGTAACTATATTTAAAGTAAAACATTTCCAACATTCTTCATTTCTTTTAGTTAAACTAATTTGCATTAAAAAAAAAAAAAAACTTGTTTCATTGAATTAATTGAATAAACATTTATAAATTAGCATCCAATACTTAAATTAAACAATTCCATAACTTTATTTAGCAAAATTTTACTTTTGTTACGATAAATGTACCAACTACTAACTAACGAACTCTATTTTTTTATGATAAATTTATTGTGGGACAAATTCATTACGACGTTGTATTCATTGTAATAATTAATAAATCTTATGAATTTATCAGACAAACTCTACTTTTTTTCACGATAAATAGACAATATTTTGTAATGGGACAATTCATGAAAACGTGAGGTTCGTTTTATGATATACAAGGTTAGAATCAATTTCTAAAAGTGTCCTTTTAAAATTTCGTTATTTGTATTTGAAAAACAACATAAATGGAACAATTGGTAAAAAGTACATTAAGCTAATCACAAGTCTATTCACCCGTAAATGGAAGAATTTCGTGATGTTAGGGACAATTCACAAATCTTGTTACTAAAATATGAACGTGAAAAGTCTTTTGTACTCTTTTTCTCAATTCATGTTGCACGTGACATGCCGTGCACACACGCCTAGTTACACAATCGACCAATACAAGTATAGATGACAACCAACAAATAAACTATATTTCTTCACTATAAATTTATTATATTTAGCTGGACAAATTCGTACCAATGTGATATATTTTTTCTAGTATGTTTGAAAAAACAAGGTAAACACACTCACATAGTGAACTAATTGTAAGATAGAAAGTACATTACTAAACTAAATAGGTACCCAACGAGTCACCTTGCAAAGAGATCTCGATGTACAAGATAAAACTATTGAAATCCGATAATATGATAATGTAGTCATCTATACATATGCACACTTGATCACAATAGGCTAAGCCTCCTAGCATATTGACCAAAATCTACGTGTATACAAAAATGGATCTCGAATATCTCTGATAAAATTATAAAATTTGATATCTAATCTCTACCGATCGATACTGGATAGATGTTTACCCCGATTCAAATATTTAGTCAAGACAAAAAAAAAACATTTTATTAGATAGATTTAGAAAATGTAATATAATTAGATCATTTGCTCTATTTCTCAATTCATGCTATATAAAAGCAAAAACACAGAGTGCCCTATTTTGTTTTAGTTAAAAATAGATTTTTATAAAAGTGATGAGATATGTATATGGGTATTTGATGGAGACTAAAATTAGATTTTTAATACATTGTAATAAAAAAATTTAAAATATGTGATTGAAAAGTTGTGGGACCCATGTGAAATGTGATTAATATTGATTGTTTGATTTTGACTTAGATTAAAATATAATTTTAGGGCATGTTCGGTAGGAATTAAAATCGTATTAAAATTGAAAAATTAGCCGTTATTGTTGACTTTTATAATTTTATTAGACGAGTAGAACCCAATAACGAATATATTTTCAATTTTAATTGAATTTTGAGTTGTACCAAACAAGCTCTTAATCCGAAACAAACTGGGCTAGAATTAAAAAGTTGACAAAAGTTAAAAATGAGTTTAAGAGAAAAATAAATTTAAAAAATGTGCCAAACAGGGGCTGAAATCCGTTACTGGCACAACAGGTTATTTTCTCCTAACAACAAACTTAATTGGATATTTTGAAAATAATTTAAATATTCTGGGCTATGATTGGAAAATATAGAATTGGATATGTGGGTTGGGCATCGTTAGTTAGAATACAACTTGGTCAGTTACAACTTACAACACTTTAGCCACCTTTACATGATTCTTCCAATACAATGTATGTGTTGAATTCACGTGATGACGCTGCGCGTGATTATCGTGTTTCATTGGTCAAAACCCACTCAAACCTGACCGTCGATTTAACCCTGAACTTTTTAAAAGACCAAAGATTCAACTCATCCAACGGTCATAATTAGTGACACGCGAACAGCATTGTTGTCGTAAGAAACAATTTTCTAGTTTGGATTGATTTTTATTATTTTTAAAATATATTTTTTTCAACGATATATTTTTTAATAAAATAATATTACATACAAATTTTAATAAATTTGATTATTTTTTAATCACATATTTTTTATTAATTTATGATTTATGGGCTAAAAAAGAGATCCAATTAACAAAAGAGGAAATTACACCAAACCATGTCTTTTCTTTTGCACTTTAAAATATCAGATTTTTAAGTTTTTTATTCAATTATCAGGTTTTTATAAATTTTAATTAATAATAATTTTATAAAATAAAAATAAAATATATATTCACCCCACTTTCTACCCACCCCACTATCTACCCCACAAATTTTATTTTATATATAACCTCCAAACCCTAATCCATTTACTCACCTTCCTCCCTCTCACCGTCCACCGCCGCCACCGTCCACCGCCGCCACCGCCACCTCCTCCGGCCGCCTCCGCCCTTCTCTTCTCCCTTTTCTTCCCCCCTCCTCCTCCCTTTTCTTCCCCCCTCCCCCTCCCCCTCCCCCTCCCTTTTCATCCCCCCCCAGATCTGCCGCTGCGACGCAGCAGCGTGTCCACGCTGCTGCGTCGCAGCAGCATCGCCGCTGCGCGACGCAGCAGCGACACCGCTGCGGCGTCGCGCCTGTGCGACACAGCAGCGCGCGCTGCTGTGTCGCACAGCCGGACGGAGAGGCAGCGTCGACGCTGCTGGGACCGGCAGCGTCGACGCTGCTTCAAGCTTTTTTTTTATTTTTTTTAATTTTTGGAGTGTTGAAAGGTAGTGCAGCTTGTAGGTTTGCATTGTGATGGTGCTATGGTGGAGGTTGAGGGTGGATTTCTGTGCAGGCGGTTTGAGTGGTGGTGGTGCTGTTTAGGCGGTGGTGGTGGTTGTCGGGGTGGTGGTTGTCGGTGGTGTTATTGTTAGTGGGTGTTTGGTTGTCCTATGACCATTTATTTGATGGTATATTGGATTGAGGGATGGGTGCTGTGGACGTTGAGTTTCTGTGACCATTTATTTGGTCGATCTGTGACCTAGTATTGGTGGCGTTGGTATCTGTGACCTAGGTATTGAACGGGTTTGTGGTGTCTGTGACCTCGGTATTGAACGGATTTGTGGTGTCTGTGACCTAGGTATTGAACGGGTTTTTGGGGTCTGTGACCTAGGTATTGAACGAGTTTTTGGTGTCTGTGACCTAGCTATTGATCTGTGACCCACAAATTTGAAAACACGTGACCTGTGACATATTTTTTTTTATCTGTGACCAACAAATTTTATTGACCTGTGACCTTGGAATCGGAGCAGTCGCCGGAATTATTGTCGACGTTCGCCGGAAAATTGTCGCCGGAGTAGTTGCCGGTCACCGGAGCAGTGGGGTGGGGTGGGGTGGGGTGGGGTCAATTATATTATATTACAATTACATATTTAATTTAATAAATTAATTGTTAATCATAATTAATTAAATTTTGAAAAAACCTGATATTTGAATTTGTAAACTATGGAATCTGATTTTGGGTTTTGTAAAAGTAAATCACTGAGCTGTGCATTAATCCCTTAACAAAATGCACACAAAAACCACGAAACCGGTGGGTTTCTTTGCCTCCACCCCACCGGCCTCTCCGCGTGTGTGTGTATTACGTGTGTACGCATCTCTCTCTCTCTCTCTAAAACTAAACAACAGCTCTTTCTTATAATTACAAGATATCAATCCAATAGCTTAAAATTGAAAATCTCTTTCATCTATCCACCCGGCCCCTCTTCTCTTGCACTCTCTCTTTCTCTCTCTCTCTCTTAAATATTTTTTTCAGTTCTAAATGCTGATTTTTTTAAGGAATCAGACATATCTTAGGTGAAAGTATACAAGTTGTAATTGAAATATTCCATTTCTCTAGCATAAAAATGTCTTCTGGATTCTCCGGTGGAGGTTCCGACTTCTTCACCGCCGGCGGGAGACCCATCATGAACAACCTTAACCCACAACAGCAAGTTTCTTACAGGTCCGCTCTCGCCGGGATTCTGCCCGATCCGGCTTCTCAGATCATGCCTTCCCGGCGATCGGATTTGATAGGAAAACGATCTCTGGCAGTTTTTCAACAGCAAAGCCTTCTTCAACAGCAGCAGATACATAATCAAAACGGATTGGGGTTTTATCTGCGGAACGTGAAGCCCAGACCAAATTATCAACATGCATCTCCGGTGTCTCCTTTATCTCTTGTTGATTTCTCGCCAGTTTCCTCCATTTCAACGGAAGTCGCCGCAATTTCGAGTTCCTCGGCGGTAAATGGAAACCTGCAGTATGGAGTTCCAATTCTTCATCAACTCAGACCACAAAATATGAATAATGTTCCAATGGGTTCTTCCTTCCCGAATCTAGTTCAGAACTCGGGTGTAAATTCGGGTACAGTTTCTGGTCAGGAGTGCTTATCGACTCAAGAGTCGGAGAAGAAGCTGATGAATCATCGGTTACAGGAGCTGGAGAAACAGCTATTTTGCGACGAAGATGAATGCGAAGCGGTGTCTGTGGTGACGAACAGTGAGTGGTCTGATACGATCCAAAATCTGATAAACCCAACCCAGAAGCCAATTTCGCCATCTCCGACTTCTTCTTCCTCGTCATGTGCATCCACTTCTGCGTCTCCGCCGCTGCCTTGCCCCAAGCAGAGCATGATCGACGCCTCAGTTGCTATCTCTGAAGGGAAGTCAGAAATTGCATTGGAAATTCTCACGCGCCTCCGTCAAGTGGCCAACGCAACAGGCACTTCCGAACAGAGGCTCGCCGCCTATTTAGCTTCCGCTTTGAAGTCGCGCGTGAATCCCTCCAATAATCAACTGGCGGTGTCGGAGCTGTACAGTAACGAACATGCTATCACGACCCAAATGTTGTACAATGTTTCGCCGTGTTTTAAGCTCGGATTCATGGCTGCAAACCTTGCCATCCTCGAAGCTACCTCGGATCAGTTATTTAACAAGCTTCATGTCGTGGATTTTGATATTGGGCAAGGTCGGCAATATGAGCATTTACTACATGCTCTCGCCAAAAATGGCGGAAAAAATGCGGTTTTGAAGATCACAACCTTCACGGATTTTATGAGCGGCGGCGAAGAGGAGCTGAAGATAGTTGGAGAGGGACTTAAAGTATTAGCGAGTAAAATTGGCGTTTGCTTCAGTTTCTGCATGATGAATTCGAATATTCGTGAGTTGACACGGGAGACACTCGCCGTGGACTCTGATGAAGCTTTGGCTGTGAATTTTGCGTTTAAACTTTACAAGTTGCCGGACGAAAGTGTGACGACTGAGAATTTGCGCGATGACCTGCTCCGCCGGGTTAAAGGATTGTCGCCGACTGTGGTGACGGTGGTGGAGCAGGAAATGAACGCCAACACGGCGCCGCTGGTGGCGCGTGTCAAGGAGGCCTGCGAGTATTACGGTGCATTGTTTGACTCGCTGGACGCGACAGTTTCCAGGGATAACTCAGCCAGAGTCAGAATCGAGGAGGGACTGGGTCGAAAGATGTGCAACTCGGTTGCGTGCGAAGGCAGAGATCGTGTTGACAGATGCGAGGTATTTGGCAAGTGGCGGGCCCGGCTGAGCATGGCCGGGTTTCAATCCAAACCCATGAGTCCATTCGTTGCGGACTCACTCCGATCCAAACTCAATCCAGGGATACGTGGCAATCCAGGCTTCACCGTGAATGAACTTTGTGGCGGCATCTGCTTTGGTTGGATGGGACGAACACTCACCGTAACATCTGCTTGGCGTTGATTACTTAGTTTTGAAATAAAAAAAAAGTACTTAATTTTTTAATTAACTATTATTATTGTTGTATTAGTGTTTCTTTTAACTTTTTAATTGAAAAAATGGGTATGAGAAATAATCAAAAGTATTTGGCATTTGCTGACTTGTTTCTTTAATTGTAGACTCTCAAATGGTGTCCATATGATACACACATAATGGGAAAAAAATTATCACAACAAACACGGCCTTAGTGTCGGGTGTGGGGTGGGTTGAGTGGGGTGAGGGGTCCACTGGTTAGATTATATTTTGGTTTATGGTTGGTTTGGTTTGTTAGTTCCTAGTTGGGTGGGAATTCTTGTGTACTTAGCATTGGTTTGTTGTGGACACATTATTCTATTTTGTTGAAGTAAATTCTTTTGTGATTTATCCAAGGTATCGACAAAAGATCATATGGCAAACGACAATTTATCTTTCTTATTTACATTCTAAGACAATCTATTTCATCAAACACGATATTTTTTTAAGGTTAGACACGACAGTATCGAAAAAAATCAAGTTAACAATTTTCGCAAATTTTATCTAGTATTATTTATGTTAAACATAGCGTTAGATTTGTTTCGTAAGCTAAATTGGCTATCAATTATCGTGTTGTTTTATCAAGAACTGTCTAATAGTGTGTTATTATCAAACCCGAAATTCGGGTTTGTTATAAAAGATTACCCAATTATGTTAAGTAAATTATATAACTATATACTACAATAAATAATATTTTATCTTCTTTTATTTTACTTTAGCACTATCAATTGCCAACTAATCAACTTGATCAAACACGCTATTAGGTATTTTTTTGGTAGGCTAACAGCACAATGCTGAAGAAATATAAGTTAAATGCTTGTATGATACTCTTTAATATCATACTATAAACGTGTCATTGTCAAACATAAAGTTAGAATTTGTTCGTAAACTGGACTGCATTGTGTTGCGTAAGTTATTGAGAAATCTTCGTTTTATTTTGTCCAGAATAAACGTATTTTTTTTTTATGATTTAGAAACCCGTAGCCGCTACTCGCCAGCGAAACCCCGACCACCTCGAAGGGACGGAAGTCCAATCACTGTGAGTGTGCACTAGGTAAATCACGCTACATGTGCAGTAGCATGCAAACCACACTAGGCAAGCTTAGTACGACGGACTCGACCAATGAAGTGTTGGTAGGGGATTCGAACTCATGACCTTCGATTTCCGCGTTCACCTGCTCCATCAAATCTTGCATATCAATCTTGATGTTCGAGTTTGATTGGTGAATTGTTTTCGACGATGTTAAAGTGAAATAAATTAAAATTTTGTGTACTATTTTCGTATATTAATAGCGATTAAGTTAAAACGTGTTGGTAATGTTTGATTTAGTGTTAACAAACTAATATGAACGAGTGGTTGGTTAGCTCGAAAGAATGCACCCATGACCTAATAATGGGTTTCATTATACCAGACTTGGCCCCATTGGACCTAATGATATTTCAGTAAATCATAAACCTTGTGTTTGAATATAATATTTTTCTTTGATTTTCTATTAAATACCAACATTTATAACAATATACTCACTTTTCTTTCTTGCAAATTATTCATAATTAAATTAAAAGTAATTGTCAAAATAATCCAAACATTACCTGTGTACCTAACAAAAATTCTGATAGTTTGCTTTTGCAGTGATTGACTAGACTAGACTAGACTACTGGAGCGAGCAATGAGGGCAATCAATCCAGCATGATAGGGAATTTCATAATAATAATAATAATAATAATAATACAAAATCTGTATGTTTCTACGAAAAATTCTACTTGTATATCAATTTTTGTACATAAGGGATTACACCCCTCACATGGGGGGTGGGACTCACTGCATAAAATATTTTTTTATTTAAGCGGATCTCACCCCTATGTGAGGGAGGGTGTACACCCCGAATATACATTGTGATGTACAAGTAGCAAATTTGATATTTCTAATATACAAATTAAGGAACTTTTTTTTTTTTTTTCAATTATTGGCATAATTGACGCGGAATCATTCACGTAGTTGTCATTCCGAATTAATCATATAAAGATATGGACCCAATTTTGCAAAATGAACTCACAATTATTCGTGCCACTGTGCCAGTGTCATCAACTGTTTGATTGAGCTTAAAAATAAGTAAATACTTTCTTTAAATGTAAAAATAGTAAAAAACTAAAAAATGTTTTAGAATAAATAAAAATTATTTAAAAAAGTAAATGAAGACTTTCTTTTATATTTTATCAAAAATGTATTTTTAAAACTTTCGAAAAAGCTTAAATATAAATAAAAATTACTTAAAAGTAGCTTTATATGCTTAGTCAAGCAAATCATAAACGACAGGACATGATTAAATGCACAAGAACAAATTATAGATGAGCAATGATGAAAATATTAATAGCCTTGTCAAGTGCAAATCTTGAAATGGTCAGGGGGTATAGTTTGTTGGTGCAGCCTTTATGTACGCGCAGTGAAAGGGTTGTTAAAATATAGAATCGACAAGAACAAAGTTTAATCCGCAGGAACGTGATTAAACAGTATAATTATGAGATTGGAAATGTAGTACATAAACTACAAACGATAAAAACCAAAAAAATAAAACCAAGAAGAGAAAAGGAATAAGAAAAGAATAATTCGAAGCAAGTGAATCACACTGTTTTCTTAAGACAAAATTCTCCACAACGGAGCTAACTGTTCACGCTCTTGTCTCCCATGATACAACGAATTCAACTGGTTGGAAAAACACTTCAAATCACAAGTAACGATGAATTTAAAACGAGTTTTTCTCTCTACACAAAAAAACAATTTCAGAATGACTTTTGGAGAATATTTTGCAAGAGTTTTTGGCATTATGCTCAATGCAAGTGATATGGGATACATGATGCACGTCTAAAATGTCTTTTATATAGAAGAGGAAATGTTGTAAGTGAAATGTCGCACTTCAAACTCATCAACTTTTGTTAGATGTCGCAACATTTATTGTCGCCGGCATCTCGCTCAAACGATAGTAACACTTTTTCATTAGAGTTTCTCTCGCTAGCTTCTTGCTCGAGCGACAGTAATTTTCTAGCCTGTGTACCCTCTTTTCTATCCAACTTTTGATTGCAATTTCTCATTCAACCGAAATTGATTTTCATAATTTGACTATCGGATGAAGTCCGAATATTTGGTAGAAGTCGAGACAAAAGTCACTTTCACATACTTAATTTCATTCTCTAAACCAATTAATGTTTTGCATAATTGATTTATTATTTTATTTTTTTCAAAAAAAAAAAAGTTTCAGAAAGTTGGTAACATATATATTAGGCAAAATTTTGAATCAGCAAAGTAAATAACTTTAATGAGTGTTGGATGGGGAAATGCTGGATATTATTGACAATTTAAAGGAAATAAATTTGTGGGATGGACATTTACTCTATTAAGGTGGGAACTTATTGAAGTTTTAGGTCATTGAGGGGAAAAAATTTAATGGGTATTGGCCTTCAAATCGAGATATTTAGACTCTTCATCGTTCAATTTATATATTCTATATTGAAAATTATTCGAGTTCCATATTCCTTGCAAGCGACATTAGAATATAGATTTGGATGGTTCACAATATCCAAGATTATTTGTGTAACATTAATAAAAGGTTGAGGGTCAATTTAGCACAATTTAAAAGTTTATGATGAACTCGCTACATAAGACATAGATTGGGGACTAATACTTCTAATTTTGCTATTCCATTGTTTATTAAACGCGAAACAAAAAGTTGATAATAGCGAAGATGTTAAAATCAGTGCATGATCATGACAGAAAATAGATAAAAATGAGAAAGTATCAGTCATTAGGGACAACGAGATTAAATATAAAATAAATATATGTCGATTAATATGGCTGGAACACACACACCCATTCTTATACGAATATGAGAAATCATCCGAGTCTACAAAATGATTCGACTTCGTGATCAGTGACGGACGCAAACATTTTGAGTTAGGGGGCACTATCAAATATGAAAAAAGAAATTATGAAAAACACAAGTCATTCCAAATCAATTTGATACAATGAAACAAACCATAAATGTAATCCAAACCCATTTTCTCTACCACTTCGAATTTTGGCCAAAGACTAACAATAATTTGAAATTATAAGTTGTTGTCATTAGATACGGGCTACTTTTAAATTTTTAAAAACAAAATAACTTAAGTTGACCGGCTTCTTTTGTCTCTTTTTCGTGTTTAGTCACTGATCTATCACACAAATCAATTTTTTGGTGAATACATGACATAGTTATCTTGAGTTTGAACTAAGACAACAACATGAATTATGTAGAGTGGATGAATACGTAACAAACCTATCTTGAGTTTGAACTAAAACAACAATAAGAATTATGTAGAGCACATGAGTAAAGTTTTCCCTTTTATAAATGGATAGATGATGAAAGTGGTCTTTTTAATAATAGTATGTATGCTTTACAAATTTGTAGGCATATATGATTCTCCAATCGATTATTCTACAATAGTACCATACTAAAACCATGACGATTCAACGTAAGTTAAGCCAAAAATTCTCCGAGTAAGAAACCTCTAGCCTCTAATAGAATATTTGATTGGATTGAAAAAAATTAGTGGAATGCAAGAGAATATGCACCTAGATTATCCAGAATTTTCGATGAAACCAACAATTTGAACTATAGGTGGTGTTACATTAGACTATTGGACAACCATATGCATATTTCAATTGTTTATGAATCTTTTAAAAACGAATTTATTAAGTTAGATGGTACTCAATATAATAAATAAAAGTTACTTAACAAGTGAATTTCTTGGTCTCCAACTTACATTTTGAGAGCCCGTTTGAGCCACATTTGTTCTTCATTATAATGAAAAATATGACCGTTATCTATCACATCAACTTAAAATTCAAACTTTCTATCTCTTGTGTGGGGCCCCTAACGACTATATTTTTCATTTTCATTCTCATTGTAATGTGGCTCAAGCGGGCTCTGAACAAGTTTTTGAGTCATTTTTAAACTTGAATTGTAGAAGAGAAATCGAAAATGGAAATCGATTAATTTGCCTTAATTTGTTACTGAATCTCGCTTCTCACAGCTACACAATCCAAGTATTGAATCTTGATTCAATATCGCTTTTTACCACCTCCAATTAGGGGTGGGCGTGGGTTGGGTTGGGTCGGTTTTTGCCCCAACCCAAACCCAACCCAACATTGTCGGTTTGTTAGAAATTCAACCCAACCCAACCCATGTAAATGTTGAAACCCAACCCAACCCAACCCAATTATGTGTCGGTCGGGTTGGGTTGGGTTGGTCGGTTTGAGAAAAATTTATTACACAAAAATTAAAATCATCCAATTTTTTGATGTAAAATAACATTAATATAACCGTTAGCCATCCAATGATAATAAACTTGAAAAATAAAATAGTACAATCCAATGATATGTTCATTTGTAACTTTTACAAAAAAAATACTATCTCATTTTCAAAAAAATTTATTGACAAAGACGAGTTTGACTATTTATTCACGAGACGGGTTTGCTCAATATTGCACCCATAATTTGACAGCAATTATCTTTGAAAATATAGTTGTTGAATGAAAGTTGATTCGAGTGATGACTTGAAAATCAAAAATTAAAATTTATCGATTCACGCTCCTCCTTTTTCAATTTAGTGTGCCAATATTAGATTACAGAATTCATTTTTAAGGTTCGTGAAATTTTATTTCTGAATTATTTTCTTTATTCGAATTCTTTTCGCTGGAGTAATTACACGGTTCATGTGAATTTTGGTATCTTCTTAATATATTTTGTTTTGTCATGGAATTCAAGTAATTAACTTTCGTGTAGATGGCATATTTTTGTTAGTTGTATCAACTTTCTTGTATTTGGGCCGTTCACTATTTTTTGTCAATTTTTTGCGCTTGTGATTATATGTGTTCTTTTGTGTTAATATTTTTTAAATCCGTTAACATTTTTTTCTATTCGAGTTCTTTTGTGCATATAATTATATAGCCGTGTCGATTTTGGTATCTTAAGGATTGATTTTTTTTTTTTTATGTAGATTTTTTTTTTTTTTTTTTGGGTTGGGTTGGGTTGGGTCGGGTTTGGGTTGCTAACCCGCAACCCGACCCGACCACCCAACCCACAACCCGCAACCCGCCCAAAAATTCCAAAAAACCGACCCAACCCGGTCGGTTTGGGTCGGGTTGGTCGGTTTTCTCGGGTTGGTTTGGGTTTTGCCCACCCCTACCTCCAATAACGAAATGAAATGAAAAGGGACGGGAGCCACTGGACTAGACTATCCACCCTAATCTGCACCTTAGGGCGTGCTTGTGAGTTTTTTTTTTTTTTTTTTCCACCGATTTTGTCTGACACCATTTATCAAGAGTTGGAAAAATCGATACTTGCTAGTTTAAAAATCACCCAAAATCGGTGCAGAGTAATTTTGAGCAGTTCCTTCAATCTACTAAATCGGCAGGTTTTGACCGTTTCTCCCATTCTCTTTTAATTTTACTCTTTATAAAATAATTATTTTCAAATAACCTATTTTGTTTAAAATTAAATTGTAAATTAAAATATATTAACCAAAAAATATTTATAATTTTAAAAATTATATTATAATTAAAAAATACTTGTAAGTAAAATATTACTTGTAAGATAAGAAAAATTACTCATAAGTAAAAAATCACTTTTTATGTAAAAAATTATTAAAAAATAAAATACTACTAATAAGACAAAAGTACATATAATTGTAAAAAGTTACTTATAAGTAAAAAATCTCACTTAAAGTTATTTAAAAGTAAAAAATAAACTTATAATTGTAAAAGTTACTTCTAAGTAAAATATATTAACTTAAGATTTTAAGTAAATATTTAAATTTATTTAGTTTTTAAATTAAATATTAATTTATATATATAAAAAATTATCTCCAAATAAAATATCAATTATGAGTAAAAAAATTTCATATAAAAGAAAATTTTACTAAATGATATATATATATATATAGGGAAAAATACATAAATCCTACATTTACTTTACACTATTTCAAAAATGACAAAACAACTTTCACATTTCAAAAATAAGATATTTCACCTATACATACACATATTTATTTATATTTATATATATATAAATATAAATATTTATTTATATAAATATATAGAAAGATAATTATATATAATATAATTAATTAACCCACCCCCACTTCTACCACCCCTACCGCTCCGGCGATCGCTCCGATTCCGGCGACCGTTCCGGCGACTTTTCCGACGACGACGACTTTCCGGCGACTTTTCCGACGACGACTTTTCCGACGACTGTTCTGGTTACCATTGATGGTCACAGTCCAGGTCACAAGTCATTAGTCACAAGTCACAGGTCACAGGTCACAGGTCACAACGCATTTTTATTTTTTTATAATGATTAATAACTTGATAAGGCTAATGTTTCACATTTTTGTTAATAGTCACGAGTTATTTTCAATTGGTCACGGCACAGGTCACAATATATTCACACTTTTGTTCATAATCTCATGTTATTTTCAAATGGTCACAGCACATGTCACAGAATATTTTTACACATTACTCCAATTTTTGTTGATAGTCACAGATTTATTTTAAATGGTCACAGAACAGGTCACACAATATTTTTTCACATGGCCCAGGTCACGGCATCTCAAGTCACAGCATAGGTCACAAGTTTACAGTCCAAGTCACAGCGCACGTCACAAGTTCCATCCCAGGTCACAGCTCACGTCACAAGTCATATCCCAGGTCACAGTTCAAGTCACAGCCATAAGTCACAACCTTGGTCACAGCCACATCAACACCAACTCATTGTGACCTCTAGCAACCATTGCCGCTACAAAACCGCCCCGCCATCAAAGATCCACCACTACAAAACCGCCACTGCACAACGGAGCTGGTGGCCCCGTTTTGATGCCCGGCACCAGCCCACCGCCAAAGCCACTGCCACCTCACCCCGCCACCACCACAACACCACCAAACACCACGGGAAGCCACCACCTCCACCACTAACAGTAATGCAAAACCGTGACCGCCACCACCAACAACCACCTCCATCACCAACAAAATCGAACCACCACCGCCTAACCACCGTCCCTGTCCATCGCCTCCAACAACAAAAAACACCACTGCTACACTAATCGCACAAATCAGAACGCCTCTGCACCCCACCTCCGCTGGCCACACCACCACCATTACCACCGCGACGCCACAGATTCAACATCAACACTTTAAATACACACGCACCACCACCGATTCACACCAATAGTCACGAAAACACATAGATCTAGAGGGACAACG
This sequence comes from Fraxinus excelsior, assembly GCA_019097785.1. NCBI lineage: Eukaryota > Viridiplantae > Streptophyta > Magnoliopsida > Lamiales > Oleaceae > Fraxinus > Fraxinus excelsior. The sequence goes on from CM032629.1 coordinate 8,368,067, forward strand.
CCACACCGCACGCATTCACCACACACCGCACCACCACAGCACTAGACTACTCAAAAATTAAACAAAAAAATGCTTTGAATTCCACCAGATTGAAAGGAGCGACTTCGCTTGCTGGGAAACCATATCGATTGCTGCTTCGCTGCTGGGAAACCAGCAGAGCAGCTTCGCTGTTGGTTTCGCTGCTGGTTTCCCAGCAGCGATTGCTGGAGGGGCGGCGAGGGGAGGGGATGGGAGGGGAGAGGAGAGGGGAGGGAGAGGAGGAGGGAGGAGGCGGCATCGGTGGAGGAAAGGAGAGGGTGATAAGTTTGAGCAACTTCGAACCACAGCGATTGGTTGAGCTCGTGCGGCGGCCGGACCTCGATTTCTCCTTCCCCATTGTGGACACCGGCGGTGACGGAGAGAGGAGGCTGTGAGAAGAAAGAGACGAGAGGGAGGCAGTGAGAGAAAGAAACAGAGAGGAGGCGGGAGGAGAGAGAAGGCAGGAGACGATAGTGATAAATGATTTTAGGGTTTAGGGGGTGAAATTTGTATATATAATATATATTATTATTATTATTTAATTAAAGATAAAAAATTTGTATCTATATTTAAAACATCTGATTTTTGAACATTAAAAGATGAAATCTGATTTTAGAACTTGGATCTCCAAAAGTAGGGAAATGTGTAATTTCCACATATATATATATCCCCTCATATATGCTCAAAATCAATATTTTAGAAAATACTCATAAGTGGAAATTAACATTTGAAATATTATATATAATTATCTTTGACATGTGCTGTGACCATTTGAAAATAACATGAGATTATGAACAAAAGTGTGAATATATTGTGACCTGTGCCGTGACCAATTGAAAATAACTCGTGACTATTAACAAAAATGTGAAACATTAGCCTTATCAAGTTATTAATCATTATAAAAAAATAAAAATGCGTTGTGACCTGTGACCTGAGCTGTGACTTGTGACTAATGACTTGTGACCTGGACTGTGACCATCAATGGTAACCAGAACAGTCGTCGGAAAAGTCGTCGTCGGAAAAGTCGCCGGAAAGTCGTCGTCGTCGGAAAAGTCGCCGGAACGGTCGCCGGAATCGGAGCGATCGCCGGAGCGGTAGGGGTGGTAGAAGTGGGGGTGGGTTAATTAATTATATTATATATAATTATCTTTCTATATATTTATATAAATAAATATTTATATTTATATATATATAAATATAAATAAATATGTGTATGTATAGGTGAAATATCTTATTTTTGAAATGTGAAAGTTGTTTTGTCATTTTTGAAATAGTGTAAAGTAAATGTAGGATTTATGTATTTTTCCCTACTCATAATCGGTATGACGAAACTCTCAGGCCCTTAGGCTGTTGGGCCTTTAATAAATAGATCTAGTTTCATCCCAAATTAGAAATCCAACTGCCTCCCAGTTTGACTTCCTCATTTTTTCCGTCTATTTGCCTCCTCCGTTTTTTTCGACGTAGCCAACACGGGTGGCCGCGCTAGCTGTCAGTAGTGACTCCGTCAATGTATCAACATCAATTTAGGTGGTAATTGCGTGATATTAAATGGTATATTTATTTAAATGTAATGTTAAATGATTCATTTAATTAAAAATATCGAGTGTGGCCACCATGTTGATACTCTAGCATTATTTAACTAGACTATATTAAGAATGTAGTTGCGGAGGGTTTAAAAATAATTTAAGTCATAAATAAATAAAAGAAGAATAGTAACAAATGAATATTATTTATAAAGCTCTACAAATGTGTGAATAAAAAGTGTATTTATAAATAATTTACAAACTTGAGCGAGACAGATACCAATTGTTTATGTGAAATTCCATACTCTTTTCATAGTTATCGATTTATTTTCAAAAGAAGAATAATAATAAATGGATATTATTTATAAATCTCTACAAATGTGTGAATAAAAAGTGTATTTATAAATAATTTACAAACATGAGCGAGGCGGAGACCAATTGTTTATGTGAAATTCCACACTCTTTTCATAATTATCGATTTATTTTCAAAATAGCATTTTAATGAAACTTGAAAGCAATAGCAATTTTTTTTTAATCAAGTCCTTATTTAGTGGGGATTAAAATCAAAATTTTAATAAATTTTGATAAAAAATGAAAAACTGTATAGTTGAAATGTTACGAGTTTCATTAAAATATGTGAATGAAATTAATTATTGACTTTGATTTATATTAAAATTAGATATTTAGTAAATTTTGATAAAAGTTGATAAAACATGTGATTGAAATGCTGTGAATTTCATAAAATATGCGATTAAAATTACTTGTCGATTTTAACTTAAATTTATACCAAATCGGGATTAAATATAAGAACTCTATTATAGAGCCTTTTGAACTCCATTTTTTTTTTGGTCAAAAATATATTTTAAAATAGTAAATTGATAGGGAATGTGTGGTTAAAAAATAAGAAAATATTTCGAGTTTACGTGTAATTTTATTTTATTCAAAAATATATTGTTGAAAATAATAGAGAAAAATATATTTTGAAATAATGAAAACCAAACAAAGGCTACATTAAAACATATATAAACTAAATGAGTTATATTAACACCACAATTTTTATTTCTTGAACCGCATTTTCAACTTCACTTAAGGTTTTTAATCTTTGCTCATTATACCACTTATGTTTCTAGCGGATTTTTATATCATTCATACTTTCTATAAATTAATATATTTTATATTTGATAACAATTTTATATCGAAAAACCCATTGTAATAGTGTAAAACAACTTATTTTTCATAATATTTTTAAAAAATAAATAAATAAGAAGTGCAAAGAAATTTCCATCTGATTTCAAAGTATGAAAACAAAATATTTTGATATAAATCATCATCAAACATGAGATGCACTACTTAATGAAAAGTTGTTGGCAAGATTTCAACGGAAAAAAATTAAAAAAATAATTGTTACAATGAACAAATATTGAAGAGTTTAATTGTAATTAAAATGTGATGTACCAAATAAAAATTGTAGTGACAATATAGTCACTCAATCTAAAAATAATTAAGAGCATGTTTGAGCCCCATTAAAAAGTTAAGAATGCATTTTGAAATAATAGATTAATGGAGAATGTGTAATTGAAAATAAGAAAAAGATTTGAATTTGTATATAATATTATTTTATTGAAAATGTGTGATTAAAAAAGATAGAAAAAAATATATTTTTAAAGAAACTGGGCTAAACTAGAGGAAATGATACAAAAATAATGGGTTAATTTCACAAACAGTCACTAAACTTACTTAAAAATTATAAAATTGTCACTGAAGTTTAAAACATGGAGAGACAGTGACTGGGTTCATGCGTTTCACAAACGGTCACTAAAGTTTTAATTTGTTTCGCAAACGATCACTGAATGACCATTATGATTTTAATTCAAATTTAAATAACCAAAACACGTGGACATAGAAGCTTGATCAATTCAAGTGCAAATTTCTTGCTATTAAGTGCCACGTTTGACACTTGAGGTGGTCAATATTCTATGTCCACGTATTTTGATCATTTAAGTTTGAATTAAAATCATAACGATTCTTCAGTGATCGTTTGTGAAACAAATTAAAACTTCAATAATCGTTTGTGAAAGCGCATGAAACTGCAGTCACTGTTTTTACAAGTTTTAAACTTCAGTGACCGTTTTGTAATTTTTAGATAAGTTCAGTGACCGTTTGTGAAATTAACCCCAAAAATAATTGAACCAAAAATAAAGGGAAAGACGCAAAAATAAAAAAGTAAAAAAAAAAATCGAATGAGAAGGCACAATATGACCGTTGGTTCGTCACTTGTCCATAAGAAGAGCCCTCTCAACACAATTTGCCCGTTAAATTTTTTCAAGAAATCGCCACCAAAGAAAAGGAAATTTCCAAGCAATAATCAAGAGATTTTCTAGCAAATAAAGAGAAAGACATACAGAAATTCTGTAGAAAGGCAAAGAAAGTTCGCACAAATCGAAGATAATTCCGTAAGTTTTCCTCTTATACCCTGGTTTCTTGAAATAGCGAAGACTTTCTGTTGAAAAGTAGATAAGCATGTTAAAAAATTCCACGTTTATTATTCATATTCACCAGGTTTTATGTTGGAGTTCGTTTCAATAAAACCCTAATTTGATATCCGATTTCATTATCTTTTTCCGTTTTTAATTTTTTTTTGATAAAATTTAAAAGTTTTCTTACAATTTGTACATTCTCGAAGAACGGTTGATTCTCTTTATTTTTTTCGTAGATTCAATGGGTTTTTGAATTTCGAGGTTATAGAATTGATTGATTTTTATTCCGATTTTCTTTAATTATGTTGTACGAAATGAGTATTCACTGATCAAGAAAGGTAATAGAAATTTTAGATAATGAAAGGGAAAATTTTCAGGAATGATAAAGTTAATCATTTTGAAGAAGTGACTTTTAATTAAGAAATTCACTTTTTATGTTATAGCTTGAAAAAATAAATTAGGCAGAGAATATGAAAATGTTATACTGGTGGCGAGAGTTATTTTGGTAGCAATTTTGAGGATTTAGTTGGGCTGAGATCTAGCCATATATATGGCATTGTGCTACTTACAGTATGTTCTGAAGTGATGGAATATGAAGCTGATGAAAAGTTCGGCCTATGTTGGCAGCCAGATTTTTTAGTTGTGTGAGTTCTTTGTGTTGTATCAAGCTATACCATTGTTTACTGATTTTATAGATAGCATGACCAAGAAACAAGGTAATCCGGGACCAGGTTTCGTGAAGAAATCTTTTGCCTATGCCGAACTGAAATATTTAGACGTCTGATTATTATCATTATAGAATTTTCAATTTTTGCAAATACTTTGCGTTGTGTCCAGTGATAGTTTTGTGATGATTTTAGATGGCATGAAATTACAACCAGGAAACAAAAGCAATTAGGCGAAAGTGAAAAATCCTACATCGAACAGGACACGCGTTAAATATCAATTATCAATGGAAGTGACGAATGTATGTACAATCAGCATGCATGCCTCGAAACCTCACATCTACTTTTTTCTTTGATTCCAACATAATATTTACGTATGCTCCAATTGAGACTCGGTTTCTTCCAGTGCTTTCAATAACATGCATTTGAATGCCTAAATGTTTAAAGAATAATTCTACTCGAACATAATGAGTTACAAAAAGTTTTACAAATAGATGAGGTGTCAAAGAAGAGAGTGAAGAATTTATTATTATTATTATATTTTTATTTGGTTGAAGAAATTTCTACTCAATCATATCTCATCACATCATGTGTATATAAATCAATTTGTAAATGGTGATGTACATGTAGCACAACCGATGTTTAAATGATTTATCATGAAAAATAAAGTTCAGATACTTAGCATCAATTACTTCTACAAGAAATCTAGAACTAGATAATAGTTATATTGTTTATTGGTATATCTCGAACAAACCATGTTTAGATTTCTAGTTTCGTTTGTACGTGTTATGTTACTAATTCAGAACCATGTGGAATGCAGATAACTCTACTGATTTTAGCACTCATGGCAACCCCAGCTAGTCACCTGATTCAGAATCAGAATCAGAATCTCAATATCCCCTCTAATGGTAATTGCCAATTGTAATCTTTGGGAGTAAAATTGTCTTTTGGTGTTTCTTGGTTAGGCATCGGCTAACATATTGCTGTCTTGTTTAGGTACTACTCTCGGGGGTAAGACTGATGTCATCAAGGCAGATAAGAAAGGATGGCTTGGTGCGAGAAAAGCTCTTAATGACATATCAAACTCGAGAAATGCTACCATGCTCCAAACGAAGAGAGATGTCAGTGTTTCTAAAACAAAGTCAGTTGTTGGGGGGAAAGCAGGTGGTAGGAAAGCACTCAGTGACCTTTCGAACTCTGTGAAGCCATCCTTGCAGGTGTTTCCAAAGAAGGGTCAAAAGTTGAATCCCGTTGCTGAAAAAAATGTTCCCGTTTGCATTGAGGAGGAGGGATTCCTGCACAATCATGAGGAGTGCATCAAAATCCAGAGAACGGCCATGGATGTGGATTATTTTCTGAAGTCAGTCATCGGACTAGATAATGGTAATAAAGGACCACACCACATTATCGGCTGTATTCTTTATATATATATATATATATAAACATCTCTCTATATAATTGGTTACATTTTCTGAATTCAGATATTCCTATCTGGCGATCATCTCCAAGGGCATTTGTATCGTCATCTAAGCCAAAGGTAGGTTCCAATCATTTTCTTTCTTCTTCTTGTTCGTACAACACCTCGTCTCTGTCTTTTCCAATCCTCTAGTGAATTCAAAAATGGCTGAATATTTTTGATGGAATCCATCATGAGTTGCGAAATTTCTTAAGAGTTGAACATCAGATGCAGCACTTAAAACGAATGTGTGAACTAATGGTCGATATTTCAGCTTGAGAGTCCTGTGGAGCACTTGGAAATGGAGGCGATACCGGAGCTTCTATTTGAAGATCAAGTTTCTAGTTGCCGGAAAACCAATATTCCTGGCCATTCTTCACTTTCTTGGGGATCTCCCAAATCGCCAAAACTGCCATTTACGGACTGGGTGAACGACAGTTTTTCTGATTTCCTGTTGATGGAGTCTCCAAAACTGCTGAATCTTTGAAGTTCTCCAGCAAAATCTCTACCTGATTAGTACTTCCTCCTCAATGATTATCGATGATATTCTCTTGAGATGATGTTGTTCTGCACCCGGATGAAAATTGTTATTTTCCATTTGGCCGACTATTTGTCCAAAACTATTCTTGACGTTTATGCTTATGTTTGGCCGACAATTCGTCTTTGCTTGTAAATCCAGGTTTTATGTTTTAAGTTTGAGAATTGCATGTCTCAGCAGTCTAAAAAAATCTCTGCAATCTCAAGATTCTTCGCGTGAACGTAATTTAATGGTACATTGATTTTCAAGTATCAAGATTAGTAGAGAGTTGATGTTAACTTATGAGAGGATACACGATGAGCTACAATATGAATGTATTTTAGCTTATTTACTAAAATTTTATCAACTTTTTAATTGGTCGAACTTAAGTTTTAACTACACGTTTCATGAGATTCAAAATTCTGATCAACTTTTCAAATATAGGATCGAACTATTTTTTAAGTGGGCTAATATGTAAAAAAAAAATTGAATTGGGTTGGGGAACAAGCCCAGTCCCCCCGTAAATCCACCCTCAGCTTTGTCAACCCAATGTATATAATCAGAATGGACAAGAAAGACTTTCTTATTAAAAAAAAAAAACACATTCTCAAGCTACTAAGAAGATAGACTATTGGGGCTTCTGCGGTAGAGCTATAAAGAATACTTTCATGAGTTCTGCTATAGATACAGGGATTCAAATTCCTATACCTAAATAGGATAAACACATCAGGGGGGTTGGATGGGTAGAAAAATCAATATTTTACTCACATGGGGGCGCACCCCCCGTAAGTAAAATTCAAAATTCTGTTGAAATTTTTTGTACTCACAATATTTTTCTACTTTCATGCGGATTGGTTTTCGCTTATTACAACAAGCACCCTCATTTTGAGGTATCATCATCACAAGACACTACAAATGTCACCACTCCTTGATCAAAATCTGGGAATGGACAAAAGATAATAAATGAACACTTTGAGAAGAGCCCAGAACAGAACAAAATAATCAAATTTAAAATTTTGCACTACAGCTGGCAAAGAATTAATCATCCATTGTAACACACAATTTTAGTGCTCTCTTTAATATTATCCTGTAATGTACATTCATAGGTGCCAAATTTGTTACAACGTTTGTATTATGGAAAGGACAAAAAGAACTTGGCAAGATGGTGGACAAAATGGACTTCACACGAGAAATTAAACTTCAGATTTTCGAGTAAATTCGAGAGAGCTATTGATAGCGAGGAGGAAGTCACTACTCTAGAACTTGAGTTGGCCATTGTTAATGCTCAAGCACAAAATTGACACCATAGTTTTTCAGGTAATAAAACCTAGAAAACAAATGCTAGAAGTTAAAATAGCTATTTTTGGCTTTTTTCGGTTGTGCTACCAACAAAACTCGACATTTCAAAATAGTTATAATTAACTATGAATTTCATCATATACGATCTCTTGTTAATGTTATCATCCATCGACATATCAAACTAGTTCTATATTTAACCATGAATTTCATCATATGCTCTCTTGTTAATATCATAATCTATTGACATTAAACTAGTTCTATAAATGCAAATAAAAAGAAGAAGAAAAGACTCTAAAATGACACAATGGGAATGGACATGGATACGAGAAACATGTTCGATATATTAAATTGAACTAAACTCAAAAAATAAAAAAAGGGAGAAAAAATGATGAGAGGACAAGATATGACTCATCATGGACACAAACGATATATTTGTTATGTCGAACTGGACTTTAACGTAGACTCTTTTATTAAGATACCATTAGCTTAAGATATACCAACCAAGTTCAACAAACACGAAATAAAATATGGAAAAAAATGAAAAAGGACACCAAAGGACTCGACGTGAATACAATAGACATGTTTGATATATCAAATTGGACTGAACATAATTGAACTGTCACAAAAAATAAAAAATAAAAAATTTGGTGTGGGTTTTCTCCGTGGAACTAAAGCGACGCCAAATAAAATCTTCAAAAGTTGGACACGATTTGCTTTATTCTTACTCTTTTAAATCAATTCATATTTATATTAGCGAAGCATAGAATTCTTACCTTTTATTGCTAAAAAAAGAAGAAGAATTTTGCTTAAAGTATCCTTTGCATTTGTGCTGGCTTTGTATAGTGCACAATCCCCCCCCCCCCCCCCCCCTTCCCATTTTTGGCCTCTATCTATTGATTTGAAAGAGGAATTATTGGACAAAACCAGAAATAATAAATATAGTTGTGGGTGGTAGGAATTTAACTATCACGTTAACTTTTGAACGACGTCAATTTTGAAATACTCTATTTTTGTTACATAATTTTCTAGATAGTCACGTTTTTGTTGAAAAATTGCAGAATGTATAGATTATGCAAATAATTGCATCTATCCATAATGCAATGCTATAGAGATAATTCTGTTAATGAAAAGAGAACCCAATGTTGTCACGCAACATTTAATCGATGCCTTTATTCCGAATACAAAGGTTGGGTGAAGGAAAAGAATATCTAAAGGAATTTTTTGAGAATTTTTTTTTTTCCTTTTCATTCTTTTATATGGGATGAGAGAACAAAAAGTAATAAATAAATTCGATTATTTTTAAAATAATGGGAATTAAAAACTCATCACACATTATTTATAATAATAATAAAATCATCTTGTAATGAAGGCCGCACATCCCCAATCTAGTTGTCCACCACGTGCATATCATCTTATCTACTTGTTTTTATTTCTATTCTCTCATCCAAATTCAAATTTTATCTATTGAGCAATCTCTGTCCACATCAACTAGCTCGAATCGGTCTGAATTCGACTCTATTTTTGGAGTGAGAAACGTTTTCACAAAATTCTTGTTAGGGCCCGTTTGGGCCGGGTTTTAATATAATTTTAATCTAAATCTAAGTCAAACAATCAATATCAATCATATCTTTCATGGATCCTACGTCTTTTCAACCACACATTTCAAAAACTTCAATCACAATACACTTAAAATCTGATTTTAATCTACACCAAACGCCATATTAATGAAGATTTAGATAAGAGTGATGCTACAAGTACATAACTTTCTACATAATAGTCACATAATTATATGTGGCATTCATTCAAACATTTAATTCAAATCTGACAAATTCATTTAACTCGTGTGCTTTCATTAATGTATAAATTTTCTATTATTAATTTTCAATTAATTAATATTTATCTTCATTTATACATTTAAGTGTTATTAATTTTTATATAAGTTAATTAAAATTTCCATTCAAAATGCAATATAGTAATTAACATCTAGTTTTATTTAATTGAAAATTAAATAAATGATTTAACATTTATTGTCACGTTTATATTCCCTGATATCAATTCTAAATCAATTAACATTCACGCATATTTAAGAGTGATGCTACAAGTACATAACTTTCTACATAATGGTCTACATAATTACACATGACATTCATTCAAACTTTGGGTTAATTTCACAAATGGTCACTGAAGTTACCTGAAAATTTCAAAACGGTCACTGAAGTTTCAAAGTTTCAGAAACGGTCACTGAAGTTTGAAATTTCTTTCAAAATGGTCACTGAATTTTCAGATTTTTTGGCCAAGTTTGAGGCAATTTTTCGGCAACTTCCGACCACCAAAATCACCGATTTCGGATACCGTTGGAAAGCCCACGATGTCCTCTTCAATAATCACCAAAAATTTTCCCAAAACTCCAAGTGAATCGGCCGAAATAAACCCACGAAGTCAGTAACCAAAAATTGTGAAAATTTGCCCAGATTTTTAGATTTTTTGGGCAAGTTTGAGACAATTTTTTGGCAACTTCCGACCACCAAAATCACCGATTTCGGATACCGTTGGAAAGCCCACGATGTCCTCTTAAATAACCACCAAAAATCTCCCCAAAACTCCAAATGATTTGGCCGGAATAAACCCATGAAGTCAGCTACCCAAACTGGACAAAAAAGTCTGAAAATCTGCCCATTTTGAGTAGCTGACTTCGTGGGTTTATTCCGGTCGAATCACTTGGAGTTTTGGAGAGATTTTTGGTGGTAATTGAGGAAAACATCGTGGGCTTTCCAACGGTATCCGAAATCAACAGTTTTGGTGGTCAGAAGTTGTCGAAACATTGCCTCAAACTTGCCTCAAAAATTTGAAAATCTGGGCAGATTTTCATAATTTTCGGTTGTCGACTTCGTGGGTTTATTCTGGCCGAATCACTTGGAGTTTTGGGAAGATTTTTGGTGGTAATTGAAGATGACATCGTGGGCTTTCCAACGATATCCGAAATCGACGATTTTGGTGGTCGGAAGTTGTCAAAAAATTGCCTCAAACTTGGCTAAAAAATCAGAAAATTCAGCGACCGTTTTGAAAGAAATTTCAAAATTCAGTGACCGTTTCTGAAACTTTGAAATTTCAGTGACCGTTTTGAAATTTTCAGGTAACTTCAGTGACCATTTGTGAAATTAACCCTTCAAACTTTTAATTCAAATCTGACATTTACACATCAACGATAGTATGGATGCCACATCACACTGTGTCAATCATTGTGTACATTTATTATATACACTTAGCATTTTTCTATAGATAATTTCTATATTAGTCTTTGATTATTTAATTATAATGAAATATTGATGAGCGTTTTTTTAATTTTAAATATAAAGACCAACTTACCTTTTGGATCCCAATGTTACTATGCAAAAGTAAGACTTTGACTAACTATTCAATGTTGGACTTGCGTTGCACGTTATTATGAAATATTTTATAAGTGATATTTAAATATGCGTGAATGTTAATTAATTTAGAATTGATATTAGGGTATATAAACGTGATAATGAATGTTAAATCATTTATTTAATTTTCAATTAAATAAAACTAAATGTTAATTACTATATTGCATTTTGAATGGAAATTTTAATTAACTTATAATAAAAATTAATAACACTTAAATGTATAAATGAAGATAAATATTAATTAATTGAAAATTAATAATAGGAAATTCATACATTAATGAAAGCACATGAGTTAAATGAATCCGTCAAATGTACATATACATATATTGTAATTAAATTGTTAAATAAGTTAAATACGCATTAAGAAAGAAAAGTAATGTATTATTGAAATAGTTGAATTATAGACTTATAGTATGGCTAATATTGTTCAAAAAATGATTATCACTTGATCAGATATTTAATATATTATAGATACGTAATTTTAAAATCACAACTAACTTATTTTAAAAAAATAAGAAGAAACAAATTGATTCTACTTGCTAAAAAATTACCAAGGTCATGTTTGATTGCACTTCAATTCCGTGGAAGATGGAAATTAAATATAATTTTTCACCTTTTTGCATGTTTGATTACCGAAATTTTTCATGGAATTAGTTTTACATCTTTCACTCACGTGCTCATATTTTCTTGATTTTTAAGGAAAATTTTTTCTAGGGAACTTTTTTTTGGCAATGAAAACAAATTATATTCTCAATTGTAACAAATTATATCATTTTAATTGATAGTTTTCATGGAAAATAAAGTCAAAAGATCCAAAATTTCAATATTTTTTAAGTGAAAAATTATATCAATCAAACAAAATTAATTAACAATTCTCAATAAAACAAATTTTAGACAATTCAATTTCCTAAAATTCATTTTATTTCCATCTAAATTCCATGGTTTCAATCAAACATACACTAATACACTAAGACTGTGTTGTATCCCAAATCAAATTCATTTAAAAAGTCGATTTATTGACTTTTATATATGGTGTCAAGTCACTCGTTAGTGAAAGTTTTGATATATTATTATATTAATTTAGACGTCAATTATTGCCAACTGCTTAATGGACCCACATGAATGCACGTGAATTGGAGCAAAAAGTCAATACTTCAGTGGAGTCTAATGTGGTTTGAAGATTACCTTTGAGATAGACCAGCCAGGCCCTCCCTCTAGTTCTATAGTGCATTGCCGATATTATTATTATTATTATTATTATTTTCTTTTGGTAAATTTTAACTTTTCTTGATATTAAAGGTGTGTTCGAGCCACATTAATTTGGAAGAATATATTCTGAAATAATAAATTGATGGAGAATATGTGGTTGAAAAATAAAGAAAAGTTATTGATGTGATGAAAAATATTATTTTATTGAAAACTATGTGGTTGAAAATGAGTAGAAGAATAAGAATGAAAATTTTAATATGTACCAAACCTTAAAATGCTTGTCGTATGGATAAAATTTTGGTTTAAGCAAAAATTGTAAGCACATCTTTATTCTATTTGTATCATACTGTATAAAGGACACGAGTTTGAAGGTTTTGCACCCCATGTTCCTTTGTACATTTTGTAGGTGTACCAAAGGTGTCTTTGTTATTTCTTCAATGGCCAAAGGATGTCGTAGGCTATGTTTAAACCTCTTTGACTATTACTATGTCTATGGCGTGCGAATCAGTTCTACATGCAAGTAGAACATGTGGCATACGAATCAATTCTATATGCAAATATAACATGTGTTATAAACATGTTCATCCCCGTACTTTATATCTAGGAGAATTTGCCTGTAGATCTTTAATTTTTGCACTTCGTTTTCTAGTGAATCTCTCTTAAAGCTGTGTTATATATCACATGTTTAGTTGGACATTAAGCATTTGTCAACTTAGATAGCTTAAGATGACAAAAAGAGATTGTTGGAAAAAAAAACATATGATCTTTTTATTCGGTTTTCAGACGTTATTTGACACCTTGCCCACATGGATTGTTTGCATTTTGCTTTTATAAAATTAACTTCTCATGTTCTAGTTGTGCATTTGTACCATGAATCGAAGTTTAATTTTGCATATCTTGTCACGTTGACAACATGTAGATCGTAAACATAACAATCATTTATCATTTTTGTATCGATCGTTTCAAAAACTTGTACTAGTCGTTTCAAAATTAAGTGTTAAAAGGATTTGTCATTATTATTTCTTCTTTACCGTTAAACCTCGATAAAGTAATGTTCGATAAAGTAATAACCTCGATTATATAATAATTCTTTCAATCCCAACTTGGGTCAATGGACTAAAGTAATAACCTCACTAAATGCATTAAGTAATAACAAAAATTGAATCCATAAGGGCCCAATAAAAATATTAAGTAATAATTACTGGATTTTTATTGAGAATATATATATAAAATCAATCAACAATACCCATACAATAATCATTCATTTTGAAAATATGCATCTATAGTTGATTTTTTTCTTCACACCTAAACCAAACTGAACCTCATCCTTAACTTTTTGTAGAGCATACACAACTTCCGGAATATTTTGCTCGTGTTGTAGCAAGTAGTTGTTTAAGGTGACTATTGCTTGAAATGCCTCTTTTGACGACACATGTGGGACGACGCTACTATCATCTGGTTCAGGATCATTCTCATCATCATTACTGTTCATTACCAATTGAATAATTTCTTCGTCTGTAGGTGATTCCATAACTGCATCATTCTCGCTAGGATAGTTCAAAAAATGTTCAACATCCATCACATTTCTATTGCGTAAATTAGAGATGACATCATTTAATTTTTGGATACCGTCATCTAATTCACCAACTTCTGGTTCGAAAACATTGTTTTCTTCTGACCGAATCTTGCAATGCCGAAAACAATTTGCAATTGTTGTTGTCTTCACATTAAAATTCCAAGCCATGCTAGCAAAATTAATAGCATTCAAAATATTAATTTTTTCAGAATTTGATACTTCAACCTCAAGGCCTTGTGAGATGCTGAATAAAAACGACAACGATAATGAGCTTTGAATGCTCGAATAATCCCAGCATTATATGGTTGAATCTTAGACGTTGTGTTAGGAGGTAAAAAAAATAACTCTATATTTCTCAAGCTTTCAACTACTTTTGGATGAGCTGGGCAATTATCTACTATTAAGATAACCTTCATGTCATTCATTCTCTTATCAAATCAACCAACAAATTCTTAAAAAAGCAAGTCAGTCATCCAAACTTTCTTGTTGGATCGATACTTGCAATTAAGATTGTTCATGTTCATATTTTTAAAGTATCTAGGATTTGCATACTTACCAATAACTCAAAGTGGTACTTTGTCAGATCCATCACCATTGCAACAAATAACAAATCAACAATAGTAATTCTCTCCTTATCTTTTTTGCGTCATTCGAGCTGCTTGGTAACAAATGAATGATCAGCTTCCAATCGGTAAAATAATCCAGTTTCATCCATATTGTAAATATCCTTCAACTGAAATTGGTTTAGTTTTGATCGTATTCCAGGTAAAGCATGTTCAATGTTCTCCATGATAATTGAGCCACTTTCACCAAAACGTCGGTAAGATTTGATTCCATATCTTGCCTTGAAAAGTTCTAACCATTCACTAGAAAAGTTGAATTTTGGATTAGTCTCACCATACATTTTTTGCAAAAGCTTTTTAGCTTTTCCTTGAATAATTTCTCCAAACATGTTCACTTTATCTTGTATTTGAAGAAATCACTCATACAAAACTTTCTGTAACTCAGGGTATTTTGCCGATTTGTGCCTCTTCACATCGCTATTTTTCATCTCATTTGACAAATATTTTGACGTCCTTTTGAGAGTCTTCGATATTGTTGATTGACTAATAGTCAAATCAAACTCTTGTTGCACCCATGCTTACATATCTTTTTGACTAATAATTGGATTCTCTTTCTTATGCTCACATATTGCACTCCTCATTTTATCGGTTAAAGTTGATTTCTTTACTCCTTTCAAATGATGAGAAGACATTGGAGGGAAAACAAAATATTGTATGTGCTTAGAATGTCTTCCAAACATCTAGTTTTTATAGGTAAAGACTAAACATTTTCATTTGATATGTACGTGAACTTAGTTTTTAGAGACATTAAGTTTCACTAAAACTTTTGAGTTTCCCTAAATTCAAATAGTACTTTGATTAATGTCTTTTGATTTTTCTTACCACATACAATGTACATATTTTATATTGAAAAGCTCTCTCCAAAATAATAAATATTTATTTATTGATAAATGAATAAATGAATATTTTTTTCCGGTCCCGAGAGTATTACTTTATAGAGGTTTAACTATATTACTAATTGTTGATGGCCAAAGAATGTCAGAGACTATGTTTGAACCTCTTTGGTTATCATTATGTGTGTGCATGAGAATCAATTCTAAATGCAAGTAGAACATGTGGCGTGCAAATCAATTCTACATACAAGTATAACATATGGCATAAACATATGTATCACCTTACTTTATATCGAGTAGATTTGCAAGCAAGTAGATATTCGAGTTCTTGTACTTCATTTTCTAGTGAATCTTTCTTAAAAGTCATGTTGTTTATCACATGCCTAGTTGGACGTTAAATATATGTTTCTTAGACAACTTAAGAAGACAAAGTGACGATTGATAAAAAAAACCTATGATCTTTTATTCGGTTTTGATAGCCTTCCATGTGGAGAGCTTCCTACCCATGTGGATTGTGTGCATTTTGCTTTTATAAAATTAATTTCTCATGTTCCAATTGTGCATTTGTACCATGGATCGAACTTTAAATCTGCACACATTGTCACGTTGACAACATGTATATCGCTAACATAACAATCATTTATTATTTTGTATCGTACTTCAAACATTTACCATTGTTGCTGTTATCAAAATTTTTACCAAGTACTAAAAGATTTGTCTTTGTTGTTTCTTCTTTATTAATAATTCTTGATGGCTAAGAATGTTATAGACTATGTTTGAACCTCTTTGGAGATTACTCTGTGTGTGGCGTGCGAATCAATTCTGAATGCAAGTAGAACATGGGGCGTGCGAATCAATTCTACATGCAAATATAACATATGGTATAAATACTTGCATCCCCTTAGTTTGTATCGAGTAGAATTTGAATACAGATCTTTAAGTTCTTGACCTTCATTTTCTAGTGAATCTCTCTTAAAAATCACGTTTATCACATGCCCAGTTGGACATTAAACATCCATCACTTTGACAGCTTAAGAAGACAAAAAGTGATGATTTGGTAAAAACCTATTATCTTTATTCGATTTTGATATGTTGTTTGTCACCCTCCACGTGGGGCTTTTCCGACCCATGGATTATGTGCACGTGCTTTTTATAAAATTAACTTCTCATTTTTCAATGTGCATTTGTACTATGGATCGAACTTTAATCCTGCATATCCCGTCATATTGACAATAGGTAGATTGCTAACTTAACAATCATTTATTATTTTTGAACTTCAAACGTTTACCATTGTTGTTGTTATAAAATTTGTGCTAGTTGTTTTCAAATTAAGTAGTAAATGATTTATCTTTGTTATTTTCTTTTTATTACTAATTATTTGTGGTCAAAGAATGTCATAGACAATGTTTGAACCTCTTTGACTATTACAGTGTCTGTGGTGTGCGAATCTATTATAAGTTCAAGTAGACATATGCGATATGTGAATCAATTCTACATGCAAGTAGAACATGTATAAACATATGCATCCCCATTTAAGTTCTTGCACTTTATTTTATAATGAATCTCTATTAATATTCGTGTTGTTTATCATATGCTTAGTTAGACATTAAATATCTGTCACTTAGACAAGTTAAGAAGACAAAAAGTGATGGTTGGTAAAAACCTATGATCTTTTATTTGATTTTGATTGGTTGTTTGACACCCATTCCACACGGTGTGCTTTATATCCACGTGGAATGTGTGCATTTTGCTTTTATAAAATTAACGTTTCATGTTCCAATGTGCATTTGAACACCATGGATCATACTTTAATTTTGTACATCCTGTCACATAGAATCTTGTTGCCCTACATCATCTCCATCCACCACCTCACCCCTTCTATCTTGCAAAACTCTAGATTTGTAATCGCCATACGACCCACAACCAACTCTGTCAACACATTCCACCACCGCTTTCTTTGTCTCGTTCTGAATCGCCTCCTTATCTTCGTCTATCGCTTGCCATCCTCATTTAGATAATTAACATAACAATCGTTTGTTATTCTGTATTGTGCTTCAAACATTTAACACTTTTGTCGTTTTCAAAATTTATACTAGTCGTCTCCAAATTAAGTACTAAGGATTTATCTTTGTTATTTCTTTTTTTTTTTTTTTATTATTATTACTAATTGTTGATGGCTAAAGAATGTCATAGACTATGTTAAACCTCTTTGGCTATTACTGTGTCGCAGTGTGCGAATCAATTCTAAACTCAATTAGAATATGCGGCATGCAAATGAGTTCTACATGAAAGTAATGTGGCATAAACAAATGAATCTCCTTACTTATATTGAGTAGAATTTGCACGCAGATCTTTAAGTTCTTGCACTTAGTTTTTTAATGAATCTCTCTTAGAAGTTGTTTTGTATCACATGCATAGTTGGACGTTAAGCATTTGTCACTTAGACAAATTATGAAAACAAAAAGTGACGGTTGGTAAAACTATAATATTTTATTTGGTTTTGATACGTTGTTTGACACACTTCCACGTAGAACGCTCTCTACTCACGTGAATTGTGTACATTTTGCTTTTATAAAATTAACTTGTCATGTTCCAGTTGTACATTTGTGCCATGTAACAAGCTTTAATTTTGCACATCTTGTCATGTTGACAACAAGCATATCGATAACATAGCAACTATTTACTATTTTTGTATCATAGTTCCAACATATACCATTGTTGTCGTTTTCAAAATTTGTACTAATCGTTTCCAAATTAAGTACTAAAGAGTTTGTCTTTATTACTAGTTGTTGATGGCCAAAGAATGTCACAGGCTATGTTTTAACCTCTTTGGCTTTTACTGTGCCTGTGGCGTGCGAATTTTTCCTAAACCTAATAACATGTGGCGTGCGAATCAATTCCACATGCAAATATAAAATGTGGCATAAACATATGCATCTCCTTACTTTATATCGAGTAGAATTTGCATGTAGATCGTTAAGTTTTTGTACTTCGTTTTCTAGTGTATCTCTCTTTAGCATATGTCACTTTGACAACTCAAGAAGACGAAAAAGTGACGGTAAAAAACCTATGATTTTTTATTCCATTCCGACACATTGTTTGACACCTTTTCACGTAGAACGTTCCCTACCACGTGGATTGAGCACATTTTGCTTTTTAGAAAATTAACTTATCTTGTTTCAGTTGCGCATTTGTACCATGTATCGAACTTTAATTCTGCACATCTTGCCACATTGACAATACGTAGATCGCTAACATAACAACTATTTATTATTTTTGTATTGTACTTCCAAGCATTTACGATTGTTGTTGTTTTCAAAATTTGTACTAAAGACTTTATGGCCAAACTATGTTTGAACCCTTTTGGCTATTAATGAGTCGTGGCATGCGAATCAATTCTAAGATCTTGTTTGGGCACTATTTTAATGAAAAATTGGGAAAAAGATGAGTTTTGGAATATTGATTTTTTTTACAATGTGAGGTTAGAAAATAGATTTTTTTTTCGATTTACGTGCAATATTACTTTATGAGAAAATGTGTGATTGAAAATGAATTTTGAAAAAAATGAATTTTTGAAAAGTGGGAGCAAAACATAGTCTAAATACAAATAATTGAGGTGACATGTGAATCAATTCTACATGCAAGTATAACATGTGGCACAGACTTATGTATTCCCTTACTTTATATTGAGTAGAATTTGCAAGTAGATCTTTAAATTCTTGCACTTTATTTTCCAGTAATTTTCTTTTTTCAAAATCATGTTATTTATCACATGCCTAGTTGGATATTAAGCATCTGTCGCTTAGACAGCTTAAGAAGGCAAAAAGTGACGGTCGGTAAAAATGTATGATATTTTATTTATTCTCACATGTTGTTTGACACTCTTCCATGTACTATTACTTGATTAATGAAATTCGAACAACAATAACGTGCATTCATCTAATATAAGAAATTATTTTATATATTAATTTAAGAATTATGTTTTTTACTTAAATTAATAAATTCATTCATTGCTAAGATATAGCAGCAATTAACATTAAAATGTAAGCTAACAATCCCCAAATTGTCATTAAATTGATTTTTATTTAAAATAAAAAAGCAAACAATTTGAAAAATAAAAATAATCGTTAATTTGAGACTTTTAAGCTTTGCCAAATTAATTGTTTTTCAAAAAATAAAAAAAAAAAAAAATTTGTTGGATCAATTGGCGAAGGCAAAAAAGTCATCGCCGGCGCTATTGAGAGAGAGAGAGAGAGAGAGTGTGTGTTGACCTTAATTACCTGCGAAAACGAAGTCGTTTCCGAGTAGGGCTAGGGCATCAAGGGGTATTATTGTAAAATGAGATCTATTACGAGGGTATTTTCGTCACAAGGTCAAGCATAAATACATGGCGAAATCCCTTCTTTTGATCTCTCATCCAAACCCAAAAAGATTCGGAGGAAGAACAAAGGGAAATTTCCAGAACTATCAACAGCAAGCAAAGGTTCTTCTTTGTATTGAGGATTTGATATAACGATCACATTCACTGTTCGTTCGATCGATCGATCGTCGATCCAATTTTAGCATCGGCGGCGCGCATTATTCCTTTGCTTTTCTCTTCGTTCTCCTGTGGGTGGATAATAAATAGTAATTTCGTACTGAGGAGCGGACGGAGGTTTTTTTATATAGATTTCTTTACCAGAGAACTTTGCTGGATTTGAACATCAGAAGACTGGAAGCGACCTGTGCCATTTCGAGGAGTATATTTTTAATTATACAATTGACAGGTATATGAAACGCTAAGTCTTTTGATAAATCTACGCCTATTTCTTCTATGTTGGTTGTTTATGTAGTGACATCGTCAGTTGTCTGAGGAAAATCTACCCGTGTTCATTTTTTGTGGGCCGACGGATTTTTGTGTTCAGATCTGTGGTTTAAGAAGACATGCCTAGGGTTTATTGGTTCCCAGGATTGAAATTGCTGATGTGTGAATTCAAGATCCGAACCAGGAGGAAATTTTTAGCAAGGGCTGACTGGAGTTTGATTTTGTGTTTAGATGCATTATATCGACCTCCTCGATTTGATTTTTGCGTTTTCTACCGTTCCTCTGGAGAATAAATTGTTGGCCGATTCTTGTTTACTGGAGGAAAATGTATTCAGTCTCATGGAGTTCTGCGACAGATCAAGATCTGTTGATCTATATAACCATTTAATTTTATACAGTGAAATAATTGTCATAAGAAGTATTCTCTTTGGCGGCATCATCCTTGGATGTTCCAAGAGAAGATGCACGATAAGGGATCTGGGAAAAAAACTCAATTGTTCTGATGGCTGCAGAGGTTTTCCAGAGAGCGAAATTTTATACAATCAACTCACTTGAGTAGATCATGTCTGACTGATTCTTGAATTAGATCCTTATTTATTGTGCTTCTTACCTAAGTTATTCAACAGTAAGGCACTGGCTTCTGGTGGAGAATGGAGACTTTAGTATATTGCCTGATTAGTTTTTTCCCCTTCTGCCCTAACCACCCTAAGAGTTGGTAAAGTCAATTATGGCGGACAGCATTGCTGTATTCCTTCCCATCTTTGTTTTATGCTCCCATCAGTGGGCTTAAGTTTGAAGTGAATTATTCTGAACTTTCTCGAGTGCTTTTTTGTACTTCTCGGCATTATATGAAGCAATGGACGAGAACACTGTTTGTGCAGCAATCACTCGTTCTTATGTGAACAAAAATGATGCATTTGACATGTATTTATTTATTCCATCCTTAATGGAAAGAGTAAACATATAATATATGTTATTCTTTGTTGAACATTGCTCTGTCATTATTCAATTGAGTGAAAGAAACCTCGAGTCTGAACCAGTATCCAAAAAGTCAAATCTGTATTTGTATGAGTTTTGATGGTCAAACTCCGTATCACTATCTGCCTCAAGGTAATTGCCTGTGGAGGCATGTGCGAGAACGCGTGTTGTCAACTGTCAACTTGAAGACAATTGTGAAGCTTGATTTCTGTGTGATCATTTTATTCTTATTGAATTTGTTTTTCATAGAGTTCCATGCTTTTACAGGTGTCTTATACTTTTGATACGTGAAGTGTTTGGACTTAAGTTAAGAAGCTTTCTGCTATTGAGTGACCTATGTTGCCTTTCAACCTATGGTGAGTTTGTCGAAACATTTTTTTTCAAGATTCGGACACTCTATTATTATGACCTGATTAGATGAATACAACTTGCTCATGAACTATGGAAGAGTTTAGGGCGATCTATATAAATGGCTATGTGTGCCACTTAAAAACTTGGAACCCTATCCTTCTACATTTTATCAGCTATTCACATTTTGACACATTGAAAATTCTTCATTTAAAAGACGTTGAGCTATGTAATAATTACAATCAATTAACATCTAGTGGGGACATTCATTAATGTGGTAAATACTGTAATGAGCATACATGGATGGGCATCTTCATAAGTATGGTTGTTAAGACATAACAAAAGGAAACACACATCTCAGAAAGTAAGCTGTGGATCAGGATATGGCTTTTGAGTGCCTTATGGACATTGGTTATGTTAAATTAATAAGTATTTTGCTGTGTAAGAAAATCATATTTGTGTGCAATCGTTTATTTTTTCTGACTGTGTTGCCTTTATTTCTTGAAGACTCGCTTCTGAACTTGCTCTGGGAGTGATGGTTATACACTGGGTTTAAATAGCAAAAAGAACCAGCTTGCAGAGGCATCCTGCTAGACTTGTGGTGGAAGATTCTTAGTTGACGGGATAAAGCCTGTATCTGAAATCACGTTTGGAACTGTGGCTCCTGAAGTTATGAATTCCATCAACCCTGAGTTAAATTGGAAGACTGTGACCAAAGGAAGGCGCTCCAAGAAGCAAGGTGCTAGAAGCTTGAAAGGTGTTGCAAAAGTTGGCAATAGGAGCCCAAAAAGGGTTGGCAATTTTTCTGGTTCTGATTCCGACAAGGTATGGTTTTAATTTATTGCTTGGTCACCCAGCATTAAATCTCATTATCACTTTTTACACTCAATTGTTAATTTTCAGTTTGGTGAAGCTGGTCTTGGACAAAGATCCTCTGGTGAATTAGAGCACGTACCAATCAAAAAAAGGAGACATTTACTTCGATCATCATCACCAAATCCTCGGGCCCTTTCTTTGCGCAGTCAGGATTCTTCATCTCCTCAGACTCGTATTTCTTCTCCAATCTCTGATGATCTTGAGCAACTCTCAGATCAAAATCTTTCCTCAGGCTACTGGTCCTTAAATTCATATTCCAACCGGCTATCAAGGGATTTTGACGGATCAGCAACAGTTAAAGTTATTAAGGGGGTTGATCATGTAATTTTTCCTGAGGGACCAGAAGCGGTATTTTATAGCTCAGATGATTTCTCTGGAATTGCACTTCTTGCGGCGACTGCCTGTATTAACAGTATGGATGATGATGTTGGTAATGCTAATAAGGAGGACCTTGTTGTAGAAGATTCTTCAATTCCAGAATGTTCTGTTTCATCTACTTGTCCCACCGAATTAAAAGTAGGCTTAACATGCGCAGAGTCGGGAAATTCTTTCAGTAAAGAGTTAGTTCATGCAGATAGTTTTCAATGTACAATTGTTCCAGATAATATTGCTGCTTCTCGGAGTATGCATGAAAGGGTGAAAGATGGAGCAGTGCAGAGATCTGTTTCTTCGAAAGTGGATAGACTGCATTGGGATCTAAACACTATGATGGACGCTTGGGATGAACCATATGCTGATTCAGTTGTAGGAAATAACTCAAAAGATATCAATGTTGTTGGTATTCTCGGGGGAAAGCTTGACAGTGAATGTTGTGCTGATCATAAAGATTGTGATGTAAAGTGCATGAGACTTGAGTTTTCCAATCTGAAAAAAGAAGAAAATAAATTGGAAGAACTGTCAAATTCTGATGGAACTTGCATTGAGAAAAAACGTTCTCCAACATCAGAGAGATGCTTGCTGGAACCAGTGAATTCTTATGCTGATATGGGAACTTGTTGCGAATCGACGTGGATGGATTCTAATAAGAGCAATTCTACTCAAGTTGTCAGCCGAAATTCTGATGTAGATATGTCTATTCAAATTGTTGACGAAGAAGCAGTTCCTGATATTCTTAATCTAACCGAGTTACCTTGCTTCTCCAGCTGTTCTGAATCAAAGGAAAAGAGGAATGAAACTTCTGGCAATGTAGATATCTTTCAGGGCGAATATTGTTGCAGCAATACGATAGAATTTGACAAAACTACATCCTCTGAAACAGTTGAGGCTGGGATTGAAAATACGACTTCATGTGAGGTACTAGTCTTGGAATTATCTACGTCTGTAAATGACACTGAAGATTCTCGAGAGACCTCTGAACAGCCTGATAATAGGATTTCTTTGAGGGAGGCAATGAGCTCCATTGCATGTAAAAGACCAGACATTGACAATTCTGGTAGTAATTTGGCCGAAGTGGATTTTTCTCATCCATCACGTAACTGCGGAAACTTCCCTGCCTCAGGGACCGTTCTTCATGATGGTCAGTCTGTTGCAACTGCTGAAGGCAAGGGTGGAGATGATAGAGTTTCTGTTGCCGGTTTTATAATATTTGATTCCCATGGGCACTTTAAATCTGAGGAAATTGTTGCCAAGCATGAAGACGATTATGTTTCTAATGAAGGACAAAGGAGACCTATTTTGCAAGAATTGTGTAATGGTGGAGGAGAAAATGTTGACCGCAATGCTCTTGATGCGAAGATTGGTGTTCTTGACGACTGTCAAGATTCTGATGTTTCTCAGGATAATCAAGGGCAATTGGTTGATGGAGATGGACTAACTAAATTTCAGGCAGGCTATGATTCTCCATACGAGGATGGAGAACTGAGAGGGTCAGTTTTGTATTCCTGGGAAGACAATGAGGTTGAAGATGGTGAGAACGAGTGTGTTGTTGACTATGATTCCGATGTTAGAAATGGCGATAGTTCTGATGCTGCAGATTACCTGGGGTCCGATATAGTTGACGGTGGTAATGAGGGTTCCGTAGGCGCAAAAAAGAAACTTCTATCAATAAAAAGATTTTCAGAAACCGATTTGAACAAGTGTGGATCAGTGAAACATTACTTGAGAAGACATTTCACCAATAACGACACTGAGAAGGTGATGGGTTGGAAGATAGAACCGAATGCTGGATCCGGTACAACCACTGATCAGTCCATAGATATGGTTGTTGAGGGAGACGATGATAGTGAGAGAAGAAGACACACGGTAGACCAAACAGATGCAGTTGATGGCAAAGGGTTGTGCATGGAAGAATTTGGGTCAAGGACCTCTCAGGGGAAGCTGCAGTCTCGTATTGAAGGACCTTCATCTTCGGTTGCCACTGATGGAAAGGATGTTTTTGTGCATCAATGCAGGTGACTTTCAAAGATATTTTCTTGATTGGTCGTCTTTTTGTTTTGTTTACCCTGCCAAATTACTAACCCACCGCCCTTTTGGGCTTTTTTCTCCCTTCCCACGGCTATTTCTCTGTTTTCTTTTTTGTTTCAATATTGCTCTAACTGAAAAATTTTCTTTTCTCCTATATTTTAGATCACGTCGTACTGGTGGTCCATATTATCGGCCAGAAAGAGCCTCAAGCCCTGAAAAATATTCTTTTAGGTACAGGCCAGCTAGTCATGTACGTGAAAGAGATGAATGTGATAGTCAGTGGACATACTGGGGATCAAGAAACCATTACACTTCTAGATATCATGGGCAGGAGGGCCATGGTCATACAAGGCCAAGAACTGTAATTAATTTTGACTCAACTAACAAGTTTGGTAGATTTGAATCCCATGATCAGAGGCAATCTGCAAATTATTCCTCGAGAGGTTCGCATAGGCCCTCTGTTAGGAGATCACCAGTTGACAGGGATGATTGTTTTGATACTAATAGAAGAATGCCTCTAGCCCAAGGCACTTGCAATAATAGGAGTGGGGGCCATTCTGGAACCTATTCACGACGTATAGGCGGTAGAGATGTTAGGGAAGATTTCCATGAGCTTGTTCCTGATGATGCTTCTCGATTGCCACATTATTTATCTAGGAGGGAGAATAGCTTCTCTGCGAATCCTGGTAGGGGCTCTCATATATCACTAGCCCATAAGAAATCTTGTTCAAGATCTAGATCACGTTCTCCTCGTCCATGGAACTTGCACAGGGAAAGAAACCCTACAAGACGCCACAGCAGATCTCCAGATTTCAGGTCTGATGCTAGAAAAGAAAGAATGAGGTTGCCCTACTCAAAACCCGGTTTTGCTTCTGATTATGGGGAAGGTTATATGTCCCCACAGCGCAATTGCAGATGGGCTGGTGATCGAAATTTTATGGACAACCGTCTAAGGCACAGACAATCGCCGGTCAGAATGTTCAGGAGGAATGAAAGGTTTGATACAGTTGGTCCTTCTGGGCGAATGAAGTCGGATGATTCTTTTAGACCCACAATGCGTCCTGGAAGATTTTCATTCATAGCGAATGGTGATAGAGGATGCAGGTTTGTAGCCAGTTATGAAGATAGGATACATCGAGTGAGGCTATCTAACGATGATGGTTCAATCATGCGGTTTCCGCAGGATGTGGCCAATAATTTTGATGCAAGCAACTCCAGCAATGAAGATGACGTTCAAGCTACTGACCGAAGGGATGTGCCCCGGATTGTTACGGATAGTAAGAGATCCTTTAATACGTGACTGATAAGATGAATTATCGCTTCCTATTGGTGGATAGATTATGATGAGCATCGCCAAAGGGGAGAACGTCTGTGGCTTGGCTTGCGTTCATGTACTCTTTCCCTCTTGTGGCTGGTGGTTGGTAGGAATTGTATACCCGTTGCAAGGGTTTTGTAAATTTAATTTTCCATTTGTTGCACTGCTCTAATTCCTTTTCGAGGCTCCTTTAAATGTTATTCACAGGCATTTTCCTTTTTGTTCACCTTGGTGTGCTTCCTTTTGGATGATAAGCCTCGGTCCCAGTCTACTAGGGAAGGAAATATGTTGCTTTTAAATCTTGGAATGACAAATAAAGATTTATTTTGTTGACCTCGGATTCAATGAAGCATTAGTTTGCATTTAACGTCGTCGCCATTTTTAAGTACTATAAGCATCACCAATTGCAATCTTAACGGGACCCAAAGCACGAAGACCATTGTTTAGCATTACAAGCATCACCAACTGATGCTAATGGAATTCAAAATGCTGATTTTCTGCTAATGCTGATCATGGGCATGCTTTTCGTGACACAAACTAGAACCCCAAGAGTCTTTGCAGTCGAAAAGTATACCTTTGATTTTAATAAGAATTTATGAAATTGGACACTAGCCGTGTGTGTTACATATGCTCTGATTATGGGTTAAAACCGTTAGTGTTTTTGATTGCGACTTCGGCTAGTTAATTTAGAACTTCAATCTTTTAGAAGAATCTACTAACTTAGCGAAATCCCAAAATTGCTTGGGGCTCTTCTTACTTCAATCATTAACACGGATTCATTCTTGGAAACCAGCCACCACACAGGCGTCACACTATATTATTGCGGAATTTCAAATTCTAGCAATTATTTTAATTCTTATAAAAAAGTGTCATCAACGACTTCATGATTTGGCATCCACTAATTACAATATCGTGCCACACAAGCGACTCCGTTTGTAACGTCATTAATCCCGTCACCTTTTCGAACAGCCATTTGTTGAGTGATGGATAAAGTTACATATTACAAAGTTCAATGATTAACACGGACACCTTTAAAGTTTAGTGGCCCACTGAAAATTTTGTGCAAAGTTCAGTACTCATCAATCACATTATGAACTCGTGGTCACAAAAAAAAAAAAAAAAACTACTGCAATTTCTTTACCGATGTGGGAATATATGGAGCGTAATCCACACAGCACAAAGTATTTTCTTGTTGATATACCTTAAATTTATGGTCACAAGTTGTTTTGTAATTTAATTTGTTCTTTTATTACATTGTTAATATACCCATTCGAGAGTAATTAGATGATGACAATTGATATAAATATTTCTATTGAAGAAAATTTTCTGATTAACTTCCAAGATTTTGGTTAAGGTGGCGTTGAATTCTTGCCTTGAAATAAGTGGAAGAAAAAGGGCTGATATTAGTGGAGTTTGATTAGCTATATTAATGAGCCGAGTCCGAGCAAAAAAAAAAATAAATAATTCGGGTTCGGCTCTAACTCTTTTGGACCCGAACCGAGCCCGAGCAAAACTCGGCCAAAAAATGAGGCTTGGCCTGAGCTTTGGCCCGGCGAACATCTTATTTTTAATAATTAATGTAACGCTGCCTGCAAAGGCAGTTAAGCTCGGCAAACATCTTATTAGAAGATGGACTTGGTTTGGTGATGTTCGTCTTACCGCTTACAATTATGTTTGGTGTACAATTTTTTTACAATATTATTGACAACATGTCACATGACATGTTACCATTTGATAATTTAAAAAATAATTTATCTTTTCAACCAACAATTTTTTGACATCTACAACATTGTCAATAATTGTTGTCAAAAATCATTGTACGAATGACGTTATCCTACAACATAACAAAATTGTCAATAATGTTGTCAGAAATCAATATACAAATGGCATTATCCTGCCGCATATGCTTGGTTCGGTGTCATATCAAGTGTTGACTAAGAGAAACAATGAAAGATTTCAAATATATATTTTTGGGTTATTATAATGCATTATAGGGTATTCTAGTTGTACTTCTGATAT
Source organism: Fraxinus excelsior (assembly GCA_019097785.1). Lineage (NCBI taxonomy): Eukaryota > Viridiplantae > Streptophyta > Magnoliopsida > Lamiales > Oleaceae > Fraxinus > Fraxinus excelsior. The sequence goes on from CM032629.1 coordinate 8,396,431, forward strand.
AAACTTAAGACGTGCCCTTCTTTGAGCTTCATTTGATTAAAAAACTCATTTTAACCCCCATATTCTCTAATAAAATAATTTAACGCGTAAATTAATTTTTTTCTTATTCTTATAATCACACATTTTTCAAAAAACACTTTCAAAATACAAATTTTCCTCAAAATGGGGCACAAACCAGTATCTTTGGTCGAACATGATAAAAGAGGAGAGAGTGTATCATTTCTCTTAGGAAAATGCTAAATGTATATTTTTCTTTGCATTATGATTGACATTCCCCCTATGGGTACAATTTGAACATTAATGTGAAAAGGTGTTGGAGAAATCAAAGGGGATGATGATGTTCATGCGAACGAACGTAAACAATGATGTAAAACATAATATACTCGCAATATGATAATTTCTCTTATTTGGTCTTGCATACTTATTCAGAATAAAATATCTCATGTCCAGGGGCGGACGCAGAAGATAAAAGTTAGGGGGGCACACTCGAACTTGCAAAGAAGTTGGGATAAATTTTACACTCAAAAATTTCGTAAAAAATATATATATCACATGTAATTTTGCATCCGAAAATTTACATGTGATATGACTTTTTCGAATGTAAAATTTCGAAAATTTTTGATGTCATAATCCATATAAAGTTTCCTAATAAAATAATGAAAATTACATTGAGGTGTATCGCAAAAATAGTAAATGTTAATGAAATAATTGAATTTTTTTGAAAAAAATACGAATTAGACGTTTTTCTTTAAGAATCACGTTTAACGTATTTTTAACTATTTTCGATATCTATTTGGACTATTCGATATACCCATAATGTAGTTATCGAAATAAGCTTTGAGATTACATAAGCAATTTGTAGATTTGATTAGCGTACAATCGTCTGTGAATTTTTAAAATTAGGATGTTATTGAAATTCAAATTTATTGTGATTTTGCTCATGTTTGGTGGAAATTAAAATCAAATTTGTAGTAAATTTTGATAAAAGTTAAAACAGTTATGGATTCTATGAAATATATTATTAAAATTTATTGTTAACTTTGATTTAAATTAAAATTTAGATTCAATCGATACCAAACACGAATTTAAAAAAAATAAAATAAAATCAAAAGTTAGGGGGCACGTCCCCCCCCCCCCCCCAGGACCCCCTGTGTCCGCCCCTGCTCATGTCATTTAAATATGAAAATAATGATCAACATATGGAAACTCGACTATTTTATTTTTTAACAAAATTGATATTTGAAGATGGAACTCTAAAAATCAATATAATATCAAAATTTAAAAAAGAAATTTGATCTGTTTAAAGTCCGAATAAAAAGATAAATTTCAAGATTAGTTGTCACAATTGTTAAGTTTTAAAGTCTAATTATTGCCACTTCACACATTTAGTCATGAAACGATCTCTGTGGTGAAGTCACTGTGGGGGGTTGGAAGGGGGGCAAGAGGCCCTCCTCCAGCACCAAAATTTTATTAAGAATTGCTTAAGATTTGTATTCTTGCAAATTCTATTAAGAAATTGGAATCTTTGTAAAATTCGATTTAACCTTAATTTATCTTAAAAATAGGTACCCGTCCTTAGGCTTTTTTATTATAATATAAAATAAGTGAAAAGAGAAGTTACAGAAGATACAAGTGTGATATTATCTTGTAAACATTTTTTCATCATGATAAATTACTGTAGCGACGTGAGAACACGTAGTTTCACATTGAGACGAATCTCTATAAATTTTACATGGTTTTTCTTTGAATTTATTGCTCTTGATAGAATAAAATTAGATTTTACAATTCTCAAAAAACTATCTTGCGTAAAAAATGCTAAATAGTTTAAATATAAAACATTAATAATTAACATGTACGAATTTGAGTTACTCTTCTTAAAAATGTTAAAACTTATTTAAGATGTAATTCAAACACTCATTAACATATTGCAGTTTAAAACCGAAACTTAGGACTCAAAATACCAAATATACAATAACAAATACTCTCTCATTTAATTGATTATTATAGATATCGCATCTTGTTCTAAAAATTATAAGAGAAATGCTACTTGTACATCAAGATTTTACAACTTGGTGTACAACCCCCTCACAATAGAGGGGGATTTTAAGAATGTGTGGTTGAAAAAGAAGAAAAAATTATTAATGTGATGAAAAATATTATTTTATTGAATAATGTGTGGTTAAAAATGAGTAAAAGAATGATAATGAAAATTTTAATGTGGCTCAAACAGTGGCTGAAATTATAAACGTCCTCGAAGTTTGTTTTATACTACTTTCTCAAGTTTGTTTCATGATTATTTATTTATGTTACCTAACTGTCCTTATAAAATAGAAAAAAAAAAAAAAAAACCATCTTCCTATCGCCCCTTTCATTTTCTGATTGATCTTTTATTCCTTTTTATACAATAATTTGTCAAATTAAAATTCTATATTTTCTTAGTTTAATTAAAGACGGCTTCACCGTTTGCTTGCGTGTGCCCTACTTTACATGTCAATTTTTTAGTCATTTTGGCCCCTTTGACATGAAGAGCAAAAGGTCAATCAATATATACATGTTTGGGCAGATTTAGAAAAGTATTTGGGGAATTTACAAAAATGACTAATTCCATACTTATCAATTGAAAGTTGTTTAATTTTATAGCTCTTACAAAAACGATCAAATTTGATATCTAATTGTCTATTATATCCTCAATGAAAAATGAAGCAATTTTCTTTTTTCAATTTCTCACGAATTTCGAGAATAACAAATATCTTCCATGAGAATCTACATTAATTGTAGCTAATACCCAATAGATTCATTTGCTTTTATTATCTATTATGTATTGATCAAAATTTTTTGGAAAAAATGCAAGAAGGTGAAGTAGAAAAATCATTTGCACTAGAAAATAATTATATGCTTTCAATTTATAAGAAAACCATATAATTTCATTTCGAAAAATTTAATCTCATCAAATTTGCAACTGATTAAGCTTTCCACAATTCTCGGTAGAAAATGATTTTTCTTTGAATTTTTTTAATAAGTTTTGTTTAATATTGTTATCGTTGACATTTAATGACGTTCTCGATTTTAAAAGTTGTTATAGACATTTGGACTATGTTTATCTTGACGCTTGATACTTCATTTGTTTAGAACGAGATTTCGTTCTGAACATGTGAGTTCTCTACATTTCATAATATTCTTGATATTTTAATTGTATTTCTCGACATTTCATAAATATTTCATCTATAGGGAGAAGTGAATATTTAATGCATGATTGTCATGATATTTTTTAAAATAAATAGTATAAATTATGTGTCAAGTTATTATTGGTCAATGCAAATTTTAATTATATAAATAATTTTATCTTCATTGTGGAATTTAAAATTGGAGTAAATAACACAAATCATCCTTATCTTTCAATGTCATTGTGCAAAACGTCATTACCTTTCATTTTTTGACATTTTCACCCATACATTCCACATTTCATTACGCAAAAGGTCATTTTCAACAATTTTTCAATAAAATGATGATTTTACCCTTATATTCAAATGAAACAAAAAAAAAAAAAAAAAACAATTAATTGCAATCATAGTCCTAAAATTTTTCAAAATATTACAAATAAGTTCTAAATTCTCTACCACCACCACCACCACTTTCACAACCCTACCAAGCCGCCACCTATAGATCTACATAGTACCACCTTTTGGCCACCACGCCCATCAGACTTCACCACCATAGTCTGACTTCATTCTCCCCAACATCCTCTCCCACAGTATTGGTCACAAAATTTGTCGAAAATAGCCACATTTGCAGCTTATACAACCCTTCACGGCAACCGCAGGTCGCACACCACCACCGACAGTTGCCCCTCACATTGACGAACCTATACATGGCCTCACATCAATCAAACCTGCCTCAAATCATTCTACTGTAATCTAGACATTCGACAGTGACGACTTCTATTTTGCCAAACTCTTTTCCTTCAATTAATGCATCCCACAACACTAAATCCCAAATTGACATCAATCGAACTATTAACAAACCCAAACGACAATGTGTATAAATCTAATTGAACCAGTTATCCCCCAATCATTTTAATTTCTGGTAAAAAACTCTCTACTGGCGAGATGCACGAAGAGAGCTGTCTGACCAAAATTGGTGGATCATAAGTGCTCCAATCTTCAAATTTGTGTGGGGGAAGACGTTGGGGGAGTGAAGCGAGGTTGGTGGTGGTGGAGTCTGGTGGGCGTGGTGGCCAAAAGGTTGTGAAAGTAGTTGTGGTGGAGAATTTGTGATTTCTTTGTAATTTTTTAAAAACTTAAAGATTATAGTTGCAGTTGATTATTCATCTTTTCTTTTTGTTTTATTTGAATAGAAGGGTAAAATCGTCTTTTATTGAATAATGGATAAAAACAATCTTTTATCCAATAAAATGTGGAATGTAGGGATGAAAATGTAAAAAAAATAAAAATAAAAGGAAGGAATGTATTGCACAATGACATTGAAAGATAGAGATGTTCTATGCTATTTATCCTTAAAACTATTAATGAGGGCATTTTGTTCTATATTATAGTACAAGGAACATTGAAGAAATTTTGAATATTTTTGTAAATGACTACGTAAAAGTGAACATTTTTTGCAATTTCCTCGAAGTATTTTCAGTCTCCATTGTATAGTACTGTACTGCAAATCTCCAATATATGAAAGTCAACTGTACTTGCAAAATACTGTAGCAGGGTTGTTCCATCTGAAATGCAGGATTTTTTTCCTCTTTTATGTGGGAGTTGGGGTGAAGTTGGGTTTAAAAATGATAGATGTTGCTGTGACTTGTATGCTTGCTGCATGCATAAGAGAAAACCAAAAGTCCCTCTTTCATTTATTTAAAAATTGATACAATGCGTAGTTATAAAACTGATATAAAATATAGATCTCATAAAATGTGTGATTGAAAACGAGTTAGAAGATTTTTTTTTTTTTTAAATGAAGACCAAAAGAACCTAAAAGAGGTCTATTTTTATGAAGAAAAAAAACACCAAAATTTGACTGAAATCTCTAAAACCTAACTATGTGCAAAAGGGGAAAAAAAAGTGACAAAAAGAACCAGAGAGGGTCCGGAATTCTCATCCATTATGTTCAGTTGAACTCAATAAAATCAGACATGATTAAAGAAGAAATATATCATACGTTGTGATATATCATACGTTCCGTAATTTATGTATTTTAGTCTTTTTGTTCTTAAAAAGAACTTAAGATGCATAAGAATTTTTTTATTTTATTTATATATATATATATATATATATATATAACTCTGAACTTATAATAAAGAAGCAATAATTTGTTATTCTTAGTCAATGTATTTACTACATATATAATTATTCCTACATCATTTAAATATGAAAATAATAACAATTTGTATTTTTTTTTGGTAAAGGACATTATGAGATAAGGATTTTTAGGCTACTTATCTCAAAACCAAATGTGGAGTTTTGTATTGCCCTCTATCCAAATATATTGACATCGAAAATTATTGCAAGTGAACACACGTCTTACCTCCACATATTTACATAATAAAATATAAAATCAAAACAATAATATTGCATATAAATATTGATCTACTAAGGTCTTGTTTGGTCTCCATTTTTTAAAACTAATTTTTTTTCAAACTCATTTTCAACTACACATTCTCGCGATAAAACTATTTTACAAGTAAATAAAAAATTTCCCTACTTTTAACTACATTCTAAAAAATAAAAAAATCAATTTCACGAAACTTATTTTCAAAAATCTCTACGAAATATTGGCCAAATAATTCTATATAGCCTCTTCCGGAGCATAAAAGGTGACATCAACAACAACTTGCGAGCTTTTGACTATTTTAAGGGATAGCTAATTACCCCCACTTGTTTAGAGTTTTAGCCACCTGAAACATGAACTTACAGTACAAAAATTCCTGTACTTGTGCATGAATCATGCTCCTTTTCCCCTCTCCACACTTGGTGACGCATGAAAGTTATTGCATCTTCATATAAATACATCACAGAATAATAACAAGCATAAACCAGCCAAGAAACTGCTTATAATTAGGTCGAAAATAAGCCCTTCTGGAATAAATATTTAGCCACTGATATATTGGAGGATTCGACATTAGCATTGAATTCACAGCCTGGAAGATGAAATACAGGATTTTATGGCAGATTACCTTCTTCTTGGTGTTTGTTGGATATCTGTTCGTTTGGGTTATGTTGCCCACAAACACCTACAAATATTCATGGCTGCCCAAATTGAACGAAAAACTCAATTCTACATATTTTCGAGAGCAAGGTTTAGCTTAATAATTAATTTATACATTTTTACATGCATTTTTTAAACTTGTTCACCAGTAATCTTTTAACTGATCTGTACTGGATTTTTACAGGGACAAATCTTCTTTTATTTAGTTTTCCCATTATGTTCATTGCTTCTCTGGGATGTGTTTATCTTCACTTTCAGAAGAAATCGGTCTCTGAAAGGTTTGTTCTTTCTTGATTGGTTTTATCATAGTAAATAAATGTCTTCCTATTCGACAACTTAAACTTTTAGATGTGCTAATTCAACGAGGTATCGCACTAAGCAAAGATCATGCTTACGAATTTCGCAGTCACTTACATATGAAAATTGTGTTAGACCTTTAACAAAAATTGAGCACTCGGTAAGCGAGTTGAAAACATAATTTTCTCTCCAAGTGTTTCAAAATTGGTTCAACAATTTTTGTTGCCTATAAATTTTGAACCTGGTCTAAAAACTTAATAAGTTTCTAGGTTAATCATTCGTAGACTATAATTTCAGTTGGAATAACATTTTCATTTCTGCAGTTCAAAGAGCCATTGTGTTCCAATGAAACGTCCAGTGATGGTGAGGGCTCCCCTGGGAATTGTGAATGCAATTGAGCTTACATTTGCTGCAATGTTCATAGCACTTCTGATATGGTCTATTGCAAATTATTTGCATGTCAGCTTTAACAACCTCCATATGCATACGCCAGGAGTAAAAATGTATGCATCGACATCTCTTTGAAGTTATTCTAGTACTTGGGCGTAACTAAAATTTTATTTGCTATACTGTTGAGCTAGTGTTACACGTGCTCGCGTGAAAAAAGCTAGTTAGGTTAGAAATAACTAGTTAGACGACTCTAAAATAACTCCGTCCAGAGTACGTACTGAGCTTGTATTTGTATATCTAGATTAAACATAAATTTCTCTGCAAATGGGTTTTGCAGGTGGGAAGCAAAATTTCGCAGTGTATCGCTCAGACTTGGGTACATTGGAAATACATGCTGGGCATTTCTATTTTTTCCAGTGACACGTGGCTCATCCCTATTGCCTCTTGTTGGGCTCACATCAGAGTCTAGCATCAAATATCACATCTGGCTTGGGCATCTCTCTACGGTTCTTTTTGCTGCACATAGCATAGGATTTATCATTTACTGGTGGGCAATGAGTCATCAAATGTACCTGGTACATCCATTCATCTCTCTCTCTCTCTCTCTCTCTCTGTGCAAGTTCTTAATTTTTAATAAAATATTGAATCTTAACATTTATTTATGAGTTAAATGTTTCATTGGCCATCAAACTTTACACTTCGTCATGAATTACTCACCGAACTTCAGAACTTGTCCCAATGGCTATTGAACTTATCTTTGTTGCACTCAGTTACTCACCTATTTAAATTCGTCGATGAATCTAGCTAGCTGGACAACGGAATATCTATGTTGACTGTTAAGTGCTTAAGTGGAAGATCCACGTAGCCAAACACACCTTGTTAATGAGATACTAAAGGCGTGTTTGTAGATGCTAATGTGAACACTGATTGGCAAAACATTAAACACTTGAACTGATTTGATTGACCAGCTAGACTTTTCGTCTGTCAGGTAGACACGTCACTTAACAGATTTCAGCCTGTGAGTAATGAGTAGTAACATATTAAAGTTCAGTGGCCAGTGAGATAAGCTTGAAAGTTCAGTAAATAAATCGTAACATAGTACGAAGTTCAGTGACTAATGAAACATCTTTATTTATAGATACTAAAATCTTGACACATGGATTATGCCATCTGTTAAACTTATGATATCATTAGCAAAAAAAATCCCAAGTGCTTCATAAATTTTTATGGAATGCCCAATATTATAGTATTCCTAGTTACATTTAAAAAATAAAAATAAAATAAAATCTAAAGTTTCTTGTCTTACCTCTAATTTTCTGAATGTTCGTAGAAAATAAGAAATTAGGAAACCTTTATTTCAGGTTTTATGAAACATTTCCTAGTATTTTTGAAGGAGTTAAACATACTATTAGTCACTCAATTTGTTGTGATGTTTCACATTAGCCACCGAACTTTATTATGTTCCAAAACGATCACTCAATTTGCTTCTTATTTCAATTTGACAACTCAGTTGAAATTTGTTGGTTATTTTAATGGAATATTTTGTGGAAGATGGCAATATGGCATGTTATCCACCCATAGATCTTTGGCATCATGCATTTTGTAACTGAAACAAAAGTAAACTTCATAACAAAAATGAAACTTCACTATAAATTGAGCGACTAACAATATATTTTTTTACATATTTTCTAGAACATATATATCCGAAAAAATTAAGTAAATCTTATTAATGCTCCGTGCGTCATAGCAAGGGTGGCTTTGAGGGTGCGCATCTGAGTGGTGCGACTGCACATGCCTCAAACATTGTAGGGACACAATTTATTTTTGTTATATATAATAATATTAAAATTTAAAATTTTTATTATTATGTTAGTTAAAGGACACAATATTATTTATGAAAAAGGGACTCTATTTTAAAATATCACACAGGGCACCCAAAATCTTAGAACCAGCCTTGTGTCGTAACATACCGTGCATATCTAATAACAAGTAATTGATGGTGCAGATGCTTGAATGGAGCAGTACATATGTATCCAACGTGGCTGGAGTAATAGCATTTGTGGTTTCACTAGGGATATGGGCAACAAGTTTCAATCGAATAAGGAGAAATTTTTTTGAACTTTTCTTCTATGCTCATCATCTCTACATTCTCTTTGTGCTCTTCTACATGTTGCATGTGGGAGTTGCCTATTTCTGCATGATTCTTCCTGGGATTTTTCTCTTCCTTATTGACAGATACTTGAGATTCTTACAATCAAGAAGGAGGGTTAGAGTATTATCAACACGACTTTTACCTAATGGAACCATGGAACTCACTTTCTCCAAGAATCCAGGTGAATTATTTATATATTGGAAGTAGTCCGATATTTGGGATTCTTTCCAGTGTTCAAAAGTTTTAAATAAAATGGCTAGTAATGTATTGCAGCATATATAAAGATGTTAAGTTCAAGTCTCGTTACAACGTGCTTGTAAAAATTATGCATTCTTCGGCATTTCATGAAAAGATGAGATATACTCAAGGTGCACCAGTTGGAATGTATTGAAGTCAAATTTATATAAACAATGTTTTAGGGTTTAAATCTTAGAAAAGATAGCTCACTCTTTCCTAACAAAAGTGCATGTTATACTTTGTAGGATTGAGTTACAACCCCACAAGTATCTTGTTTGTTCATGTGCCAAGTATATGCAAGTTACAGTGGCATCCATTTACTATAATTTCGAACAGTAATTTGGAGGTGGATAAGCTCAGTGTTATAATTAAAAGTGAGGGAAGTTGGACTCAAAAGCTTTATAAACAACTTTCTTCTTCTTTGGATCATCTTCAAGTCTCAACAGAAGGACCTTATGGACCTACTTCATCTCATTTTCTAAGGTAAGCATAGATAATTTATGGGACAATTTTTGCGACAATTCTTTATGGAAAAAGAAGTCGAGTAAGTATTCACTATGATCTAAATCTTATATGAGTTCGAAAAAAGAGAAGTCAAGTGTTCCTACAATTTTCTCTCGTCTCTAATAGAAAAGCTTTTAAACGAGGCAAGAAAAATGCTGACCAGTTTAATCTTGTTGCAGTCGCGAGTCCCTGGTGATGATATGTGGTGGAAGTGGCATTGCTCCTTTCATTTCCATAATCCGAGAAATCATTTTCAGAAGTACACAACCAAATTCTGAAGTGCCCAAAATTCTTCTAGTAACTGCCTTTAAAAACACAGCTGATCTCACAATGCTAGACCTCTTGCTCCCCATATATGGCAATTCTATAGATATTTCCAAAGTACAATTACAAATAGAAGCCTACATTACAAGAGAAAATGATCAAATACCCCTTGAAAATTCACCCAGACAAATCAAAACTAATTTGTTCAAACCATACCCATCAGATTCGCCAATATCTGCAGTTCTTGGCAAAAATAGTTGGTTGTGTCTCGGGTCTATAATCTCGTCCTCCTTTGTCATGTTTTTAACTTTTCTGGGAATCATCACTCGTTACCATATATATCCTGTCGAGCACAGGGGGGAGAATTACCATTACAGCTTAAAGATTTTATGGGACATTTTTCTTGCAATGGTTTGTGTATTCCTAAGCACCAGTGTCATTTTCCTCTTGCAAAAGAGAGAAAATTCTTTGCAAGAAAAGCAAATTCAGAATGTGGAAAGGCCGACACCAACCTCATCACCAGCTTCATGGTTATGTGCTACTGAGAGAGAAATTGAAAGCCTGCCTCATCAGTCCCTAGTGCAATGTACAAAGGTGCATTTTGGTGCTAGACCTGATCTAAAGAGTAAGTGACTTTTCTTTTGTGTACGCAGTATTGGATTGCAACTAACATAAAAACAGTTATTAAGTCATTGAACCTTTCTAAACTGGAATAACATTGTTTTCCTGTCGAGCATATCAGACAATCCTATATTGTTTGATTTGGTGAATTCCTAAAAGACATGTACCTAACTCACTCTCCACTTCTCTTGTTAAAATCACAGGAATACTTTTCGACTGCAAAGAATCAGACGTTGGAGTTCTAGTTTGCGGCCCAAAAAGCTTGCGTCATGAAGTTGCCAAAATATGTGCATCTGCTTTGGCAGAAAACTTGCATTTTGAGTCCATTAGCTTCAGTTGGTGATGCTTCTGCTACTAAACATACATCTTCCTGTAAACCTGTGTTTTGAGCCTAATAATGTCTCAATCTGTGATGCTTGTAATATTGAAACAATGGTGTTTATGTATTTCTTCTTTTATCAGATGCGAGTGATTTGTGTCTACAATAATTCTACTTGTACCTAAAAGTTCCCTAATAGGCGGTCGCCATGTGACGTTTTGTAAAAAAAAGATTGTCAAACTTTTAGGTACAAATAGCATGATTCTTGTGTCTATACATGTTCACGAGTGTTGTGGTTGACCTTTGTTACACCCCTGTAAACAATTGTGTTAGTAAGTGTAAATTTATGTCTATATTTGAGTAAACTTATAATTTTCAGTCGAAATTAAACTTTAAATTTTAATCACATATTCATATATGCACTTATTATTCACACAATTCATGAAGCCCACTACTTTTGCATTATAAGGAGATAAGTAACTTATAAATTTATCGAAACATAGGCTATGTTTGTACATTTTAGAAATAATCTCATCTTTTAAGTGGTCGCGAGTTTATAATGCCCACCGATGACCGCCATGTCAGAGCGTCAACCAATTTTTTTGACTTATGAAAAATTGCGGCTCGACTCGTTGAAAAGTCAAATTGCAACTTTGATTTGCTGACATGGGTAAACGTTATACGACCCAATGGGGGGAAATACTTGGAATTGGCCTAAAAAACAAGGCTATTTATTGGTTTTGGCCTTTGACTATTTTAAAGCCTTAAAATGCCTAAAATGCCCTCAATACAAATGGTTTCAAAACAAGTCATTCAACTATAAAATAAACTCTATTTTAGTCCTTAAAAATTTTTATTTAGGATTCGACACCCTCCTTTGGAATTAAAATTTAAAATTTTCACCATCAACTCTTTCCACCTTAATTAAGTCCAAAACATTCGATATTGATCTTGTATTTTTGCTAATAATTTTATTTTTGCATAAACCCCCTCAAAAATGGTATCAGAGCCCTAGAGATCATGAAAATTGAAAATACTGAGGATATAAAAACTGAAGTTTACGAAGGAATAGAAGGATATGCTTTAAAAGGAAAATTTGATTGGGAAAAATTTAGAAAAATAAATAAAGCAGAATTAAATCTTAAGCCTCCAGGAGAAAATAGATTATTCAGTATGGTAGGTTCAGCCTTTAAAAGAAAAAAACTAGTTATCAATGAATATCACGAAATAGAAAAAGTCATAGATATAAAACATACACATGGAAAAATAAAACTAAATCTAATAACAAAAAGAAATATTAATGAATTTCTAGGAAAATTAAAACCAGAAAAAAGAAATAAAATATCTTATGTCTACCTTGCTGGAGTACAAATAATAATAAAATCATGTTTTAAAGAAGGAATTAATAGTCCTATAATACTTAATTTACAAGATGAAAGATGTATAACAGCAGAAAATGGAAATTTGGGAATAATTAAAGGAAACTTAGCCTATAAAAAATTAAAATTTACTTGTTATCCTAGTGTACATATAAATGATAAAAATTTAGATGATTGTCTTAGCCTACATTTTAAGATGCCTAATAAAATACTAAAAGATGATAATAAATTTTTTACTATATTATATCAAGGATTATATTGTTATACAAACAGTAATTATGGAAATATATATATGGAAAAACCGTTTATAGAAATCGATGAAGAATTTAGAGATATAGGAGAAGTAATTCTACCTAGAGAACAAAATATAGAAGAAATAGAAAATTTTGAGATAGGACATGATGATGCCATAAGTATAGATCAACCTTTAATACCAAAACAAATAACTTATAAAGAAAATAAGATAATTATTGGAAGTAGTAGTACTTCAAGACATAGTATTTCAAAAATAAAACAAAATAAAAGTAGTAATGTCTATGGAATAAAAGGAAAATTCTTTAATGGAAATAAATGGATAAATGAAAGTAGAATACTTATTGATACTGGAGCAAGTCAAAATCATATTTGCTCTTTAATAGATGAAGGAATTAAAAAGAAAAAAGTAGAACCCTATAGTTATAGAGATTTTGAAGGAAAAATAAACTCTTGTGATATAATAGGACAAGTTCAAATTAAACTTGGAAGTTTATTATTAAACATAGAATGTTATATAGATAATAATATGAATTTCGATGAACATCCAATATTATTAGGAAATTCTTTCTTAGATAGTTTAGATAATTATAAAATAGACAAAGAAGGAATTCTTATTATACATCAAGGAATAACTACTTATTGTCATAAAGAAAAATGAGTAGAGAAATAAAATTTCCAATAAGTGTATATATACAAATAACTGTATTCGAAACAAAAATAACTACTTGTGCTTTAATAGATACAGGAGCTGAAATAACTGTATTTAAAGAATTCTTACTATCAAAATGAATAGAAAACAAACAACAATTAACTCTACAAGGAATAACTGGAGCAAAAGAATCATTAAAATACAAAAATGAAAATATAGAAGTTATCATAGGATCTAAAATAGTAACTGTAAAAAATGTTTACCAATATAATATAAATGATTGTGATATTATTCTAGGAAATGACTTTTTACAACAATTTAGTCAATATAGTCAAAATATTTATACTATTCAATTAAGAACCCCATGTAGACATTTACTAAAAATTGCTAGAGAATTTAAACCATTCAGAGTTTAGCCAGCTCAGCGTGGTGAAAAGATAGAATTTATACCAAAATTATTCAAATACTCAATCAGAACAATTACTTTTGACCAAATAAAAGATCTTTTAGCCAAAAATTATAATGATAATCCACTTGAAAAATGGGAAAAATAAAAAATTACAGCTAAAATAGAATTACTTGAACCTACAATCATTATTAGAGTCAAACCTATGCTTTATAATCAAGAAGATAAAGAAGAATTTCAAGTACAAATTCAGGAATTGCTTGATCAAAAACTTATAAGAAGAAGTAATAGCCCTCATAGTAGCCCAGCTTTTATGGTTAGAAATCACGCGGAAATAAATTGCAAAGATTATTAAGAAAATCAAATAAGTTAGGATGGAATGAAGAACATACTCTTTGTGTTAAAAATTTAAAAGAAAATTGTAAAAATTTACCTAAACTTAGACTTCCTGATGAAAATGATAAGTTAATTGTACAGACAGATGCATCAGATTTATATTGGAGTGCTTTATTAAAAACCGATTTAAATGAAATTTGTAGATATACTAGTGGAACATTCAATAATGCTGAAGTAAATTATTCAACCAATGAAAAAGAATTATTAGCAGTTATTAAAGGAATAAATAAATTTAAAATGTTCTTGTTACCTAAAGAATTTATTGTTCAAACTGATAATACTCAACTTAATGGACTAGTAAATAATAAATTACCAAATTCACCTCAAAATAGAAGATTGCATAGATGGCAAGTGTTATTATCTTTTTATAATTTTAAATTTGAATATATTAAAGGAAAAGATAACTTATTTGCTGATTTCTTGAGCAGGAATCATGAATATGGAAAAAATTGAAGCATTTACCAAGGAATTACAAAATCTTCTAACAGATTTTAATGCAGATTATCTTGCTGTCCAAGAGGATCATCTTGATATTCGACAAACTTTGTGTGATTTATCAAACAAGGTTGTTGAGAGTGGAAAAAAGATTGAGAAGTTAAACAATAATAAAGAAAAAATAGTTGAAAAATTGACAGAATGTTTAGACTTTTTTGTAACCTGCAGCCAGGAATACCCTCCTTTACAAAAAGGTGAATACAGTCGAAAGGCTAGTCACATCCCATTTCGGGAGATTAATACATCCACCTCAAGTGGAGAATCAAAATTTAAGAGAAATGACTCTCTTACCTCGCAAGAGGAAAAAGTCATAAAAAAGGGTCCACAACAATCACCCGTCAGTATTGACAAATTGTTGGAAAAATTTACAAGTGGAAAAGGAGCCACTCACCTTTTAGGTGAAACATCCTTATCAAAAAGCTCATTGGAACAGCCTACTGTTATCAGTGAATTCCAAGAAAATAAAAAATCATCCACCGGTGACCTTACATCACCAAAGGGAATAATTACAACTCATCATGTTAGAACCAATTTACATCCTATGGAGAAGGAGTATTACGAATTCTCAGAATGGATATATAATTTCAGAGAAGGAAGTTCTCTTTACTTAACAGCTTTTCCGACAGCGATTTATCTAAGGATTAGTGCAGTTCAAGGTGCTGATCCTATTATTGTTCGAAAATTAGCAACATTTGGATTCTTAGATCGACTCTTCCCAGGAGCAGATCTAAAAGAAATTGAACAATTTGATAGAGAATTTGTTAACTGTGTCAAAAAATACAGTGATAAACAACCAGTTGAATTGAGATTCTATACTATCAGTCCTGAGTATAAAGAACCAGAATGGTATGGAGAACATCATCTTGTCACTATTCGAAAAAATAATGGAAATCCACTCAAGGAGATTCAGATTTTTAAAGAGATGTCCACTATCAATAGAAAATGGATGATTTACAGGCGAGCCCTTGGAATTAAATCAGTCTGCTCAACCATGCAATTTTTCTATGGAGAAAAATACATGGTATATGGAATGAGTAATAATTGGATCCTTATCTGTAGATGAGACAAAGAATCAAAAATTTTAGAGGATAAGATTTGCGAAATCTTGAACGATCAATTCCTCGGGAGTGAGGAATGCATAAAAGAAGCTTGCAGATTGATGGGACACGTCCACAAATAAAGGACGATAAGAAAGCTACATCACCGACAGCACCATGTGATCATTAAAGAAAAAGAAGACAGCTGTTAAAGGCTGGAATAAAGTTGCCGACACTAGCAGACAAGTGCTTTGATTATTGCAACCACTTTGAAGAAATTATTATACTTTTACTTTTATGTTGTAAAATTTTGATTGGCTAGAAGCTTCTCGGTGAAGTGCAAGCCTATCTATAAATAAAGACTCTTCTTACTTGAAGAGGCATGACCAAAAAATCCACAAAAAAGAAATATTCTCTCCAAATGATCTTTGTAACCACTTTCTTGAAAGAGTAGAAACCACTCTTCGGAGTATCAATCTCTGTAAAAATCTTTGTATAATAGCTTCTAGCTATCATCAGATCAATAAAGTCTTTAAGTTTGAAATAAATCTTTTATTACGCTTTGAGTGTTGTTCTACACAGTGAGTTTGTTTGAGAGTTTTAAGTGCCTATGTGTCCGTTTTGCTGTGATGCTGTTGGACTTTGGCCAACTCTTGTGACGAAGGTGACCAGGAACGTATAACATTATTGCTACTTGGCGAAGCGTGGTAAGACCCTTATTTTAAGCTATGAAGATATTTATTGTCTGAAGACTTGTTTGAAAATTATTATATAAGAATTTTTATAGGATTGTATACTTTGAAGAACTTTTCATAATGGAAACTTACGAATTGTATTATAGAATTGTACCTTTTAGATACCCTAATAGTATTGATTATAGTCACATAATAGAAATCCCAGAAACTTATGATAGTTTTACTAGAGGAATAAATTTCATAAAAAGATATTCTAGATATTACCACAAATGTCTTACAATTGCTTATTTTGGATTAAAAGAAATATTACCTAAAGAAATAATAAAAATGATCATATTTTTCTGGTTAGATAGTGAAAATAGTGAAAGAACATTTGAAAATATAGAGCAATATGATAATCATAATAATTATAATAATGTTGCCGAATTATATGATTTTGATCTTAGTTTTGATGATAAAGAATAGAAGAGTTAAAAATATTCAGAATCGCATAAAAAACTTATAAATGAGAAAACCCATCTCTAACAGATTACCACAAGAATATAAGAAATTAAACTTTAATCTAACATTAAAATTTTATATATCTATAATAAAAAATAAACTAGATCTTGTTAAATTAAAAGAATATTTAGAATACACAACTATTAAATAAAAATAAAATATGTCTGGAATAACTAAAAAATTTTGTGATAATAAAATAAAAATTTTAGAAGAACAAATAATAACTGGAAGTAATAGAAGAGAAATTGAAAAAGAAATTTTTAATTAGAATAAAATTAAAAGAGAATTAATAGGAAATGAAATTACAAGAGAATTAAGAAGAGAAGAACAACTAAGAAGAGAAATAGAACAAATGATAAATAATATAGTAATAAATCCTTTAAACCTACCTGATTAATATGAGTTTACCAACAAAAATAAGATTTGATAAATAGGAAATCGAAAACATAAGACTACCAATAGGAAGTTATCAAAATAGAGGATGAAATACTACTATGTTTCAACCTTTAAGTTCATGGGGAAATACAGATGAATTTTTAAATATGACTAACAATTGGACTAATGCATTTTTATGGCAACAATTAGGACAAATAAAAACTAAAGATATAGAAGCTATAGATAGAATTAATAACATAGATCCAAAAGATGAAATAGCTAAAGAAAGATTAGAAGTTTTAAGTAAAAATATGTCTAAACAATTTAATAAAATCAGAGAACAAATTAATAATTTAGAAGTGCTTGATGAAGCTAAACTTGAAGAGATACAAAACCAAATATCAAAAATTGCACAGAAAAATAGTATTAATAAAATTGCAACTTTAGAAGAAAAACTAGATATTATTAATTATAAAATAGATATTTTATTAGACAAATTAGGATTTGAAAACATTAAACCACCTTGTAAAAAATCTAAAGGATGAGTATGAATGATAAAATTAATTTAATTGAAAAAGGTATAAAAATAATTGAAGAAAAAATTACTAGAATTGAAATAAGTTATGAAGAGGTAAAAGAAAAATTACAAAATAATTTCGTAAGAATAGAAAATCTTTTAAATAGAATAATAGAAAATCTAAATAAAGAAAAGCCTTTTAAACTAGATTATACTGAAGAACTTAAAGAAGTAAGAAAGAAAATTGAAAAGTATGAAGAACTAATAGAACTTGATGAAGGATTAAAGAATGATATAGAAAGATTATTAATCGATCTTAAAAAACAAGAAGAAAATCTTACCAAAAAAGAAGAAAAAAGAGAAGAAAAATTAATTATTAAAGAATAATGAATGAAGAAATGAAAAACCTAATATTCGACTTAGAAGATTTAAAAATTTGTGAAGAAATAACTAAAAATCATATGGTTGGAAGAACAGGAGGACCACGAGGAATTAAAGAAGAAGATTTTGGAGAAGCTGGACAATCTAGTACAGCTAGATATGAAGCTGAAATAGATCCTAGAAGATATGTTAATACTAAACTTGATTTTAAAATTAGAAAAGATAAAATGTATAGGGATCAATTTAAACCAGTATTAAGAGAATCTGGACAAATGAAAATTACAGGATCATATTTATATTTAGATTGTGAATTAGATGTTAGAAAAGCTATTAATGAATGGAGTACTAATATGATAGCACACTTTAATTATAATCGAAGTAATACTGATAATAAAAATAGAACTGAATATTTATTAGTAACTTTCAAAGGAAATGTAGCTAATTGGTATGGAGGATTAGAAGAAACAACAAAAGGAATTTGGAAAGATAGTATTGAAGCAGGATTTGGAATTACAATAAATGAAGGAATAAATAGAGTTGCTACAAGAATTTATAGAGAATTTGCAGGAGAAGATTGGGTAAATGAAAGCACTAAAGCTAAAGCAGAAGAAATAGAAGATGCTAATAATAGAATAGAACATTTACAAATTTGTAATATGTGTTATTTTAATGAATATTGATGTGAATATAGTAAATATTATTATATAATGTATGAAAATGGAGTAGATAAAGATTATTATAAAGATGTTTTTATTAGAAAATTACCACCACCATGGAATAATTATTTTCAAAATAAGATTAGAGAAAGACAAATTGGAAGAAATGCAGAAGCCTATACTTTAGGACTTATAATAAGAACTATAAAAAATGAAATAAGTTTAATATGTAGCAATCAAATGGTTTATAGACAATCAGGATTTGTACAAGATAGAATTTGTTGTCAAGATACTGAAGTACCAGGAAATTGAGGATGTTATGATTATAGAAAAGGAAAAATAAAAATAAAACATAAAAAATAAAAAATATAAAAAATATAAAAAGTTTAAAAGAAAATATTTTAAACCAAAAAGGAAATATTTCAAAAGAAAATATAAATCTTATAAAAAACCATTAGATAAAAAATGATGTAAATGTTGGAATTGTAATGAAGAAGGACATATAACCACTGAATGTCCAAAAAAGAAAGTTAGTGTACTAATTACCGATTTTGAACAAATTAGAGATGGATGTGAAGAAGTCAACTTTGAAGAAATAAAAACTGATGAAGAGATTTTTGAAGAAAAATCAGATTCGGATGAAATATATAGTGAAGAAGAATAGAAATAGAAAAAATAAAATTATCCTAAGTATAGGGACTAATTTTGCAATATAATACCTATTTCATTAAGGGTGAAATTGACTTTTTAACGAAAACAAAAAATTTTAAAAGTTGACGGGCCATTTTTAATAATCCCCCCCCCAACCCCCCCCCCCCCCCCAATGGGTCAGGAGATTAGCTCCGTTATAAATTTTGTTGGACTAATTGATTATATTTATCTCCATTAAATAAATAAAAGCTCAACCATAAAATTTAAGCTGGTAATTTCATTCTGTAAATTAGAAAAATATTATCATAAATAAATTATTATTTTCTTAAAGAGCCAATGGAAGCCGACTCAAAAATAAATTTGTCGAAGTATAACCTATCTTGAATAAAACAAGTAATTTTTGTTCAAAAAAAATTGATGAACGCTTCGTTTTGATTTTAAGTGAATTTTAACTATCGATACATAAATCACGTGAACCCATACGGAATGTTTCAAAATCTCGATATCGATTACGGGTTTGCGGTTCTTTAGTTCAATCACACTTAAAATTAACTCTAGTTTCGAACATACTCAATTAATGATTTTGAGATTATTTTTTTGTTATTCTAACTATCATATTTTGATTTAAAAAAAAAAGATAAATTATAAATGCATAATTCGAATAATTTGGAAGAAAGGATGGATACAATCCTTAATATGAATATCTTTTATGATTTTAGATGAGACCTTCTTCGTTTTAAAAAAAAATTATCCAAGTCTGCCAATGATCTCTGGTAATTTTGCTCACAAGAATTTGATGTATAATGATCCCCTTTGTTTGACCTAAATTAGCTCTATTTGTAGTCTTATACGAATACGGTAGTTATATTCACACCACAATTTTTTTTTCTTACACCACGTTTTAATTATAATTAAGGTTCTTAATCTTTATTCATTATGTTACTTTTCATCTTCAAATTTTTCATTAGTTAACACACTTTGTATTATATAACAATTTTATATTCAAAAGTCAGTTGAATTGTGTAAAACAACATATTTTTTCATAATAATTTAAAAAAATTAAAAAATAAAAAGTGCAAAAAGATGTTTTTCCCTCATTTCAAAACACGAAAATAAAGTATTTTGATATAAATTATTATCAAGGATGAAACATACTAATTAATAAAATGTTGGAGATAAGAATTTGACCGGGGGTAGTTAAGGAAATAATTGACCTCTAAAATGCAACATCAAGTCTTAATAATCAAAACATAAATGTGTCGACAAATTGAGAAGGTGCAGATGGTTGTCCGTTGGACCAAAGGTGAAAAATGAGGAAGATGAAAGAGTTGTAAGTTGCAAAGGCACTACAAGCGATGCCATTGACAACGAGCTTTTGCAGTAATGCTATGCTTTGGTGACAGTGCCGAGGTTGGGGAGTAGTTTATTTAGCCCTTATTTTGGTAGAGATTTTTAAAAATTTATATTCAATGATACATTCTTCCGATAAAATAATTTTATACGTGGATTCATTATTTTTCTTACTTTTAACTATACATTCTTAAAAAGATCGTTTTTCACAAAATAAAAATAAAAATCTATTATTAAAAAATCTACGTGAATAATGCTTTTATAAAACTACCTGGTGTTGCATGGTGAGAAACACACAAGATTTCAATTGATAGAGTAATCATAAGTTGTCATATGAAAATGTTGTGTGGGCTGGGTTGTCCATGCTCAGCACGACCCAATCCATTGGAAGTACGGCTTCTATTTAGCAGATCAACTTCATTGGGCTGCTTCGATTCTATCCAAAACCCGTGTAGGAAGACACATGCTTCTTTTGGGCAGATATGAAATTTACACTTGAGATGTCGGTGGTACATTTGAAAATACAATCATGCTACAGTACCATCTTGGTTGACTCTTTGAGTGACACTCTCAATTTAGAGAGATAATTGAAAATGTTTTCAAGATCACTTCAAAGAAAGAACGAAAGAAATTGAAAATGTTTTCAAGATTCGGAATGCTAGGTAGAGAGATAATTTTTTGACTTATGAATTGCTTCCTTCTTCTGGGAATTAGTCTTCAATTTATAGATTGGAAAAATGCTTCCACTATCCTTCCTTATTGATGCTTTTACTGTGTAAGATAATGTGAATCTTACTGTGGCCTAAAGTTCTTTGTCTTGACATGGAAAATAATTGAGTTGGAACCCATAGTTTTTCTTTATCAAAGTGACTTTGATAAAGTAGTGATAAAGGTGTCCATTACTTTTCCATATGTGACTCAAACCATTCATATGGGAATTCTGTCGGATTAAGAGAAATTGGTGAGCCATCATCTTCAATGCTACAGAATTCGCACTTATGATTTGGATAACGTCAAAACTATTTGCATAACTCTTCTTTTGCTTTATGTGATCCATTGGCGTGTCTTTCAAAAATATGATCGCACCATGTATTAAGATAGTGTCAATCATCTTGCTTAGTGGGTGCTACGACTTTGCTGTAAATCAAATGGTCTAGTGACTCATACAACCAAATTTTTTGTTTTTCTTCAATAACTTTCTGAATATGCTCAAACTGCTCCTTGTATCCTTTGACTCTACGAAATACAGTCATTTTGATGACATCTTCTAGTGTAGTTTCGTGGACTTCACTCTTCTCAGGTTGAAGATGCTTAGAAATAGTGACAATCCTTATGACATGGCTAAGTGGAAGCAACCTATCTTCTTCATTATCCCATTTGGGACTTGTAGAGAAAAATTCGATATATATGTTCTTATGTTTAAGAACTTGACAATATCTTTCAATAGCTCGAAAAACGTCCTTTGGTAGCATATAAATTTCTTTTAAAGATTCAGATGGGTAAATACAAATTATATTTCTCATTTCATAGAGAGCACGAACTCAATAAGTTGGGGTTCCTCGATAAAGATTAACTTTGTTATATGTTCCATACGTTATAGTTTTCATCCATCTTCCAATACTGGTGAACCAGCAGCATACTAGATTAAACAGTACATATGCAAGAATAAAATCGTTTTTATTTTTTATATCCATAACACCAGAGGTGTTACAAGTCTTAATAATATTTGAGCAATCAAACTCTTGTATGGAGATACTGTCATTTGTAAATTTTCTCTCCTGTGAGGGAGACAAAGTAGTATTCTCATTGACTGATAATTTATGAAGCCTTAATGCTTCTTGTTCAATAATGGCGCCAGGGCCTTCAGATAATATAGTCTGATTGGCTTAGCAGCAGCCATTTCCATCAAAGTTATCTTGGATTCTATTGCAGCAATCTTTATGTTCATCTCGAACTTCAATACTTCTAGCTCCTTCTTGATTTGCTCCATTCCTAGTTAAAAAATCTGGAATAAAATTGTCTTTTTCTTTAATATCGACAATATCAAATTTAAATGGTGCAAACCATATTTGCATCCTAATAAGTGGCCTTTCAGCTGCACTTGTTCTAAATTTATTTGTTAATAATAGTTTTACTTGAGTATTATCTGTTCTAATAAGAAATTTCTTAGGTAGCAATAATGTTCAAATTTTGCTACGCCTTTCTTAACGGCTAAACATTCTTTACGATTGATATCATACCTGGTTTCGGCATCTTTGAATATGCCTGAAGTATAAGCAACAAACTCTTTCGGACATTTATATAATAGATTGCAAAGAAATTCTTTATGATTTTCTTTTCTTTTGAGGATTTCTCCTCAGTGTAATAGAGATGCATCAGTTTCTAAAATAAAAAAATCATCATAATTTGGAATATTTAGTTCCGGTAAATTTTTACATATATTCTTAATTTTATTTATCATTTTAATATTCTTGTGTCCATTCCCATTCAACTCCTTTTTTGAGTTTCTTGGTAAAGTGGACTTTGTATTTTGTACAATTTTTAATAAATTTCTCTGAATAATTTAATAATTCTATAAAACTTTGTAGCTCTTTCTTATATCTAATTTCTTCTGAAAATTCGATAATCTTTTTCCCAATATGAAGTTGTTGAAATATTTTTTGTTCAGTAAAAATATATCCAAAAATTCAATCTCAGTCTTAGCTATTTTTTTTTTCTGATAAGGCTAATCCATATTTTCTAACATTATAGTTGAATTTCTTAAGGTATTCAATATGTTCTTTTATATTCTTACTATGAATAAGAATATCATACACATAAACAATGCATAAGTTCTTTATTGGTCTAATAATTTTATCCATTCTCTGTTGAAATATTGCTGGTGCATTCATCAATCCAAATGACATAACATTCCATTCGAATTGTCCTAATGGATTAGGGGTAATAAAACTAGTTAAAGGTTTTGATGCTTCATCTAGTTTTATTTGCCAATATCCAGATTTACAATCAAATTTAAAATATATTTTACTTCCTTGTATTTGTTTTATTAACAATTCTTTTATTGACAGTTTATAACTATTGGTATAGTTTTAGAGTTTAAATCTCTATAATCAATTACCGTTCTAGTTTTTCCTTTTTTTTTTACTATGGTTTCTAACCATAAATGCTAGAATATTATATGGACTGGTTGATTCTCTTATAACTCCTAATTGTAAGAGTTCTTTAATTTGTATTTCAAATTCTTTTTTTATTTTCTACGCTATATGGAAATTGTTTTCCTGAAATTTTAGCATCTGTGTCTTTTAGTTCAATGGTTGCCATATGTTTATCTTTATTCCATTTAGCTAAGGGGTGTGCATGATAACAATATTTTAGTTCTAATTTAATACTTTCTAATTTTTCTTCTAAATTGCTAATTCCTAATACTAGAATTTTTTATTTTTGATTAATTTCTGTATGACATCCACCACGATTATCTGTAGAACTCTGGTGTCTAGGTTTATGGTGAATTGGTTGATGTGCAATTTCAATAGATTTTTAGATTTTTAGCGTTTTAATTTTGTGATTACAAGGTGTGGTAAATTCAAAACTATCTTTATATTGTGTAAAATGGCTATATGTGTAAATAAAATCTTCTCCTAAAAGGACATCACATCCGATTTTATCTGTTGCATAAATTCGAGGTATAAAACATTCTCTATTTCTTATAATTATAATAACATTTTTTACAAAATCTTTATAGATTTCTACAATATCATTGGCTGTTTGGCCATAAATTGTTTTCTTACAATCTCTTTTATAATAATGTTCTGGGAACACATATCTTTTGCATAGACAAATACCTGATCCAGTATCAAGTATAGCATGAAATTTTATCATACAGTAGTATGTTAAATTGAGAGTTATCTCAATATATGGATTAAGTATGCTAGTTTTGATTAATCTAATTATTTGTATTATATAAATTGGTTTATTTTTATTAACTCTAGAAATCATTTTTTGTTTGCCTTCTATAGTTGTTTGTAAAGTATTCTTCTAGATATAGAATGGTGATACTTTCTCAAGAAAGTTCATTTCAAGTAATATTGGACTAGTATCTTTTCATTTTCTATAATCTTTATAGATTTTAAGATTTAGTTTAAATTGTTCTCCTTCTATATCTGTGAAACTTAGTTCTAGATTAACAAATATTTTAATTTCATATTTAATTTCATGATAATCTGAAAGAGTTATTCCTTGTGGTAATTCTTCTTCTAGTAAATGATCAACTAAGTATGCTCTTATATGACTTGTACTTGCTCATGTATTAACAAGGGCTATGATTTCTTCGTAGTTTTTTTGATTATTTATATATTCTGTTAAAATAAGTAAATTATCTTCCTCACATTTTCTAAGGTCAATATCAACGCTATTTCTAGACATTGTTGGGTAGTTTCTACTTGTAGATGTTCTGTTAGAGCTTGAGAGTTCTTTAGTGCAAATACTTCTTTCTATTCTTCTACTAGGCATTCTGGCTATAAGTTGTCCAGAGGTATTCAATGTAACTAATCCTTGATTTCCTACATTATTATCTATTCTTCTAGATTGTTGATGAAAATCAAGCAATATATGTTATGGTAAAGAAATGTTATTATTACTAAACATTCTCGGCGGTGCAAATTGTGTTAAGTCTCTAAAGTCTTCATGTATTTGTATAAAGTCTCCTGAGATTTTATTGATTTCCTTTTGGTGTATAGTAGTAAAGACATATAAAGCTTTACAATGTAAAGTTACAGTTTTACTTCTAGGTGGCATAATTAATCTTTCAATTCTATGATATAGATTTAATCATATACTTAAGTTTTTATCTAATAAAGACATGGCAAATCCAGGTTTTATAGTAAATATAATTTTCTTATATACTAGATTTTCAGAGACAACTCCTAATAGAGCGTCCATAGGATCATGAAGTATTCTGTTATCCATTAAGTACATTTGTATAGGAATATCCATTCATTCTCTAAAATATCATTTGATCATTATTTGGATTCCTCCAATCATTATGTTCTTTAATCTTTCTCTAGTGGATCTATTTATTTTTGCTAATTTTCTATTAACCCATTCTTTAGATATTAGAGGTATAGTAGTGTTGCCTTTAACATTTTCGATGTTAATAGGTACTTCATCATATTTAGCAATGTATATTGTTTTTTTTAAACTAAGGTAGTATTGGTTTTACAAAAACATCTTTATCTTTTAAAAATGTTTGTTTTTCTTTTATAGCTCCATATTTTTCTTCATAAAAAACGAATGTTTGTGAAATTCCTTCTTCATTATCTAAGTTAGTCTCAATAGTATCTATAATTTCTTGATTCATATAAATCTATTCCAATTCTGGTTCTTCAATTTCTTCTATATCTAGCTCATAGATTGAATCTGTTTTAGATAATTCGTCTAAGTCTTCAATTATCTCATAGTTTGAGTCGGATTCTATTTCTTTCATTATCCTAATGGCTTTAACATTTTCTCTTTTATTCATATTAGGACAATTAGGAGATATATGTCATATTTTATTACATGTAAAACATTTACATTTTTTTTATAGAATGATTCTTTAGATTTCTTCTGAAATTTCTTATGTTGGTTATATTCCTTTTTCTACGATTTTTTCTTAAAATATTTCTTGTGACTCTTGAATCCTTTGTTTCTCTTCCAAGGTTTAAGATATATGGTTTCCTAGACGGTTGGTAACAATTAAATTGTGGTACTGCTGCTATTTCTCAATAACAGCATAAACTCGCTTTCTTACCTTGTTTTTTAAATAGGTGCTGGTATATAGATTTTCTACACCATTCAGATATTTTTCTCTTAACGAATGAAGTTCTCATTTCTAAGGTATCAGCTTTGTAGTTAGTATTTTTTCATTCTATTTTATTCCAATAAATTTGATAATCTTCAAATAATTTTTGACCCCATGGCCAAAATAGTTTAAGAAAATATCTATTTAGTAATTTTACATTTTCTTTTGATAGATTCCATTCTTTTATAGATTTAGATGTTTTGATATATATCTTTTCGAATTTCTTAGTATATTCGTTTAATTCACAAATGTCACATATTTTTAATAGTTCTATTTCTTTTTCTGCTTGTAAGGTTTCTTGAGTGATTATGTTTGTTTTAGTTTCTGGTATAACTTCTCCTAAAAGTAAATGTCAAAAGAAATTTTTCATTCGTTTTAAAATTTTCTTAAAGTTTTCAATATGTAAGCTTTCACTATTATCAATAGTAGTCGTATATTTTTCTCCATATTTAATTTTATTTTCAGTTTCTTCAGAAATTCTCCTCCAGATATCTGAAGTAATTCCTCTAAAGGTGTGGATTAAAAAGTTATAAGCTTTAGTTATATTCTATTTATGAAAAGCAACAGTTAAATCAGTAGTTTTTGCCCATGAGTTAATAATTTTACTTTTATTATTGCTATCATCAACATCTAGCCAAATTTCCGTTGTAGGAATTGGTTCAATAAAAAGTCTAACTGGATTATTATCCGTAAGATGTATATGTTTAGTTGACATAATCTTGGGTCATTTTCTAAAAGAGTAATATTCTCATTCTTCTTTTATTCCATGTTCTTTTATCCATTCTAAATTCCAGTCATCATATTCGACTTGAGTCCAATCTGTAGTAATATTAGTTATGTTTGTCTCTCCGACTAACGGTTGAATTTCAACTTGTTGATTTAAATGTGGAGTGTTAATTTCAATAGTTTCTTCTTTAGGTGGAGAATCATTCATATAAATATTTTCAGTTTGAATAGCTAATTGTTCTAAACCTTATTTATAGGCTTCTAATTCTTCTCCAGTAACTTCATTGAATTTTGTTTCTAATTCTTCTATAACATATGCCAGTAAGGGTGGCTCGATTGATATATAAGAATCCTTTTTAAGTTTTTATTCTTTAAATTTCGATTCAATTTGTTTATATATGATTTTTTTGTCCTATTTTAATATTGTCATCAATAATTTCTAAATTGGATTCGATATTTTTTATATGAGTTATAACATCTTGATTTATAATATCTGTTTTTCCTAAAGGTTGAACATAATTATCATATTGTTCTAAAAATTGATTTATTATAATATCTTCTTCTATTCATTTTAAAAGTTCTAAAAATTTTCTTCAATTTTGTTACTAGATTCTGATACCAATTTTGAGGGTAAAATGCGAAAAATAATTAAAACTTGGAAGTAAGAGTACAATGGACAATTTTAGCACAAAATGACAAAATTATGTCAAAGTGTGATCATTTAGGGTGGCAAAGTAGTATTATTGTTGAAAATATTCATCTTAGAATTCGATTGCTCATTAAACAGGCCAAATTAAGAAGTGAAACCAAGCTCTTCAACATTAAGCCCTTATTTGGTGGAAGTTAAAAATCTATTTTTTGGTAAATCGTTGCCTTTATATAAAAGAGGGAATATGAGTTCACTGTTCATTTTTCTGCCTTCGTGTTCACACTACTGTACCTAACTGGTGTTTTACTATTCATCCTAGACAAATTAAATTAATGTAGCCGATTATGTTGAATACAAAATATCCTAGCCACTGTTTTTGACTAAATTGGCATGAGGCTGTGGTCACTAATGTCTCATGCAAAAAGATAATTATAAATGAAAAAAAAGTGAGGCGGTGATAGCAGTAGGAATATAACAAATCTTCATTTCTCTTCTTCATTCATTCAACTTCTTTAGAGAGACAGAGAAATCTTCAAAAGGTTTGATTTTTTTTTCCCTAAAGTTCCTGTTATTCTTTTTTTCTAAAGTTTTTTTTTCTTTAAATTTACTAAGAAATCTTCATTTCATAAGTTACTGTAAATAGGAGAAGCCATGCAAATGTTTTTTTCTTTCAGCAAAGTTGTAGAACAATAAGCGTAAAATTTATTTATTTCCATGTTAGAAAATATGCTCTGTAATGAATTATGCTGTAGAAGGAGGAAGACGAAAAAAAATCACAGCGTTTTTTTCGGAGACACGGGCGATGTCTCCGAATAATTCGGAGACAGCACTGGTGTCTCCGAATTATTCGGAGACAGAGTGTGTCTGTCTCCGAATTATTCGGAGACACCGTGCCCAGTGTCTCCGAATAATTCGGAGACACCGTGTGTCTTTCTCCGAATAATTCGGAGACAGACACACTCTGTCTCCGAATAATTTGGAGACACCAGTGATTTTTGATTTATTCTTTGAGTCGACAAACGATTTTATTCTATGGTTGGGATAGAAAATAAGGAGGATATATGGTTCTTGAGTTTACTTTGTCCATACTATTTTTTTTTTCATTTTAAAGTATATTTTTAGTCATTGGTCACAAATTTTGATATTTTAAACTTTAGTTTCATTCTATGTATGTTTTAATTAATATTATTTCTTTCTAAACCTTTTATTGTTTACAGCTACCATTGAGGTTCAACTATTCTACAAAAATTGTTAGTGTTGTGATGGATATTTTTGTACCATCTGTTGATGGAGATGCTGATTTAACTAACATTCAAGCTACCTCTCAAATTACCAATGAATCATATAATGCCTTTATTCGTCAACAACACAATCAAAGAGAAAAAGATCGGTACAATAGATTGGTAATTGAGCACACTGATCTTCGAAAGAGGATTAATAACCGTATTTCATATGGAGAGAATAGCTTACGTCGTATTGAAATGTGTGAATCTACCATACATCATGATTCTGAAGCTTCAACGTCAAACCAAACAGTCGATAGGTTTAATTCCGAATTAGAAGAAAGTTCAAACCTATTGAATGTACCAAATGCTTCATATGTATTACCAACATGTGTTGATTGTAAATATTGTGGTGCACGAAAATTTTTTAAGGAAAGCAAAGGCTTTTGTTGTTCCGAAGGAAAAGTTAAGCTTTTTATACCTGAATCACCAACTGAACTATATGTCTTGTTTACTTCTAAAGAATCTATATGTATGGAATTTAAAAAAATCGCAAGAGGATATAATAACCACTTTGCATTCACTTCATTTGGTGTAAAATATGATAAAGAACTTTTTAAAACATACAGAGGTATTTACACATTTAGGGTGCAGGGACAAGTGTATCATTATATAAATCAACTTATGCCAGAGAATAATATACCTTCTTATATGCAGTTATATTTTTATGATACAGATAATGAGCTTCAAAATCGTATGAGAATTTCAGAGAATTTTGTTGAATCTACTTTGATTCTTCTAATGCAAATTTTAAACGTAAATCCATATAGTAGATTCTTTAGATCTTTAAGTAATATACCTAACTTGCAACACCATCGGATACAAATAAGATGTGATCCAAGAGTTGATCAAAGAGTGTTTAATACTCCTACAACTTCTCAAGTAGCTGCTGTATGGGTCGAAGATGATGACAATGCAAATATTCGTCATCGTGATATTACTATATATGGTCACTCTGGTGAATCGCATAAAGTTCACTATTACTATGGTTGTTATGATCCTTTGCAATATCCTTTAATCTTTCCATATGGAGAATCTGGTTGGCATGAAGGTATTGAGAGATATAAAAACACACGTGTTTCGCCTGCGCATTTACCTGATCATATCGCTCTTCCTACCACAATGACTTCTGCAGCTGAACTTCTTGAAAAAGAAGATGTGGGTTAGTAGATGGATTTTATACTAAATTTATTGATTATTTACAATTTACTGGTTAAAATGAATATGAATACTCAGATTATGTTATTGTTATGTGATGCAGTACTTAATGGAACGAAGAAACGGTCTCAAGTCTCTTGCCGAGAATACTATTCATACAAATTACAAATCAGGTCTTCCGGTAAGTTTGTATTACTTCATACTGGTAGACTATTTCAACAATATGTTGTAGATATGTATGTTAAGATTGAAACTACTAGATTAGATTATTTTCGTAATAACCAGAAAAAGATACGTGCTGAACTTTATCAAGGCATTGTAGATAGTGTTGAAAATGGAGAGACAAGGGGGTACAAAATATGAACGAAATTGGTTTTACCACAATTTTTTACATGTGGTCCTATAGATATGCTAAGGAGATATATGGATGTCATATCTATTGTACAACGTTATGAAAAATCAGATGTATTTTTAACTGTCACGTGTAATCCCAATTGGCCAGAAATTAAGCAAGAACTAAGACATAATGATGATGTTCAAAATCGACCAGATGTAATTGTACGTATCTTTCGAGCAAAATTAGAGGAGTTAAAAAATGATTTATATAAGAAAAATGTACTAGGCCCTGTTATTGCTCATATATATGTGATTGAGTTCCAAAAAAGAGGGCTTCCTCATGCACATCTATTGTTGATTTTTAACTGTGGCCACAAAATTTGTTGTGCCGAAGAGGTTGATAAGATAGTTTCTTGTGAAATTCCTGACAAAGAGAAATACTCTTATCTTCATTTTGTTATTGTTAAACATAATATGCATGGCCCTTGTGGAAAGCTAAATCCTAAGAATGTATGCATGGAGCCAAATAAAGGTTGTAAAAATAAATATCCGAAGGATTATTGTGATAATACTATATTCGGTGATAACTCATACCCATTATATAGGCGGCGTAATAATGATATTTTTGTTAAAGTTAGAGGTCAAATGTTAAACAATCGTTGGGTTGTACCATACAATCCTTATTTAAGTGCTAAATTTGATTGTCATATTAATGTTGAAGTACGTTCTTCTATTAAGACTGTTAAATATCTCTACAAGTATGTGTACAAAGGTCATGATTGTATTAATTTCCGTGTTGATACCAATGAAGCAAATAAAGAAATTGATGAAATTTCAGCTTATCAATCTGCTAGATGGATATCTCCACCTGAAGCTATGTGGAGGATTTTCTCTTTCAATTTATCCGATATGTATCCATCTATTTGCTCTTTACAACTTCATATTGAGGATCA
This sequence comes from Fraxinus excelsior, assembly GCA_019097785.1. Classification (NCBI taxonomy): domain Eukaryota; kingdom Viridiplantae; phylum Streptophyta; class Magnoliopsida; order Lamiales; family Oleaceae; genus Fraxinus; species Fraxinus excelsior. The sequence continues at coordinate 8,428,112 of CM032629.1, forward strand.
TCAACAAGTAACATACGCTGATGATGATGATTTATTGATTGTTATTCAAAAGGAGAATATAAGAAGAACTATGCTAACTGAATTTTTCCGAATAAATGAAACAAATGAATTTGCTCGTACATTATTGTATCGAGATTTTTCAAAACATTTTGTTTGGAATGCAAATAACAAAGTTTGGACTCCTAAAAAAACATGTTGTCATAGGACGAATTGTCACAGCTCACCCATCTGAAGGAGAACGATATTTTCTTCGTATTCTTCTTAATCACATTAGAGGACCAATATCTTTCAATCATTTAAGAACTTTGAATGGTGTAACTGCTTCTACGTATCGTGATGCAGCACTTCTACATGGTTTATTAAGTGGAGACAATCATTGTGAAAAATGTATATCTGAAGCTATTTTGTACGAGATGCATATTGCTTTAAGACATCTTTTTGCTACACTTCTTATACTTTGTAATCCTAATCATCCAAAGCTCTTGTGGATAAATTTAAAGTTTATATGATTGATGATTATGTACATGAAAATATATCTGTAAGAGTTGCTGAATTACGAGCTTTACAAGACATCAATTCTATTTTGGAATCAATAGGTAAGAACATAAATGATTATGCAATAGTGCCATTCAATGTAAATATAGATGAAACTGAAAGATTGAGAAGAATGATTGAAGAAGAGACAACTAATTTTGATACTCAAGGGGGGCTTATTTGTGCAGCAACATTAAATAAAGAACAACAATTTGCATACGATACAATCATGAAAAAAGTTAAATTAGAATCACAAGGAGCTTTCTTCATAGATGGTCCAGGTGGAACGGGTAAAACTTTTTTATATAAAGCACTCCTAAGTGGTGTAAGGTCGCAAAATTTAATTGCTTTGGCAACAGCATCATCCGGAGTATCTGCATCACTTTTACCTGGAGGTCGAACAGCTCATTCAAGATTCAAAATTCCTTTGGAAACTTTTGGTGAAGTAAGTTGTTCTGTTAGCAAGCAATCAGCTTTAGGAACTTTGTTGAAAATGTCTAGATTAATCATTTGGGATGAAGCACCTATAGTTAATCGTTGTGCTGTAGAGGCTGTAGATAAAATGCTTAGAGATATTACTGATTGTGATTTGCTCTTTGGTGGGAAAATAGTAGTTCTTGGAGGTGATTTTCGACAAATTTTACCAGTTGTGCGAAAAGGGAAAAAATAAGATATAATGAATTAGAATCAAATATACTACAATTTTGAGAGTATAATTACAATTAAATCCAAAAAAAAAAAAAATCTATTTTTTTTTTTTTTTTTTTTTTTTTTTTTTTTTTTTTGTTTTTTTTCTCATTCCCTCATTAATTTATTAAATCATACTTCTGTTATGCACACATGGCTGGAATAAAGCCGTATTACCACCTCATATTTCTACCCACAGGAGAGATATGAAAACCAGAAAATATACTCATTCCCTCAATTAATTCGACTTAAATCGCTCTGTTTCTATTGTCATACCATTACAGATTTTGGGAAAAATGCTCAAGAATCAGAACCCCATAATCTTCTCTGCAAATCATAATTTCTACCCCAAGAATCGTCTTTGGAAACTTGATTCTCGGCATTTTCGGATCTTCTAAGCACTATATAACCTAATAGAGAAAGATACATCCATCATTCAAAATCCCAAATCAAATAGATATTAGACATCTTGGCGAAAGTACCACCAAGTTCTCGTCCGGCGATGGGTTCCAACAAGAAGAAGGAAAGGGAGGGGGGGAGGAGGGAGGAAAAGGGGAAAAATACCGTAGAAGAATCCCCATTTGCAACGAAAGCTGCTCGCCGTTTGTCAATGGCCTCTGTTAATACACATAGTCGAACACCAACGCCGGGTTCTGTATGGATTAACCAGTCGAGCGTTCTGTCAAAACCCAAGGAGACTATACGACCAACAGGAGATTATACATACTCCCCCTCGACACACTCCCCTTCGAGACGCATTACGCGTTCAATTACCATTCTGTCAGACTCAAAGGACGAGGTGGACGAAATCAACAATGTTCGAAGCTCGCACAACACTGCAATTGATGTCAAGATGAAGTCACATATCAAAAACGATTTCAAAAGGCAAATGGAGACTGAAGATATCGAATGCTTCGAGAATTCTCATAGACAAGAGACACATAAAGGCAGGTGGAGGATTTTTAGCAATTGAACTCGAGCTAAAGAAGAAGAAGAAGAACGACCTCGCTACATATATCCCAGGCATGTTACTGCTATATTCCACCAAATGCTTATAATTAAGTGCTTTATTACAATAATTAAATCAAATTAAACATCAAGTTTATTTTGGTCATTGTTATCTTATTAAGTCCATCTTGAGTATAGATTAAAATCACATTTTAAAAAAAAAAAAAAAAAAAAATTTTGGGGGAAAAATTGAACAGTTGTTAGTGGATTTTTATGATAAATTTTAGAAAATTTGTGTGATGCATTAGTTGATGTAGTTTGTTCGTGTTCAGTCAGATAGTTTGTTAATTTTGGAGATTTTAAAATACAGTATAGGGTAATATAGTCCTGCTTTGTTCTTGTTCCAGGTGTTCTCATTTTCCTAAAAACTAATAAGCTATATTCCTTTGAAAATGTACCTGTTTTGCTGGACTCTCTGAAGGTGGGACAATGAATTGGAATCTTGACTTCCTACGCATTTACATTAAAGTTATTGCTTTGTCATCTTTTTTTACTACCGTTGAGAATATATATTTGAAATTATACATTTACGTCTATATCCAATTTTTTGTAGCAGGTATCAGAATTCTACATCCCAAAGGAGAACAGATTTGGTGGAAGCATTAATGTGTTATTCGAGAAGAACGTTATTTCAAAACTGAACAACAAAATGAATGAAGCTCAAAAGGAGCTATTCAAACGAACATGCTTCGGACACTTCCTCGAAATGAGAGAGATGCGCCTACAACATCAGGTTATTCACAAGTTTTTATTGATGGAAGTGCGACAATCTACTCATGATGAGATGTGGTTTAAGGTTGCTGGTAAACATCTAAAATTTTCTGTTGAGGATTTCGCTCTCACAAGCGGGTTGAAGTGTCATGGTGATGATAACACCAACGTGTTCAAACTTGGACATAGCCGAATTAAACATTTGTTCTTCAAACACAAAAAGAACGTGTACAGGAAAGACGTTGAAAATATATTTAACAATCTGCCAGCCTCAACTTCGGACGAAGACGTTGTGAAGCTTGGTGCTCTATACTTGATTTCGAGCTTCCTATACACTACCACGAGTGCAAACGTTGTGCCACATGAATATTTTCGGATCATCGAATCACCACACATGGATACATATCCATGGGGAAAAGAATTGTTTCAAATTACGTACATGTACCTGAAGCTTGCACTTGCCAAGACGAACCCATTGCTTGATGATCCCAAGGGAATAATGTCATACAAACTTCATGGTTTCCCTCTTGCATTTCAGATATGGATTTACGAGTCCATTCCATCATTGGCTGGGAAAGTTTGTACGAGAGTTGGCCGCAAGTCCCCCCGCATTCTAAATTGGAGCACCGATGATTCACGCATATATGCTGCATACCTTGATAGGATTCTATTTAATGTGGATGAGGTAGTAAATACATTAACATGCACGCGTTTCAAAGTATTTTTAAGAAGATATGCTCATTTTCAATTCTAAATTATCCATCTTCAAAAAATAACATATTGTATGATAGATATACTATTGAATACTAATTTTTCCCCTCAGGTTGAAGTTGTAATGATCCAACCTACCGATGAGGAAAAGATGGCTGCTTATTACCAGGGGTTATCACAAAGAGAGCGCATTACGATACCATCGACAATTGCTGCAGGGGCTGACCTGGTGAATGATCCCGCTCACATGGCAAAAGACCACAATCACGCAAGCTCTTCTAACCCAAAATCGTTCAGGACAAACAAGCACCAGGTGGCTCAAGACACATCGAAAATGGGAGAGGTTCGTTTAGTTTATTCCAAGTCATATTTTTTACATTTATGTTTACATACACATTCTCACCGTACTTCTCAAAATATGAACATATTACTCGTAGCCACCCATAATCCCAGTCCTGGAGCATCTAATGAATCAAATGGACGAGATTCGTGCATCACAAGCTCAGATTATAGATTCCCAAAATGAACTAAAGGTAGATGTCAATCGTATCGAACAAAGTGTGGAAACCAACTACACGGCACTCCTGACAATGTTTGTAAGGGCGAAGAAGCATTCCCCGCATGATAAAGATAAACATGACCATATTGTTGATCAATCGAACGAAGCACAAACAATTGACAATAAGGTAATATTCATTATCGTCACGTTTAGTTAATATTCTCCCACATAATATTCAATCCTTAATTCGTGTATATATTCTTCTCTAGAATGGCAACAATCGGGATAAATCAGTTACTCCGACCATTGACGGAATGGTTAGCAAGAAAAATAAACAAACATCAGAAAATCATAGCGATACACCCCAGGATGACAGCAATCCCGCCTCATCCAAATGCTTAACTGTTGTTACTAAGGACTCAACACAAATTGATGAAACAGACGACATAAACTATACCGAGGAGGATCTCATTCAGGTGGATGAGATAATAAAGAGTGCTACGTCAATGAAATTGAATTCTGCAAACCAGGTATCTAAGATGTCTACTTCAGTTTTTTTATTTCATTTCTTTCACAGGAATTGAACTGCAAATTAGGTTTCATAGCCCATACTTCTTAAAATATGAAATCGTATATTATGTTTAGAATTTTAATATTTTTAACACATGGAATCAATCTTTTTAAGGTTGATGATAGCCAGACACGTTTGTCACGTTTGCAAGTGAGCAATGAATTTGGTAAAGATGTGCTTGTTCAGGAACTATTCCCCACTAAGGTACGTACGTTAGCAGTCCCAACATGCTATTTGTCTACAACTTTATTGTTTTAATTCACTCCACATGGTGAAATAATTTATGTATTGTGTTGTGATGTTACAGAATAGTTCCTGGTTGCCACCTAGAACTTGTGTAATTGACAATGCCATGGGAAATCTCGATGAAAGTACGTACAACATGAACGCCTTTAATGAGGAAATGGAACCACAAAATGACGATGATGTTGAGATTTTCTATGAATGGTTCAATGACGGATATAGGGCCGGACACATGTAATCCCCAATCTTATATGTCCCATGTATATGCACTAATTGAATTTGTAAACAATTCACTAATTTTTCATTACATTTCAATTTACAGAAAATCCAAGTTTCCACCAAAAAAAGATAATCTGAAACCACCATTCCAGTTCGGGCCGTACACAGTTGAATCAAAGACCTGGTGGCACGAGCTGTGTCATCCTAATGTACACCTCAAGGATTCGGTACATATGTGATTAGCATAAAAAGGTTATTTATTGGAGATTTTAATTAGATTTTGTATGTGGTTACCTAGACAACTATATTCTTCCTTTTGCAGCACGTGAATGTTTGTTTCTATTACTTCCGAAAGATGCTAAAAGTCAGCAATATAAAGTCATTCAAATGTACCACAACTGATTCATTCTTCGGCTCAATGGTCCGATTTGCCTACAAGACATGCAAGGATGACATACAAGAGATTTCAAAATTCAAATCTCTGGTTGAGTATGCAAATGGGGATTACATGCATTGTAACACACACTGGTCTGATGTTGAACACATACTCATCCCTATCATGATGGACAAGAAAGCACATTGGATACTTGGGCACTTTGACATCAAGGAAAGGGCTCTTTATGTGTACAACTCAAGTAGATTAACAGTCAGGGATCGGATGGTTGTAGCCGATGTGGAGGCATTTGCTTACATTCTGCCATGTCTCATGGTAAATATCAAGGACTGGCAGCCCAACATCGTGGATGTGTTCGAGCGCATTGAACCACTTGCAGTGAAGATTGTAAGTGATATCCCACAAGACGAGCACGGGTAAGTCTGAGTATCAAGCAATCTATTAAGTATTTTCAGCTATAGCTACATAGGATACAAATAAGAATTGTGTACCTCAGTTTCTTATTTCAGAAACGGGCATACTAATTTATATTTTTTGGACAGACACGATTGCGGTGTTTACGTGATAAAATATGCCGAACATATAATACGTCAGAAGATATTGTCTATGTCACATAATTTCGAGCCAAACGTTTCAAGGTCATGCTTGGCTGCTCAACTATATAAGCATGGATGCGAGAAGCTTATTGAAGGCTATGAAACGGATATCGACCTTGCCCCATGTAGTGTCACGATGCAGGGAAAACTTAAGGGGATTGTGCTTAACGAGTGATTGCACTTAGTTGTAACTTATTTTCTTTTGAGTACGTAGTTGAAATTGTGGTGTCTATGGTTGAATTTATTTTTCACATTTCCAGTCTAGTAGGTCTAGCACTTTAATAATGGTAGGGTGTGATATTATGCTTGATGTCTTTTATGTCGGAATATTAATTTCGATTTCGTACTTCGTGATGTCTTTTTGTGTTGTTTGGAAATTACACTTTTTAATAAATAATAATGCCATCTATTCAAGGAGTTTATAGTGCATGAAAGTATTTTTATGTAATTGTTTAACTTAGAACATTCAAGTTCGGTTCCGTCTACTAGTTCAGCGTATACTGGGCACTTTTTTCCAGCATAGCAAGAAGAGAAATATGCAAAAACAGAAGAACGAGGAGCTCCACCTGGAATAGAGTCATTGGGAATGAGTGGTGAATTTCTTTTCCTTTGATTTCACCAGTAGTGACACAAATACCATCTAGTGAAACATCACAGACATTGTTATTCCACACCAACTGTTATGTGCTTACATCAATATTTATTAGGATTCAAGTCACAAAAACCTATAACAATGCATTTAATCCAAGTATTCTTAATATTATTGAGAAAATGAACAACTTGTCTGAAAAACTTATAACAATGCACGAAACATAGGTTTTAATCAATGTACGGACATAGCAATTCGCCACCCCGATCGAGACGGATATAGAATGTATGCAAATGGTCTAGTATTCTGATCCTCGTTTTCGTTTTCGTCCACCAATAAGAGGCTGGGGATTCTTGCATGTTCTCCTATTGTGACCCCTACCCAAGCATCTTCCACACTTAGTTGATTTTAACAACTCCAACCTTGACCTTCTCCTCGCCTTCTTTGGCCTGCCTGGTTGCCTCTTCGATATAGGAGGCAAAATATCATCACGAGAATTATAATTATCTACTTTCCATTGGGATCGATCTCCGAGTGGAACGATGTAACCAGCATAAGATCTCACATAAAAATCTTTAGTGTGGTATCTTGAACAATAATTGTATGGTTGTTCACATCTATCACCAATTACAGCTAATGCGTGTTGACATGGAATCCCATCCAACTGGAAATGACAGCAAGTACAAGTCATCAACCTCAAATCAACAACATGTTGACTGATACCATCCGAAACTTGATACATGAAATCATTTGATGCAGATACCTAAGACACAAATATGACGTTAGGATAACACTAAAAGACACTCCACCAGTCAAACAATAAATGATTCCAGAGAATTGACAAATTATTCCACTGTCATATCAATGTTCTTGGACTAGCAATGGGTATGTACCTTCAACTTCAACGAGTGCTTTGAGTTTATCCTCAACAATTCTTCCGATTTTGATGCGAGGCGTGTGAACGTTCCCTGTGCTTTATCCCTGTTCTTGGAAAACCATGTTTGTATTGTGTGCCGCAATGATTCGAATAAATAGTCAATTGGACAGTGCTTCACTGGTTTTGTAACTGAATTTACTGATTCGACGATGTTCGACGTCATGGCTGAAAATCTGTTAGTTCGCATGTGTGCTCTTGACCATTTATGGTAGCCAATATCTTCCTATAATTCAAATGTTGAATTTTAAAGACTAATGAACGAATGCCATCAGTTTGAACATGTTAAAAATAAAGGTACTTGTTCCTCAGAATATCTGTAACGTGCTAAATTTTTATTTTAGATGTTTAAATAAAAAAGAAATCGAATTACATACATATTAATGGCAATTTCTAAAAGTTGCCAAGAACAAGTTTTTCAAATTGACAACATATAACTAATGGGAAAATATTTTTACGGAGGTAGTTTGCATTTGTCAGATCATGAAACCATGTGTAAGAAGTAGTATATACACTGGTTTGATCCAATCATAAGTTAATAAAATTTAGCAAAATAAAAGAAGAAGGTAGTAAAAGTACCAGATCTTTCCTGATGGACTTATTAATTTGATCTAGCTGTTTCATATGGTACTCAAAATCTTGCTTCGTGTATGCTCTAGCTGCTGCATTGAAGGGCCTTGTTATCTTGCTTCCGCATTTGCCATAGGTTGTCCTAAGGTTTTGCAGTATATGATGTGCACATAATCCATGCGATACCCCCGGGTAAACCTCGCACACAGCATGTTCTATGCTTGTATGACGATCTGATACGAAACATAGATTATCCCTCTGTCCATAAGCATCTTTGAATCGTCTAAGGAACCAGGTCCAAGAGTCATTGTTCTCAGAATCACCAACTCCAAATGAAAGTATATATATCGAATCATTCGCATCCTGTGTGCATGCAGTGAACAATGTCCCCCCATATCTTCCAGTCAAGTACGTAGCGTCAACAACGACCACAGGTTTGCAGTTTTCCCACCCTTCAATAGATGCTCCCAATGACATAAAAGCATATTTGAAATGTCCATTGTTGTCAATTTCAATACTTGTTTTTGTCCCCACATTCTTCTGCTCAAGCTCGCTCAAATAAATTGCCAGCTTACCATAAGACATGTCCGGATCACCCATTACCGACTCCAATGCATGCTCTCGAGCTCTCCAGGCCTTGCCATATCTTAGTGTCAACCCGTATGTTGATGACATATCATGCATAATGTCAACAGGAGTGTAAATCGTTCTGGCAGATGTGTACTTATGCTTTATAAATTCACCTATCAACGAACTTTTCGCCTGATGATGATCTCTAATAATTGTGTCCATCATGCAAGTATGAACATTACGGATATAACGAACTTTGAAAGAATCTGTTTTGCCCATTTTTGAAGCTCTAAATTTCCATTTGCAATCTTCTGATCGACACTTCAAAACATATTCACGACGGTCGGACTTGTAAACCATATACTGGAAGTTGTTGTGTATGGCATATAATGCCATAGTCGTCATCATCACCTTCTTGTCCACGAAAATCTGATCTTCTATAACATGTTCAACACTGGGTTTGTAACCCGAAAAATGCTCCAGTTCAACGTCGTACTCTTCAGGGGTCAGATTTGATATATCCATGGTGGTGGCAAACTCATGCATTGTTGGCCCTATAATAGGTTCTGGCATTCCCAAATAAGGACTTATTGATGAGCATGGAACGTCCATTGCATTCTCTAAGACAATTGTATCGTGGTCTGTGATATCCAATACTTCAACATGTAGTGCATACGCCGTTAACTGGGGTTCTTTTCTCTTCAGCTCCAAATAGAATAGTAGTGAGTTGTCATTTGATATTCTTATTGAAGCCATATTCCCACCTGCTTCGTACTCAATTTTCAAAATCTGGGACTTTACATTGATTTTCAACTCTCTAGCTATCATCTCAGAAAGTTTATCATATGTACATCCACTTGGTACGAGAAGTCCAAACGTTATTCCATTGCATGTCACGAACACGTTCAATAATCCTATTCATGATATCAAACGTGTCAACAACATAAGAAAATTTCCAAGAACAACTAACAACTCGTGAAACTGTACCAGAAAATCATTCATGTTGGCCTATTGTAAATCACCAATAATTTACCAATAAAACACAAAAAAAAAAAAATTAATGAGTGGAAACACACAGTTTAATGTTACATCCACTGGTATATATAGCAAATCGTGAAATTTTGATGGATTCCGAACGAAACTCGAATCATAAGCTACAGTTGAAAGAATAACGAGGTTCAGAAACGGAAATCAACGTAAATTCAAAATACACACCATTACAATATTTTAGTACGAATTAGGGGCTTAGAAGATAATACCTGTACTCATTTTTGCAGTTTCTTCAAGTGAAATTTGTTGAAAATGAAAACAAGTCTCCGACACCGTGAAGAAGCATGAGACGGTAGCCAATGATTTGAGTTTTCCCAATATAAACCACAATTGTAACGTACCAATTAACATAAATTCAGATTTTGAAATTCCCATAAGTGCAGCCGTTTGAATCAATGCCATCCGCCTTCTCTGTAATGTTGATTTCGGTTTCAATTCCAAAAGGGGAAAGTTACTCGTACAGTATTCTTGGTTATATAATTACTTGGTGCAGTAATTTTGATATATAAATATATATAATAGTATAATCAGTAATAATATATTTTATTAGGGTAGTAATGATTTTTCCCCTTGTTATATTCATTTCTAACAAATTGGGCAATGATGAAACCATTGGGCTTGGCCCATATTGCTGGAAAAGATAAATGACCATTGCCCGATAATTCAAAGCAACTGGCCCATAAATCCTTGCCCAAATCCAATCACATTTGAGCTGCTCTGGCTGTAGATGAATGGGCTGACTTGTGGGCTGATTATTTGGCCCTTAACCTGGGCCATTAAATACTTGGTGGAGCTTTAATTCCTTAAGTGAAAAAATTCATTCTCTCTTTCTAGCATGTCTAGGAAGCTTCTGGCGTTTCCTTCTCTTCGAGAGTTCTTCGTGTTTCTCTTCTCTTTTTCTTTGTGAATCTTGAGTTGGATTTTAATTTCTAATCTGTGTGATTAATAGCCTTTGGGGTTGTGTGCAAGAAAGAATGGGCTATCCGATTTGGCTGTGTGTTTGTCTCGAGCCATTGAGTAAGAAAGAATGGATTTTCTAGCATCAATGGTGTCTCACATTGGACACATTGCAAGAGATAGTGAGTTGGAGAGATGGACAAATTCTTACCAAATGGATGTTGAGTGAGTGTGAGTGTTAGTGGGGGTATGAATAGTGGTAATTAGGGCACAAAACCCTAGGCGGGTAATTGGGCCAATTAGTTGGGCTTTAGGGTTTCTAATTGGGCTAAAATAAATAAATTCTGGTTTTGGACTCAATTAATTGGACTCGAATGGATTGGGTTAAAAGAATTAAAATTCAAGGTGTTGGACTTATATAATTGGACTATAAACATTGGACTTTAATAATTGGGTTTGAAATTATTAAAAATTGGATTTTAATAAAATAAATCGAAATTGATAACAAAATTATTATTCGGGATTGGGTTCGATCGAATAAATTTGAATTTGATTTTATAACGGCTAGACGAACGCGCTTCTCTAAAAAATTAGAATTAACGTTTAGTGACACGTTTTTCGAAAAAACTAATTTATATAAATTAAAAGTTCGCGGTCGCTACAAAGGTCCTCCCTTTTGTGTTGAGAGCATTTTTCAATCAAGAATGTAGTTGACATCGTTTGCAATGTTCCCTTCTTTATCAATTTCGTAGTGGTCGAAATTGACACCCACCAACAATTTCAATTTTTCAATAATTTGGCCCCCCCCAACCCACCAAAATATTACTAAGTTGTGGTCACATCCAATTCACCTAAGCAATATTAAAAACATGATCAATCCCGAAAACACTTCATTTTCTTTTCAATCTGCTTTTCAATAAGCGCTCTCAAAAAATAAAGAAGTACTGTTGGATCATCACGCTTGCAACCACCTTCACTAAATTCCACTAAGTGGCTAATTGTCTTGATAACCATCAGAAGCATGCCATTATCGTTCAATGGACTGACTTCTTTTAATATCAAATTATTACTAAGAAGAATTTATTTTAATAGGCATCGAGTTAAATGAGGTGTAATGAGAACATCTTTATCATACAAAATTAATATTAAACTAACCATGTATTTCTTACCGTCCTAGAGTATTTTTATCTCGTTCTTCTTTCTTCCTTCATTTCTGTAACAACCAAGATCTAAATTTGGAAGTATTATCATTTAATTTCTTTTAAATCATAAATGCGATTATATTTTTCTTTAATATAATAAATAGTAATAACTTTCATTTATTAAAAAAAAGAAGAGAAAATAAGACAATTAAATTAAAGATTATTTTTATTTCAAAATAAAATCAATATTCAAATGTGTAGTACTAAATATGTCTAATCACAAGTAATCGTGTCGAATTATCTTGTCTTTATCATCTAAAAAGTGAGAGGGATAACATGAAATGAGTCAAAGCCCAGAAAGCAAACTCTATGCATACTAAACATATTTATAATATGCATATGAGTAATGCTATTTAATATCGCTAGTCTTACAACACTTGTTTAGGTGGCGCTAGTTGTCATTAAATGAAAGATGCAATTAAGTTAATCACACGATTTCATTTATAACTACACCTATTACATAATGTTAACATAAATTGGTGTTATAGCACCATTGATATTAAATAGCATTTTCTATGCATATGCATTACTTTAAAAATAGATTTTTCCAATATATCTCATTTTTTTTTTCATTTTTTTACAAAAACTTTTAGTGCATCAACTTACCAATCAGAATGCAACGGTCCATTGTTATTTGGAACACGTTAATTCTATCAATAGTACTGCAAACATTATGTATTCAACAGTAAATATTGATCGGATGCGCCTATCCTCACGCATCATTTTTCACTAACACCTTTCATGACATCTAGACATACATCTCTTTACAAAATATTTAAGATACAAGTCTTTTTAAAATATTCCTTGCTTTATTGACATTTGAAATTTTATCTCTTGAAACTTCATGTATACTTATAAACGCACAGACATGCATGAATATGTCATGAGAAACATTAATGATATACATTATAATAATCAAAAATCATATTCACAAACTAGTAAATTTAGATAGTATATTTATACATTTAATAATGTAATGTAGCATGACTATAATGGAAGGTTTACTTACCTTGAGTCCTTATCAAGTTATTTTCGAATGACAAGTGGAGATGTTCCTAACGTCCACAAATTTAACGTGTCAAGAGTCCCTGTAATGTTCAAGTTCAACAAATTAGCAACTTTTAACAAACGATTATAAAAGTAAATGTGCAAAAATAACAAGAAAAAGTAAAAAGCACAGGATTTTTCGCCCTAAGGCAAGAGGTTCAGAACAAAGTTTCTAATTCCATTTTGAGCTTCCGCCAAACCGAAAGAAATGACTATATTAACAATGATCAAATTATGTTCAAAGATTACACTAGGCACTCAGACAAATCACTCATATAATAGTCTAGCTCAACAACCTAACATCAAAAATCGATTCAATCCAATTAGCAGCCATAGCCTAATCATCATTGTGCCACAATATCTCCACAATCTCCACCTTGGTACAATAATCCCAGTTTCATGTATAGTGATTTCTCCATTATGGCATCATTTGCTCTTATTCCTGATATACAAATCAGCAAGTATATCAATGTTTAGCTTTAAAGATAGCACTTTATTTCCAACATCAGCATGATTAAAATGAGTGGAAATTTTCTCAAGTTTTACAATACTTTGTGAGATAACATCTCTAATAAAATGAAATCTCACATCAATATATTTAGATCTATGATGTAAAACAGGATTCCTATTCGAATAAATGGCAAATGGTAGATTTGCTATCAAAATATAAAACAACGTCTTTAACAAAGCCAAATTCATTTAACAGTCCTTTTAACTAAATACCCACTTTTATAGCATCAATTGCAACAATATATTCAGCCTCAATTGAAGATAATGCAACATTTTTTTGTAGTTGAGATTTTCAACTAATACATGAATTACACAAGGTATACACATATGCAGAAGTGGATTTCCTATTATCTCTATCACTTGCATAGTTAGAATCAGTGTAACCGCTTAAGATAACACCATCATATTGCTTCTTATAATGAATTCCCAAGTCACAAGTTCTCTTAATGTATCTAAGAAGTCATTTCATAGATTCCCAATGAGTTTTATCAGGATTTGACATGAATATACTCAATACACTTATAGAGAAAGCCAAGTCAGGTCTAGAACAAACCATTAGATACATAACAGACCCAACTACATTAGAATATGACACTTTTGCCATTCTTTTGAACTCAGTTTCAGATTTGGGACATTGATAATTTGAAAGTTTAAAATGATTTGCTAAAGGTAGACTCACACTTCATCAATGATCAATAAGAAATAGTTAAAACCTGTATGAGTAGGCACGAAAGTTGGTCCCCAAAGATATACAAGTATTCAAGTATAGATACAAATTTATGCATTCCAGGCAGAAATGGTAGCCTATTATGCTTTCCCGGGATGCAATAATCACACAAACTGAGTTTTTCATTATTATCTTTTCCAAAAGCACCTTATTTTTTCAAAATCTGCAACCCTTTATCACTAATATGACCCAATCTTTTGTGCCATATTTGTGACTTATCATTTGAAACAGAAATTGTTGTTGAAGTGGTGTTTAGAGTTTGCAAAATGTAAAGTCCATGTCTCTTGGGAGCTTCAACAATCAAGTGAGAGTTCCTCAAAATTTTAGTGTATCCCGCATTGATCATTATGTCATAGTTTATGTCATCTAACACACCTAAATAATTCAGATTTCTTTGAAGGTCAAGAACATATTTAGTCTTTTCTAAGACAAGAAAATTATTATTCTTTACTCTTAAAGTGATAGTTCCTATTCCATTAACTTAACTTGACATGACATATGATTACCCATTAAAACTTGACCACCATTACATTTTCAAAATCAGCAAACCACTATTTATTAGGACATATGTGAAATGTACAATCTGAGTCAAGAATCCACTCTTGACTAGGTTGATGGGTTACAGCAACATAGACTTCCTCAATATTAGTCTCATTATTGCAGGCCAAAGCAGCATCACCATCAATTTTAGACTTATTTCTATTATCACTAAATCTCTTAGGACAATCTTTGATAAAATGACCTTCCTATTGACAGTAAAAATATTTTTTACCTTTGATTTTCATTTTATCTTTCTGATTTTCTTTCTTCTTGTGTCCTAATTTCTTTTTGAAGTTATTGTTTTTGAGATTAAACTTAGACTTAGCCATCACTAGTAGACTCTTTTCTTTTAGATTTTAACTCTAGCTGCTTAGTTCTTAAAGCATTAATGATCACTTCAATAGTTAGAGTTTCTCTACCATATTTAATAGCATTTTTAACATCCTTATATTTATCACCTGTTGAATTTAATAAAATCACAGCCAGCTGTCCACTCGAGAGTTTCTCATCACAGTTGGCTAGGTCACGAGTTAATCCGTTGAATCTATCAATGTTTGTGTCAAGTTTAAAACCAAAAAACTATTTTAGAAGAAAACCCTTATTTGTCATGGTTTTATTCAAATAGGTGGTCTCCAATTTTTTTCACAATTCAACAACAATTTTTATTTCTCCTACTTCTCCAAGCACATTATCAGACAAGTGCAAAAAATAGAACTCCAAGCAATTTCATCTTGTTCAATAACATTACTTGTTTCAAGATCAGTTGGTCATGACTCATAAATGGCTTTTGCACATTTTTGTTGAAGTAAAAAAACTTTTATTTTTTGGCGCTAGATATTAAAGTCTTCTTTACCATTAAAACTTCCAATTCAAATTTTGAAGAAGGCATAATGAAAAAATTGAATGAATGGTTAATGTATACAGATCAGGCAGAGCATACCAGGAGTATACACAAGTAATAATCCAAATATCAACACTCAAGAGAGACGGAAATGAATTATACACTCAGTAGAGTTGTATATACAATATTCAGAGTTTCACATATTCAATTTCAGACAAGAACAGTCACAAACTCTTCGTAAAACTTACAAGAAATAGTACACAACATCACAATTGCAATATATAGTATTAAAGAACACATGCAGATGTTTTATATTAAGGTTCTTGACTCGAAATCAAGACAATCCTCATATTTCAGATAACTCTTTGGGTTTCTAGATAAAGGAATTGCCTTGAAGAGTCTCAAACCCAAGTTTAAAAAACGTTTTGCAAGAAAACTTTAAAGTATAAGAAACAGATTTGAACAATCAGATGTAAAATTGGAACGAACTCACCAAATCCCTTTATTATGGTTTCTAGAAACAAGATGAACAAACGAATCAGGTGAAAAACTTTAAAGTCTGCACAGATCGAAAGCCAAGAACCATCGCATAAAGCTCTGATACCACAATAATGTTCAAGTTCAACAGATTAGCAACTTTTAACAAACGATTATAAAAGTAAACGTACAAAAATAACAAGAAAAAGTAAAGGGCACAGGATTTTTCGCCATAAGGCAAGATGTTCAGAAAAAAGTTCCTAATCCTCTTTTGAGCTTCCGCCAAATCGAAAGAAATCACTATATTAACAAGGATCAAACTCTGCTCAAAGATTACACCAGGCACTCAAACAAATCACCTAAGATCACATCATAGAATATGAAACACTCACGAATCGAGACAGAAATCCACATAAGGATATAGTAAAAGCCCTCTACAAATCACTCAAGATATATACTAGGACTATACAAACATCGATCTAAAAAGGGGCTTCAATTTTAGAGTGTAGAACAGAGAGAGGCGAGACAGTTCAGAAAGAGTTCGAGAGAATGAAAAGAATGAGAGAATGAACAACCACCCGAACTCAAACCCTAGTATAAAGAGAAGTCTCTAGAAGGTCTCAATCCAATGGCCATTGGGGTGATACTTGACGACATTTCAACCGTCCAGCTTTTAAGTAAAAACATATGAAGCTAAAATCCAAATAAGAACATGTTTTTAACCAAACAGAACAGGGGCCACCAAGTAATCCAATTAATAGTCCAGCACAACACCCCAACATCAAAAACTGATTCAATCCAATTAGCAGCCATAGACCAATCATCATTGTGCCACAATATCTCCACAGTCCTAATTCAAGAGATTTTATTGACATTTTAACTCGACCAATCTATTCTATCATTAATTATTGACAAATAAAATATAAGGAATTCTACGTTGACAAGGGTATTTTAGAATGAGATGTATACAGTGTAAGACCCAAATTCCAGTAGAAGAGAAGCAGAAGATGAAAACGAGTCCGCGTACTAGAGTTTAGAATGCAACTGTGGCCATTTTATCTTAAATGTTTTTGACTTCTTCCCTAATTGTATCTAAATAAGTATAATTTATATGAATTAACTAATTACAAGCCTATTCAATCCGACTCAAGATCCCAAATCTCTTGATTAGTTGTTAATTAAATTAAACTATATATTTTTTCTAGGATAGAATTATGAGTGTTTTCAAGGACATGTGTAGGTTCTATTCCAAAAATAAGACAAGTTAAATGCACATGATAAAATATATTTTATAGTTTAATCTTGGCTTTATAAAAATTATAAACATATTAAATTTAAACAAACATGCATGCCACAGTCTACAGCGTTCAATGACATTCCAGAGTGAAAAAATATAATTAGTCACGATAAAGATAGTCATATTAATTAAACTGAGGAACCCTAGATGCTGTCGGAGTAAAGGATCGTCAACATGGGCGTTCTAATGCGTCGTAAATTCTTATCCAAGACTTGTATCATTTAATGATGCCAACATAATTTAGATAAACATGATGATTACGAGTAATAAGTACATGACATTATAATTCCCTTCTTTTGTTTCTTATTTCTTCCTAATCAACCACCATATCCCCGACCTGTCACCCCGTTCCTCTTCGCACTCATTTTCCATCCCCTCTCAGAGTGTTGCTGCTCCCCTCACCCAACTTCCAATGCCTACCCCTTTTTCCTTGTCATGGGATAACTTGTTTTGGTTTTATTTAGAGAATAACAAAAAAGATTTGAATAGAGCAAAATTAAGGTCAATTAACTAGCTAAAGACACCTGATTGACAATTTTTTCCAGTAAACTGTCAATGAAAAATTGACAACTGTCCCCATGTATGAACCCTGACAAAATTCCGTGTACATGTAGCAACTCTCTTTCATTTTATATGTACATCTCATCTAATCTGATCAGAAGATTGATTCTATCAGTTGGCATAAAAGTTGGATTATGTTTGAGTTTTGACTCTGATTAAAAGTTATTTTTCTAGAAAATTTAGTTAGATGTACTGTTGAGTCGTGTCAACCTTTTAACATTCACGACCATCTTGGCTTGCAAAGCTTCACATTTCTAGGATTGGTAACACAAAGAACCCACATTTCTCGTAGATGTAAAAGCAAATTCTTCACTTTCTGTTTCCCCAATCTTCTGCCTTTTCAAGAATTCATTTTAGTTTTTCCGTTTTTCAGTGTACATTGATGCACTGCGAATTAAGGCCTTCTGTGTGGACTAAAACAGAAAGCCATCGATATCTGGTAACGAGTCGTCGTGTATTATGGTGTCATAAATGTTCGTACATCGCGTCTATTTCGAAGAAATTCTCTGATTCCTGTTGACAAAAATACCATACTTTCTCTGTCTCCCACTCACATCCACTTATAAGTTTTTCTCGAGTTCTTCTCAATATTCCACCAAAATTTGCATCCATGGCTGCTAAAGTTCTTCACTTTCTTTCTCTTTCTTTCTTTCTCATCCATTTCTCAACTGCTTTCACTCCTCAAGATAACTACCTTATCAACTGTGGATCAAGCATAAACACTCTTGTAGTCGAAAACAGATACTTCACCGGGGATTCATCAGAGGATGGCTCTTCGCTTCTATCTGAAGGCAAATCAATTTCTCTCACGAATCCAATTCCATCATCGAACTCTTCAGAACTGTACGGTACAGCTAGAGTTTTCACTTCTGATTCAAGCTATAAATTTAACATCAAGAACGTTGGATTCCACTTGGTACGTTTACATTTCTCTCCATTCAGTTATGGGGATTATGATCTCAAGAATGCAATTTTCGTAGTTTCAGCTAATGGAAATTCACTTTTAAGCAACTTTTCTGCTCAGTTTACTACGCTTAAAGAGTTTATCTTGATGGTTAATAGAAAAGAGCTTGAAATTCTGTTCACTCCTACTCGTGATTCCAGTTTTGCATATGTGAATGCAATTGAAGTGTTTTCAGCACCAAAAGATTTCATTATTGATGAGGGGATAGCGTTGATTAGTCCTAATGGAATTCAAGACTTTAAGCAGAATATTTCGTCTAAAATTTTAGAAATTGTTCATAGGATTAATGTTGGAGGATCAAAACTTATCCCTTTTAATGATACTCTTTGGAGAAATTGGATTCCAGATGAAGATTTTCTTGTCTTGAAATCTGCAGCAAAAATTGCTACGACTATTCATCCCCCTAATTACCAACCGGGAGGTGCCACAAGAGAAATTGCGCCTGACAATGTATACATGACTGCACAGCAGATGAATATAGATAATCTATCCTCAAATTTTATGTTCAATATAACATGGGATTTTCCTGTAAGATCCGAGGATTCTCTGCATTTTGTCCGTTTGCATTTCTGTGACATCGTTAGCATTGCACTTCAGACGTTGTACTTCAATGTATATATAAACGGTATCATTGCTCATAAAGATCTTGATTTGTCTATGCTTGCATTCCATGAGCTTGCATCGCCTATTTTCGTTGATTTTGTTGTACAAAGCTCAGTAAATACAAATGTTGTTCGGATTAGTGTTGGTCCTTCTGACCTCAGTAGTAGTTTGCGGAAGAATGCTATTTTAAATGGGGTTGAGATTATGAAAATAGTGAATCCTCTGGGTTCAGAAAAGAGGGTTGAGACGAAAAACATTTGGATTTTGGTTGGTTCAGTCGGAGGTGGATCTTTTGTGCTAAGTTTGGCAATTCTCAGTACATTGCTTGTACTCAAATGCAGAAGGAGAAAACCCGAAGCAACACGTGTTGAGAGCACAGGATGGACTCCTGTTCGTGTATATGGAGGCAGCTCCCATGGCACGTTATTGGAAGGGGCGGTCATTTGTTATGGTATGAAGATTCCGTTTGCTGATATACAATTGGCTACAAATAATTTTGACGAGAGTCTGATAATTGGTTCAGGTGGTTTTGGCATAGTCTACAAAGGAATTTTCCAAGAGAACTTCCAAGTTGCTATCAAACGACGTGTGGCTGGTAACCAGCAGGGACTACCCGAATTCCAAACTGAAATAACAGTTTTGTCGAGAATTCGTCATCACCACCTTGTTTCACTCGCGGGATACTGCGAAGAGCAATCCGAAATGATACTTGTTTATGAGTACATGGAGAAAGGGCCTTTAAGGAACCATTTGTACGGTTCTGGATTACCACCTTTATCTTGGAAACGAAGGCTAGAAATATGCATTGGTGCAGCTAGAGGTCTACACTACCTTCACACAGGTTCATTACAAGGGATTATCCACCGTGACATAAAATCGACTAACATTTTACTCGATGCCAATTACGTTGCTAAAGTTGCTGATTTTGGCCTGTCAAAATCTGGCCCGTGTCTTGATGAGACTCATGTAAGTACCGACGTAAAAGGCAGCTTTGGCTACCTTGATCCCGAGTACTTTCTTAGGCAACAGTTGACAGACAAATCTGATGTTTATTCATTCGGGATTGTGCTTTTCGAGGTTCTTTGTGCACGACCTGCAGTTGATCCATTGCTTGACCGGGAGCAGGCGCATTTAGGCGAATGGGCTATGGGATGGCAAAAGAAAGGTATGGTTGAGCAGATTGTAGACCCTTATATCAGAGGACAAATAAAACCAAGCTCACTGAAGAAATTTGGTGAAACAGCAGAGAAATGTTTAGCTGATTGTGGTGTTGATAGGCCTACTATGGGTGATGTCTTGTGGAATTTGGAACACGCGCTTCGACTTCAAGAAAGTGAAATTCAAATAGAATCTCAAGCAGAAACCAATGAAAATTTTGTTAATCGTGCATTGCCTAGATTTATTCCCAGAATTCACTCGAGCCGTGCTGGGGTCGAGGGGGATATTGACAAAGTTTCTTCAGAAATAACAACGAGTGGAGTCTTCTCCCAGTTGATAACTAATGAAGGCAGATAGATATTCTGATACTTTTTCGAGTTTGCTTATTCAAAAAGACCTATACATAACATATATAGTCCAGAAATTTAGGTGGTTTGTTTTAGCGTGCATAAACTGAGATTCAGAATCTCGGTAGTTGTGTTACTCAAAAGATTTTTGCTATGCTAGTTGTATGAAATAAATATAACTCGTCACAGGAAAATTGCCCAGTCACAGGCCTACTTTTCGGTATTGAAAGTAAATGACTGTGCTTTCGCATTGAAACCAATAGTTGTTGATATTTTAAGATTGCTTAGGTTTTGTTTGACAAGACTTTTGAAAAGTTAGGATAATTTTTTTAGAAATATTTTGTCTGATTAGAAGAATTTTTAAAGAAAGTCGATCTAAGATAAGTTCCACAAGAAAGTTTTTCTAAGAGAAGTAGAAGCAAAAATAGAAACATTGTCAAGCAAGTCCTTAGTCGTTCCGTGTGGAACTATTCCGCGTAGATTATCAAAATCGTAGCTTCAACAACAAGACGAGTACAAGAAATGCAAACCTATGTTTGGCTCATGTTTGTAAATATCAAAGTCATTTTTTATCCACGCATTTTAAAAAATCTACAAGTAATGTCCACTTATCTAACATTCATTTCTATCTATTTATAATTTAAATCATTCATAAACACTTCTCAAATATGCTTCAGCTTATCAAGGAAGACGAATACACTAAGCCCCTTGTTTGAGCTAAATTTTCATTTTCTTTCTCATTCTTCTACTCATTTTCAACCACACATTCTTCAATAAAATAATATTTTCCATCACATCAATAATTTTTCCTTCTTTTTCAACCACGCATTCTCCATCAATCTATTATTTCAGAATACATTCTTCCAAAATAATGTAGCTCAAACACACCCTAAAAGGGAGCATTAAATAGAGTTATTATATGTTAAGGGATAAATTTCAAACCTGATAATTATCGAAATGTACACCAATATACAAGGGTGTGAGTTACTCTTAATAATGTTGACATTTTAAAATGGAATATCAAGTTATAATATGGTATCAAAAGCCATTAACCTCCGATAAACAATTTGATCCGATTAAGACTAAAAATGAGTACAAGCATTTTAAGAATGTTCTGTTCAAACGAGTTACCACCCTATATGGATATGTTAAGGGGTAAACTTCACATTGTATAATTATCGAGATATAGATTAACATATAAGAGTTTGTGCTACTCGATTTAATAAGGTTGACATTTTAAGATGAAACACTCGGTTTTATAATACTTGTGTAATTGAAATTTGTTCTAATGTTATGAATGAAACTAATGTAAGTATTTATGCCACTCCACAAATTAGGAATTTGAATATCGCACTTTAAAGGCAAAATTATTGATAAATTTATAGATAAAACGATTTTATAAATGACAAAAACTAATAATAAATTGGCTTTGAATTTATGAAATATATGAATAAAAGTTATTTGACCTATTATAACAATAGCCAAACAAAGGCCAAGTGTCAAATAGTTAATGAAAATGAATACATGCTAACAAAAATACTTGAGTTTTTGGTTTCAATAATTTAGAATAATATTATTCATTTAACGTTTGAGCTCCATTTTTTCGTTAAAATTCATTCTTCTATTGTGATTTGACCCCATTTTAATTACATATTCTTCAATAAAACAATATGATACGCAAATTCAAAAAATTTCTTTATTTTTTAACCACACATTTTTCATCATAACATTATTACAAAATACTATGATTCAAACAACCCTTTAGAGTGATAATGATTTTGATTTATACGATAGCTTCAAAGTTATGATCTATAAATGAATATCATGGATTATATCACTTTGTCAGAAAGAATTGACGATGAAGTGACAGAGAAGTCGTGATAGAAGATGATTGGGTAAAAAAAATTGATTGTGTTTTAAACAATCTAATGATAGAATGCGATATGATATTATGCAAACTTTTCTGTCAATCTATTTTAGCAAAATAGCATGATCCGAATATCATTAATTGATAATAGGTGTGACTATATTGGATGGTCGTTGTCGAAGGTGGGCTATGTTGGGTGCGCTGCACCAATAATTTTGTCATCGTGCAAGTACAGCAAATCTACTCAACAAAACAATCGTGCTATATTGCCAATAAATTTTGCCCACTTCCTTGGAATAATGTCCCAATCATGCTATAATTAGATTGTATAAAAAAAAGGTCAGTTTTTGCAACCCAATCATCTACTGTCAATATGTATTTGTCAATTAGTTGGGCAAATTTTTCTGCCAAAGTGGCTTAATTCTCAACAAAATTATGGCCACAACTGACCTAGGAGACTTTTTAGATTTTATTATTATTATTATTATTATTTTGGGCAAATTTTTCTGTCAAAGTGGCTTAATTCTCAACAAAATTATGGCCACCACTGACCTAGGAGACTTATTATTATTATTATTATTATTATTTCTGGTTATTATTATTTCTGGAAAGTGGTAAGCATGGGCACAAAAAGGTAAATAGAAATTATTGAGACAAATATACAGTCCAGCTATTTATATACTTTGTTTTAGAAAACAAGCTATATAACATACAATGATTTTGAGTGAAAATTTTATTTTATTTTTAATAAATTTAGATTGATTATGTGAACTCTCTCTCTCTCTCTCTCTCTCTCTCTCTCTCTCTCTCTCTCTCTCTCTCTCTCTCTCTCATCCATTAGATATACATATAATTAGGACTGGACATAAAACCCGCAACCCGCAAAATTGACCCGACCCGACTCGAAAACGTTTCGGGTCGGGTCGGTTTAGGGATAACATGGGTCAGGTCGGGTAAATTTTTTTTTTTTAGAATACTTGTGGGTTGAGTCGGTTCAGCATCACAAACCAACCCAACCTCTCTCTCTCTCTCTCTCTCATCCATTAGATATACATATAATTAGGACTGGGCATAAAACCCGCAACCCGCAAATTGACCCGACCCCACCCGAAAACGTTTCGGGTTGGGTCGGGTCGGTTCGGTTTAGGGATAACATGGGTCAGGTCGGGTAAATTTTTTTTTTAGAATACTTGTGGGTTGAGTCGGTTCAGCATCACAAACCAACCCAACCCTTTCAAAGCAAAACCCCGGCTTCATCTTTAATGTAATCAACGCCACCAAATTGGGATACAACATTTGCCTCGATCTCCTCCTTAGTAATGGAGCTCATAGGAAGGTGACTTGTGTTTGCGTTGGTGATGGTAGGAAGGTGAGTCGGGGAGTTCAGTCTCAGAGTGGGAGTAGGCTGTGGTTTGTTTTGGGTGCGGGCGGAGGACACAAAGGCGATAGGCGGATGTTGATATCGTATCAATGAAGATTTTACTATGCTGGCGCCGTTTCTTCTAAGAGGAGGGCCCAGGTTGGGATCCAGGCGGAGGTTAAGTTTAGGGTTCGTGTGAATCGGAGATGGGTTCACTTTCCATGCGGTCGACCTCGATCTCCTCAGTAATGGAATTCATAGGAAGGTGACTTGTGTTTGCATTGGTGCTGGTAAGGTGAGTTGGGGAGTTCAGTCTTAAGAGTGGGAGTAGGCAATGGTTTGTTTGGGTGCTAGCGGAGGACGCGGAGGCGAGAGGAGGTGGTTTGTTTTGGTGTGTGTCCTCCGTATGGTTGTTGGTGGCAGGAGCCGACCCGACCCGATTCGGGTTGGGTAGGTTTGTGGCAGGAGTCGGGTCGGGTCGAATTGTGGAAGAGCTCAAAATCGACTATTTCGGGTCGGGTCGGGTTTTGGGCCAAACCCGACCCAATTCGACCCATGCCCACCCTACATATAATTGCATTTTTCTTAGAATGTCGACAACGTCGAGCACAGTCTAAAAGATCTTATTTGACTAAATTAGTACAATATTGTAGTATGTTAAATTTACTTATAAATTATTTATTTTAAAATGTATTTGAATAATAAATGTGTTACTTTTTGTTTACTGTTGTAAAATAATGAGATAATTATTTAGTATTATCATGATACATGAATAAATTTTATCTAGTTCAGAAAGTGTATTTCATTCCAACTGTAACTCTCCTTTTAGACCATATAAATATAGGGCTTTGGTTCTCATAATAATACACAGAAAAGTCTATTGACTTTTATTCTCTCTTTTCTTTCTCTCTTTTATAACATGTTATCAGCACAAAAGCTTAATTTTTCAAAGTTTTGTGAAGGTAATAATTTTTTTTCAAGCATAATCAACTTCCACGTATACCAAAATTAATTTGGTAATACGTGAATTTTATATATACATATGTCGGAATCATATATCGGAATCACGTGAATTTTATATATTCATTAGTTGATAAGAATCATGTTTATGTGAAATGATGGTTCTGCCAGTATTTATATCTTGCCAGCACATGCTTCTATCACGTTCAATCCACATCAGTTTGTTTCTAGTGCACCTTACTTTTCTAACTCAGACTCTTAATTATATACATTCTTTCAACATTTTCTGTGCCAGCATAAACTCTCTCAATCTATCTCTATCTCTCTCTAAGAATGTTAATATTATGTAATTAGTAATTTGACTTTCATTGGTTAAAGCTTTAGTCAATTGCTTGTTAGTTTAGTTAATTCATTATCACATAGTTTCTTGCAAAATTTTACTACGCAGTCGTTTTCATTCATAATGATTTTTTTGTCCTATTTGTCTAGTAATTGATATTTTTAACTTGATTAAATATTTGTGATATTCTATTTTTAAATTTTATTATGTCATGTTATTGCTCCTGAAGTAGCACAACATTATAATTAATATTCTAGAAGAATATTACTTGCTCCTGAAGAGCATAAAATATATTTTTCAATATTCCAGAAGAATATTGACATATTGCTCTTGAAAAAGTAATATTAAAATATATCGTGCTCTCGAAGTAGCACATGTTTCGAATAACATACTATTTTGAATTAGTGTTTATCCCTGAAAGAAAACACGTACTTATGTCATATTGATATTGACTATTGATGTTTAAATCATATTATCTTTTACTTTATTGTGTAGTTAATCAAATGGCAAACATTACAAAACTTGAGTTTGCTGCACTTGACATATCTGCAAAAATTATTTGTCATGGGTACTCGATGATGATATCCATCTGGTCTCAAAAGGTTTGGGAGAGACAATTAAAGAAGGAAACAAAGAATCCCTGCAGGATCGTGCAAAAGCATTCATCTTCCTTCGCCATCACCTTCACGATGGATTGAAAATTGAATATCTCACTGAAAAAGATCCACATGTTCTTTGGAAAAAATTAACTAAAAGATTTGACCATCAGAGGATTATAGTCATTCCCAAAGCCTGCAATGAGTGGATGCATCTTCGTTTGCAAGATTTCAAAACTGTTAGTGAGTACAATTCTGAACTATTCAGAATATGTTCAAAATTGACATTGTGTGGAGAAAAAATCACTGATGATGATATGTTGGAGAAAACTTTTTCTACCTTTCACGCCTCGAATGTGCTCCTGCAGTAGCAATATCGTAAGCGTGGTTTCAAAAAGTACTCCGAACTCATATCTTGCCTGCTTGTGGCTGAACAAAATAATGAACTGTTGACGAAAAATCATGGGTTACGTCCAACTGGTTCTGCACCATTGCCTGAAGCAAATAGTACTGCATTGTTTGAAGCAAATACAATATCAAGACAAGAACAGAGACGTGGACGTGGACGTGTATTTGGACGTGGACGCGGACGTGTACGTAGAATAAATCATGGACGAAATAATCAAGAAAATTATCAGCAACAAGGCAATAATTTCAAAAGGCACAAAGCAAACGAAAGTAGCACATCCAAAAAGGAGTATGAAGAAAGTTGTTTTAGATGTGGAATGAAAGAGCATTGGGCACGTACCTGTCGTACGGCCAAATATCTCGTGGATCTCTATCAAAAATTAATCAAGGGAAATGAGAAATTGGAGACAAATTTTGCTGATTATGATGGTCCAATTGATGTTACTCATTTGGATGTCTCTGATTTCTTTGCTGCTCCAAATAGAATATTGATCATTTGATTGGGGTGGTGTAATGGAAGATATAGATTAGTTTACTTTTTAGTATTTACTTTCGTTTTAGAAATTCAATTATGTTCTTATTTTTCGCAAGAAACTTAAAACTTTAGTATGCATATTTAATTTCATAATAAATTATATTTACTCCTTTAAATTTAAATTTCAAGTCTTTTTAAAATATATTTATTTTCTTATAGATTCACGATGGATTGTCAAGATACTTGTTTGAATGATTGTGTAACTACATATACTATTCTTCAAGACAAAAAATATTTTTTAGACTTAACATTAGCTAAAAATAATGTTAATACGATATCAGGTGCATCGAATATCGTTGAAGGCTCCGGAAGAGCTTGTATTATTTTGCCAAATAATACAAATTATATAAATACGATGCATTTTATTCAAGCAAATCCAGAAAAAATTTGCTTAGTTGTAAAGATATCTGTTGCAATGGATATCACATTGAGACGATACAAGAAAATAATGTTGAATATCTTTGCATAACCTTTTTATATCGGCTAGAAGCAGATAAAAGAAAAACTTTATGCACTCTCATCCGGCATGTATTATACATTTATAAAAATGGTTGAATCAAATATTATCACGAAAACCAGAAGTTTGTTGATCCAAAAAAATTTATACTTTGGCATGATCGACTTGGACATCCAGGAGCTATAATGATGCGTCAAATAATAAATAACTCACATGGACATCCTTTAAAGAACCAGAAAATTCTTTTACCTAATGATTATCCATGTGTGGCTTGTTCGCAAGGCAAGTTAGTCACTTAGACCTTCGGCTACAAAGGTCAATATTGAATCTCCAACTTTCTTGGAAATGATTCAAGGAGATATATGTGGGCCAATACATCCACCATGTGGACCATTTCGTTATTTTATGGTATTAATTGATTCTTCTACTAGATGTTCACATGTTTGTCTACTTTCTACTAGGAATGTAGATTTTGCTAGACTACTTGCTCTAATCATAAAATTACGTGTGCAATTTTTCGATTACTCAATCAAGACTATTCGTCTTGACAATGCTGGTGAATTTAGATCACAAGCATTCGATGATTATTTCATGTCAATTGAGATTGTTGTTGAACATTCGGTTGCGCATGTCCATACACAAAATGGTTTGACAGAATCATTTATTAAACGTCTACAACTTATCGCTAGACCGTTACTTGTGAAAACAAAACTCCCAGCTTCTGTTTGGGGTTATGCTATATTGCATGTTGCGTCATTGGTTCGTATCAGACCAATTGCATATTATCAACATTCACCTTTGCAACTAGCATTTGGTCATGAACCTAATATTTCTCACCGTGAGTTTTTGGTTGTGCTGTTCAAGTCCCTATTTCACCCCCACAACGGACTAAAATGGGTCCCCAACGAAGACTTGAGATTTATGTGGGTTTTGATTCACCATCTATTATTAGGTATCTTGAACCTTTAACATGTGATTTATTTACTGCACATTTTGCAGATTTTCATTTTAATGAAATGACTTTTCCAACTTTGGGAGGGGAAAAACTATATCCTGATAAATAAGGTAAAATTTCTTGGAATGAAATAACTCTATCTCATTTTGATTCCCGCAGCAGTCAATGTGAGCAAGATGTTGAAAGAATAATTCATTTGCAAAAGGTTGCAAATCAATTACCGGATGTATTTGTTGACACGAGAAAAGTGACAAAATCATATATACTAGCAGAAAATATTTCAGCAAAAATTGATGTCCCTGCATGACAATTTGCTGTAGCAAATGAATCTCAAATACGCCATAAGCGTGGTCAACCAGTTGGTTCAAAAGACTCTGTACCTCGAAAAAGAAAAGTACAAGAGAAATACCAACCAAAAATTTCGGAAGAAGTAACATTAGAGAAAATTGATCAATCAAATATTGAAAATATGGTTCCTAAAGAATCACAAGTGTCCGAAAATAATGAGATTTCAATAAATTATATGTTATCTCATAAATTATGGGAGCAAAATAATGTTGTTATAGACAATATTTTCGCCTTTAACGTGGCTCATGATATTATGCAAAATGATGATCCTGAACCACTGTCTATTAAAGATTGTCAAAATAGAAATGATTGACCAAAGTGGAAAGAAGTCATAATGGCGGAATTGAATTCCTTAGATAAACGGAAAGTGTTTGGACCTGTAGTTTGAACACCTGAAAATGTAATCCCTGTTGGATACAAATGGGTTTTTGTACGAAAGAAAAATGAAAACAATGAAATTACAAGAACAAGACCCGATTCGTAGCTCAAGGTTTCTCACAAAGACCAGGAATTAATTATGAGGAAACATATTCTCCCGTAATGGACACTATCACTTTTAGATTCTTAATTAGTTTGACCGTGTCACAAAAGCTCGATATGCGCCTTATGGATGTAGTGACTGCCTACTTGTATGGTTTACTTGATAGTGACATATATATAAAAGCCCCTGAAGGACTCAAAGTGCGTGAAACAAATGATACATTCCTGAGAACCATGTTCTCAATTAAACTGCAAAGATCATTGTATGGATTAAAACAATCCGGACGCATGTTGTATAATCGCCTTAGCGAATATTTGTTGAAGGAAGGCTATAAAAATAATGATGTTTGCCCATGTGTTTTTATAAAGAAAACGAATATTGGATTTGCAATTGTGGCGATTTATGTTGATGACTTAAATTTAATTGGAACTCCTGAAGAGCTCAACAAAACTGCAGATTATTTAAAAAATGAATTTGAAATGAACGATTTGGGAAAAATAAAATTCTGTCTCGGGTTGCAAATTGAACATTTCTCAGAAGGATTATTTGTTCATCAGTCTACATATACAGAAAAAGTCTTAAAATAATTTTATATGGATAATGTACATCCATTGGCATCACCTATGGTTGTTCGATCACTTGATGTAAAAAAATGATCATTTTCGTCCACCTGAAGATGGAGAAAAGATTCTTGGTCCTGAAGTACCATATTTTAGTGCAATTGGAGCATTAACTTATGTTGCAAATTGTACTCGACCCGACATCGCTTTTTCTGTAAATCTCATTGCAAGATGTAGCTCTACACCAACACAAAGACATTGGAATGGTGTTAAACATATTTTTCGTTACCTAAAGGGTACTATTGATTTGGGATTATTTTATTCTCAAAAGTTGGGATCTGCTTTAGTGGGATATGCAGATGTAGGTTATCTCTCTGACATATATAATGCTAAATCACAAACAGGTTATGTGTTTACACATGGAGGAACCGCTATATTATGGAGTTCTGTAAAGCAATCATTGACAGCAACGTCCTCAAATCATTCTGAAATCATTGCAATCCAGGAAGCAGGTCGAGAATGTGTATGATTGAGGAACATGACCCATCATATCCAAGAGTCATGCAGATTAGTTTCAATAAAAGATAGTCCAACAATTTTGTATGAAGATAATGCTGCTTGTACTGCACAACTCAAAGGAGGCTATATCAAAGGTGACCGGACGAAGCATATTTCTCTAAAATTCTTTCATACACACGAGTTTCAGAAAAATGGCGACATCAATATTCAACAAATTCGTTCAAGTGACAACGTGGTCGATTTATTTACAAAAGCATTGCCAACATCTACATTCAAGAAATTGGTTCACAAGATTGGAATGCGTCGACTCAAAGATTTTCAGTGATCAACATCAGGGGGAGTAGTTGTACTCTTTTTCCTTCGCTTAGGTTTTATCCTACTGGGTTTTCCTAACAAGGTTTTAATGAGGCGACATTTTTATACTCCATAATAACTGTACTCTTTTTCCTTCGTTTGATTTTTTTTTTGTCCCAATGGGTTTTTATTAGACAAGGTTTTAACGAGGCAGTTATTGTACAAATAATCATCAAAGGGGGAGTGTTGTAAAATAATGAGATAATTATTGATGATTATTTAGTATTATCATGATACATGGATAAGTCTTATCTAGTTCAGAAAGTGTATTTCATTCCAACTGTAACTCTCCTTTTAGACCATATAAATATAGTGCTTGGTTCTCATAATAATACAAAGAAAAGTTTATTGGCTTTTATTATCTCTTTTCTTTCTCTCTTTTATAACATTTGCGTGTAAATAAAAAAGTTGTTTATTTTGAACATAAAGATGCAATACTTTTTTAACTCAAAATCTATTTATTTATAGGTTGAAAGCACAACAAACTTTATTTAAAAGTATATTTAGAGCATATTTTAGAAGTGTTTATAAATGATTTAAATTATATATAGATAAAAATAAGTGGTACATAAGTGTGTAATATAGTAAAACATCAAAAAATGAATGTTCGATATATTAATAATCTTGTTTAAATAATAAAATTAATCGATCTCGATTTGTGCTAGTGTAGTGAATTAATAACCACGCTAAATACATAAAATAATAAACTTTTGTTGAGATAATTTAAAGTCCAACAAATATATAAAATAATAACTGTTTAAATTCATAAAAGTTCATACTAATGACCGTAAAAATTATGTTCTATGTGAACATGAAATAATTTGAACGATTAGTTTTTTAATATATTAAACTTTGAAGTCAATGGATGTATACTAATGTTTCCTCTTTAGCTCATGTTTGTCTTTCTTTAAATTAAAAATATTTATTTTTCATACCCATTTTCAGAAAAAAAGTTCACAAAATAAAATATTTTACAGGTAAATCCAAAAATTTTCTCTATTTCTTAACACATTTCTAAAAAAACACTATTTAAAACATCACATTTTTCAATTTTTCTTTATAATGGCCATTAAGCGTGGGCTTAATGTATGTATGTGCCGTGTGCTTAAAAATTAAATTTTGAATCTCATTATAGTCAATTTTTTTTACGTGTATTATGGTAAAATATAATACAATCTTTTGTATTATTTAAAAATAATCACTCTAAAATAATATTTTTTCTCATCCCAATATTATTATATTGTAGAAGTTTTACTGTATTTGTTGTTCTCCCGGCAATGAATAATACAAGCAACGTTCATCAAGCAAAAGTGAATAATTACAAAATGAAATAATCATTTCATAAAAAGTAAGCAAATCTAGGCAAATTAATAAACCAAAATAATTACAAATCCAAATTCCATGTCCTCCCGTGTTCATATCATTGCGTTTTTTTCCCCAATTTTGATTTTTTTAGTAGTAGAATTTGCAGAATTGCATTGGTATAATCATTGAGTTCATTTCAATTTTGAATATTAATTTGAAATTCGCGAGGACAGGGAGTGTGGGGTTAGGGTTTTCATTCGATTTGATTTCACGGTGTGGAAATTGAGAATAATGGAGGCGATCCTCCATATATACAATTATATATATGATGTGATGAATAGTGATTTAGACAAGACCAATACAATTATGTAGATCAACAAGATGTTCAAGGACGGTATTGGCTTTGGTGGCATCTTCCACAGCACTGTTCAACCTTTTGCATTCTCTCTATTAGTTTGATGTCTTTTTGAGTAATAATTTGTAAAACGATGATATAAATTAACGTTCGATTATTCGTGTATTTTTATTTGAAATGATTATCTAAGTTTTCATGATCATATAAGATGTTACAGACTGTATATTCGATGATTCGAATATTGTGAAACATAATTTGTGACGTGATCAAAATATATCGTTTACAATCGGTACATAAACTGAACGCTCTATGTTGATGAGATTGCATTGTTCTTATAGAGATTTGTCTAGCTCTGAGAATAAGAACAATAATTTGTTTTTTTTTTTTTTAATGCATATTGAACAAGACACTGTAAGTGATTCATTTGTAATCGCTTGAAATGAGATTTTACTCGATTATCAAACAAGTCACCTAAACACTGAGCGAATAATATACCTTTCATTGCTAATTCAAGTTCTTTGAGGTATCATGAATGAAATCTTAATTAAAAGATTGATCTTAGTGCTTTGGGAATCATGTTGAAACAGTTAGAGATTTAAAATTAACTTACAAAATGTACTAGACCTGACTTTGCTTTTTCCATCACTTTTAGATTCTTTGATTAGTTTAACTGTGTCACAATAAAGGCTCGATATGCGCTTTATGGATGTAGTGACTGCCTATTTTTTGGTTCACTTGATGGTGACATTTATATATATGGAAAGTCCGGGAGGACTTAAGAGCGTTTAAATAAATGATACCATGCCTCGAGACCATATTCTCAATTAAATTACACAGATCGATTATATGGATTGAACAATTCGGACGCATTTGGATAATGCCTTAGCGAATATTTGTTGAAGAATCGCTATAAAAATGATGATATTGTCATGGTGTTTTCATAAAGAAATTAAACTATTGGTATTTGCTATTTTTGCGTTTATGTTGATAATTTAAATTTAATTTGGGAAACTTCTAAAAAGCTCCAACAATTGCAGATATATTTGAAAATAAAATTTGAGTGGATGAAAGATTTGGAAAAAAACCAATTCTGTCTCGGGTTGCAAATTGAACATTTCCTAGATCAATCTTACATATACCGAAAAAAGTTTTTAAAATGATTCCTTTTATAAGAAATAAAAGTACATTCCATTGGCATCACCTATGATTGTTCAATTACTTGTGTAAAAAAATGATCATTTTCGTCACTTGAAGAATGGTAGAAAAGATTTCTTGGTCCTGAAATACCATATCTTAGTGCAAATTGGAGCATTAAATTATCCTTAACAAATGTATCGACTGACATAGCTTTTCTCTTCACTTTTACGATTCTTGATTAGTTTAACTGTGTCATAAAAAAAAGCTCGATTTTGGCTTTATGGATGTCGTGACTGCCTAATTTTATGGTTCACTTGATGGTGACACATGTATTATGAAAGTCCTGAAGGACTAAGGCCGTTAAATAAATGATAATGCCTGAGAAACATATCTCAATTAATTACAAAGATCATAATATGGATTGAAACAATTCGGACGCATTTGGGTATAATCGCTTAGCGATATATGTTGAAAAAATGCTATTAAAAAATGAAGATATGTCCATGTGTTTTCATATAGAAAATAAATATAGTATTATGCTATTTTTGCAGTTTATGTTGATATTTAATTAATTGAAACTTATAAAAGCTCAACAAAAAATTGCGATTATTTGAGAAATAAATTTGAGATGAAGAATTGGAAAAACAAATTCTGTCTCGGGTTGCAAATTGAACATTTCCTAGAATCAAATCTACATATCCGGAAAAAGTTTAAATGAATTTTTTAAGAATAATGCTAAATCATTGGTTCATATGATTGTTTAATCTTGATGTAAAAAATGATCATTTTCGTCACTGAAGATGGAGAAAGATTCGTGGTCCTGAAATACCATATCTTAGTTGTCAATTGGAGCAATAAATATCCTCTACAAAAGTACTCGACCGACATCGCTTTTTCCATCAATTTAGATTCTGATTGTTTAACTGTGTCACCAAAAGCTCGATATGCGCTTTATGGAATGTAGTGACTGCCTATTTGTATGGATAACTTGATAAATGACATATATATATGAAAAGTCCTCGAAGGGACTTAAAGTGCGTTTAAACAAATGATCAACATGTACCTGAGACTCTATGTTCTCAATTAAATTTGCAAAGATCATATTATGAATGTTTAATTATATTGGGATGATTGAAAACAGTCTCCGGACAGCATGTGTTATACTCGCTACTTAGCGAATATTTGTTGAAAGAAATGCTATAAAAAAATGATGATGTATGCTCACAATGTGTTTTTCATAAAGAAAAAGAAATATTTGAATTTGCTAATTGTGGCAGTACTGATATTTGGATGACTTAAATTTAATATGAAACTACTGGAAGACTTAACAAAATTACAGATTATTTGAAAAATGAATATTTGAGATTGAAAGATCTTGGGAAAAACCACAAATTCTTTGTCGGGTTGCAAATTGGAACATTTCCCTAGAATCAATTAAAAAAAACTATTTACCGAAAAAGTTCTTTAAATGATTTTATAAGAATATGTAACATCATTGGCATCCCTATGAATTGTACAATCCACTTGTGTAAAAAAATGCTCATTTTCGGTACTTGAAGATGGAGAAGATTTTGGTCTGAAATACCATATCTTGTGCCATATGGAGCATTAAATTATCTTACAAAATGTACTCGACTGACATAGGTTTTTTCCATCACTTTTGATTCTTGATTAGGTATAACTGTTGTCCAACAAAAAGCTTCGATATGCGCCTTATGGATGTAGTGGACTGCTATTTGATTATGGTTTCATTTGGCTAGT
Source organism: Fraxinus excelsior (assembly GCA_019097785.1). Taxonomy (NCBI): domain Eukaryota; kingdom Viridiplantae; phylum Streptophyta; class Magnoliopsida; order Lamiales; family Oleaceae; genus Fraxinus; species Fraxinus excelsior. Next base: position 8,463,467 of record CM032629.1, read on the forward strand.
GACATTATATATATGAAAGTCCTGGCAAGGAATTAAGTGCGAAAAACAAATGATACATGCCTCGAGAACAATGCTTCTCAATTAAATTGCAAATTGCATCATATATATGGATTGAAAAATCAGGACGCAGTGGTATAATCGCCTTTAGTGAATATTTGTTGAACGAAAGGCTATAAACATTATGATGACTATACTGCTCATGTGTTTTCATAAAGATAAACAAATATTGGACTTTGCAATTTGATGGTAGTTTATGTTGATAATTTTTAAATTTAATTGGAACTTCTAAAAAGCTCGACAAAAATGCAGATTATTTGAAAAATAAATTTGAGATGAAAGGATTTGGAAAAAAACCAATTTATGTCTCGGAGTTGCAAATTGAACATTTCCTAGAATGATTATTGTTCATTCAATCTACATATACCGACAAAAGGTCTTTAAACGATTTTATATAGGATAATGTACATCAATTGGCATACACCTAAGGTTGTTTCGTTCACTACTTGATGTTAAAAAAAATGATCATTTTCGTTCAACATTGAAGATGGAGAGAAATCGATTCCTTGGTCCTGAAATCACCATATCTTAGTGCAATTGGAGCATTAAATTATCTTACAAAATGTACTCGACCTGACATAGCTTTTTATATTTTAGATTCTTGATTAGTTTAACTGTGTGTCAAAAAGCTCGATATGGCTTATGGATGTAGTGACTGTATTTTTATGTTCACTTGATGTGGGGACATATTATATGAACTCCATGGTAGGGACTTAAAGTGAGTCTAAATAAATGATACATGCCTGAGACCATATTCTAATTAAATTACAAAGATCATTATAATGGAGTTGAAACAAATTCGGACGCATCATTTGGCTATAATTCGCCTTAGCGAATATTTGTTGAAAATGCGTATTATAAATATCGATGATATCTGCTCATGTGTTTTCTAAAGAAAATAACTATAGTATTTTGCTTATTTTTGCAGTGTATGTTGATAATTTAATATTTAATTGAAATTATACTAAAGCTCAACAAAATTGCAGATTTTTGAAATAATTTGAGATGAAAGATTTGGAATAAAAACCAAATTCTGTCTGGGTTGCAAATTGAACATTTCTTAGAATCAATGCATACATATTCCGAAAAAAGTTTTTAAATGATTTTATAAGAATATGTACTGCCATTGGCATACCTATGATGTTCAATCACTTGTGTAAAAAATGATCATTTTTCGTCCACTTGAAGCTGGCGAAAAGATTCTTGTCATGAAATACATATTTAGTGCAATTGGAGCATTAAATATCTTACAAATGTACTCGACTGAATAGCCTTTTTCAAACTTTTAGATTCAGATTAGTTTAACTGTGTCACAAAAGTCATATGCGGCTTTATGGATGTAGTGACAGCCTATTTTTCATGGATTATTGATGGTGACATATATATTATGAAGCTACCTGGAAGACTTAAGTGCGTTAATAAATGATAATTAGCCTGAGAACATATTCTCAATTAAATTACAAAGATCATTTATGGATTGAAACAATTGGACGCATTTGGTTTACATTCGCTTAGCGAATATTTGTTTGAAAAATGCTATAAAAAATGATGTATGCTGTCATGGTTTTATAAATGAAAATAAATATTGTATTTGTATTTTTGACAGTTTATGTTGATAATTTAAATTTAAGTGAAACTATAAAAAGTCAACAAAATTGCAGATTATTTGCAAATAAATAAATTTGGATGAACAGATTTGGAAAAAACCAAATTCTGTCTCGGGTTGCAAATTGAACATTCTAGAATCAATCTACATTATAAGAAAAAGTTTTTTAAATGATTTCTATAAGAATTCAATGTACTCCATTGGCGATTCACCATTGAATGTTCAATCACTTGTTTAGTAAACAAATGATCATTTTCGTCCACTGAAGATGGAGAAAGATTCTTGTAACTGTAGATTACCATATCTTAGTGCATTGGAGCATTAAATTATCTTACAAAATGTACTCGACTGGACATAGCTTTTTCCCATCACTTTTAGATTCTTGATTAGTTATACACTGTGTCCACAAAAGCCTCGATATGCGCTTTAATGGATGTAGTGACTCTGCCTATTTTTTATGGTTTCAAACATTTATGGTTACAAATATATATGAAAGTCCTGGAAGGACATTAAAAGTGCGTGTAAATAAATGAAACATGCCTGAGAACCATATTCTCAATTAACTTACAAAGATCATTAAAGGTGACGTATGGAAAAACAAATTCCGGACGCATTTGGTATTAATCGTGCGCTTTAAGCGAATATTTGTTGAAAAAGATGCTATAAAAAATGATGATTTATTCCGCTACATAGTGTTATCGTTATGAAGAAAAAAAATATAGTATTTGCTATATTTTGCAGTTTATGTTGATAATTTAAAATTTAATGGAAACTTAATAAAACGCTCAACATAAATTGTTCAGATTATTTAAACAATAAATTTGAGATGAAAGATTTGGAAAAAACCAAATTCAGTCTCGGTTGCAAATATTGCACATTATCCTAGAATCAATCTACCAATCAATTACCGAAAAAAGTTTTTAAATGATTTTATATAAGAATTAGATTTACATCCATTGGCAATCACACCTAATGCATTGTTCAATCACTTAGTCGTAAAAAAGGATCATTTTCGCCAATTTAAGATTGAGAAAAGATTCTTGGGTCCTGCAAAATACATATCTTAGTGCAACTTGGAGCATTTAATTATCTTACAAAAATGTACTCGACCTGACTAGCTTTTCCATACTTTTAGATTCTTGATTAGTTTAACTGTGTCACAAAAGCTCGATATGCGCTTTATGAGTGTAGTGACTGCCTATTTTTATGGTTCACTTGAGGTGATTATATATGTGTAAGTCGCTGGAAGGACTCCTAAATGTGCGTTAAATAAATGATAGCATGCCTGAGAACACAATATTCTCAATTAAATTACAAAGATATTATATGATTGAAACATTTAGGACGCATTTGGTATATCGCCTCTGTAGCGATATCTTGTTGAAAAAATGCTATAAAAATGATGATATCTGCTCATGTGTTTTTCATTAAGAAAATAAATATAGTTATTTGTATTTTTGCTCAGTTTTATGTTGTAATTTAAATTTAATTGAAACTTATAAAATCTCAACAAATTGCAGATTATTGAAATCAATTTGAGATGAAAGATTTGGAAAAACCAAATTCTGTTCGGGGTTGCAAATTGAAATTTCCTAGAATCAATCTACACTTTATACCGAAAAAGTTTTTAAATGATTTTATAAGACATAATGTACATACATTGAGGCATCACCTATGATTGTTCAATCAACTTGTTGTAAAAAAAATGATCATTTTCGTCCACTTGAAGATGGAGAAAGATTCTTGTCCTGAAATACATATCTTAGTGCTATCTGGAGATTAAATTATCTTACAAAATGTATCGACTCTGAATAGCTGTTTTCCATACTTTTCCGATTCTTGATTAGCTTTAACTGTGTACACAAAGCTCGATATGCGCTTTAGGATGTAGTGATGCCTTTATTTTTATGGTTCACTTGATGAGTGACATATATATATTGAAAGTCCTGGAAGGGACTTAAGTGCGTTAAATAAATGATACATGCCTGAGAACCATTTTCAATTAACATACAAAGATCATTATATGGATTGAAACAATTCGGACGCATTGGTATAATCGCTTAGCGACTATTTGTTGAAAAAAATGCTATAATAAAAATGATGATATCTGGCTCATGTGTTTTCTTAAAGAAATAAATATAGTATTTTGTATTTTTGAGTTTATGTTGATAATTTAAGTTTAATTGAAACTTATTAAAAGCTCAACAAAATTGCAGATTTTTGAAACATTAATTTGAGATGAAGATTGGAAAAACAAAATTCTGTCTCGGGGTTGCAAATTGAAACAAAATTTTTTCTAGAATCAATCTACATTACCGCGAAAGTTTTTAAATGTTTTTATAAGTATAATGTACATCTTGGCATCACCTTATGATTGTTTCACATCACTTTGTGTAAAAAATGATTCATTCTTCGTCCACTTGAAGATGGAGAAAAGATTTCTTCGTCTGAAATACCATATCTTAGTGCAATTGGAGCATTAAATTATTTACAAAATGTATCGGGACTGACATAGCTATTTTCCATCACTTTTAGATTTTGATTAGTTTAACTGTGTCACAAAAGACTCGATATATCGCTTTATGGACTACCCCCTTATTTAGTGACAGCCTTTTTTTTTTGGTTCACTTGATGGTGACATATATTATGACAGTCCTGGAAGGACTTAAAGGGTGCGTTACATAAATGATACATGCCTGAGACCTATTACTCAATATAAATTAACCAAAGATCATTATATGATTGAAAACAATTCGACGCATTTTGGTATAATCGCCTTAGCGCAATATTAGTTGAAAAATGCTATAAAAATGATGATATTGTCATGTGTTTTCATAAAGAAAATAAAATATAGTATTTGCTATTTTTGCAGTTTATGTTGGATAATTTAATTTAATTGAACTTATAAAAAGCTCGACAAAATTGCAGATTATATGGAAAATAAATTTGAAGATAGAAAGATTTGGAAAAAAACAAATTCGGTCTCGGGTTGCAAATTGAACAATTTCCTAGAATCAATCTACATATACGGAAAAAGTTTTTTAAATGATTTTATAAGACATAATGTATCCATTGGGCATCACCTATGATTGCTTCAATCACTTGTTGGTAAACAATGATCATTTTCGTGTACAACTTGAAGATGGAGAAAGTTTCTTGTCATGAAAATTACCATTTCTTAGTGCAATTGGACGATTTAAATTATCTTACAAAATGTACTCGACTGACATAGCTTTATCCATAGCTTTTAGATTTCTTGATTTGTTTAAACTGTGTCACAAAAAAGCTAGATATGCTGCTTTATGGATGTTTAGTGACTGCCTTTTTTATGGTTCTCTTGATTGATGACATATATATATGAAAGTCACTGGAAGACTATTAAAGTGCGTTTAAATAAATGATACATGCCTGGAGAAACCATATTCTAATTAAACTTACAAATATCATTTTATGGATTAGAAACAATTCGGACGCATTTGGTAATAATCGCCTTAGCGAATATTTGTTGAAAAATATGTAAAAAATGATGATATCTGCTCATCGTGTTTTCATATAAGAAAATATATTATAGTATTTGCCTATTTTTGCAGTTTATGTTGATAATTTAAATTTATTGAAACTTATAAAAGTCAACAAAATTGAGTTTATTTGAAAATAAATTTGTGATGAACGATTTGGACAAAAACCAAATTCTGTCTCGGGTTGCAAATTGACAACATTTCTAGAATCAATCTACATATACCGAAAAAGTTTTAAAATTGATTTTAAGCAATATGTACATACATTGGATCACATATGTGTTTCAATCACTTGTGTAAAAAATGTCTCATTTTCGTCACTTGAGAGGAGAAAAGATTCTTGGTCCTGACATTTCCATATCTTAGTGAATTGGAGATTAAATTATCTTACAAAATGTACTCGACATGGACATTGTTTTTCAATCTACTTTTAGATTATGATAGTTTAACTGTGTCACAAAGATCGATATGCGCTTTATGGACTGTAGAGACTGCACTAATTTTTTTTATGGTTCATCTTGATGGTGAATATATATGTGAAAGTCTTGGAAGGTCTAAAAAGTGCGTTAAATAAATGATAATTGCCTGAGAAACATATTCTCAATTAAATTACAAGATTCATGTATATGGATTGAAACAATCGGACGCATTTGGTATAATCGCCTTAGATTTTGTGAAAATGCTATAAAAATGATGATATCTGCTCATGTGTTTTCATTAAGAAAATAAATATAGGATTTGCTATTTTTGCAGTTTATGTTCGATAATTTTAAAATTTAATTGAAACTTTATAAAAAGCTCAACCAAAATTGCAGATTATTTTGAAACTTGAATATTGAGAATGAAAGAAAAAAAAAAAAAAAAATTTTTTTTTTTGGGGAAAAAAAAAAAAAAAAAAACCAAATTCTTGTATCGGGTTGCAGAGTTGAGCATTTTCCAAGAATTATTGTATCATCAATCTACATATACAAAAAGTTCTTAAAACGCATTTTATATAGGAATAATGCACATCCATTGGCATCACTTATGGGTTGGTTTGAATTCTCTTATTTGAAAATGATCATTTTCGGTCCACTTGAAGATGGACGACAAAAGATTTTTGGTCCTGAATACCATAACTTAGTGCACTTGGAAGCATTAATTTATCTTACAAAATGTATTCGGACTAGACATAGTTTTTCCATCACTTTTAGTTCTTGATTAGAATAACTAGTGTCACAAAAACTCGATATGCGCTTTATGCGATGATAGTGACTGCCTTTTTTTTATGGTCATGATGGTGACATTTTTATATGAAGTCCTTGGGAAGGACTTAAAGTGCGTTAAATAAATGATACCTGCCTGAGAACATATTTCTAATTAAATTAAAAGATATTATATGATGAAACAATTCGGACGATTTGGTATAATGCTTAGCGAATATATGTTGAAAACATGCATAAATGATGATATTGCTCAAGTTGTTTTCATAAAGAAAATTAATATAGTATTGCTATTTTTCTCAGTTTATGTTGACTATTTAAATTAATTGTGAACTTATAATAAAGCTCAACAAAAATTGCCAGAATTATTTGAAATAAATTTGAGATGAATGATTTGGAAAATAACCAATTTCTGTTTACGGGTTGCAATTAAATTTCCTAGAATCAATCTACATATACCGAAAAAGTTTTTAAATGATTTTATAAGAAATAATGGTACAATCCATTGGCTACCTATGATTGTTCAATCACTTGTGTAAAACAAATGATCATTTCGTCCACTTGAAGATGGAGAAAAGGATTCTTGGTCTGTAATACCATATCTTAGATGCAATTGGAGCATTAAAATTATCTTTCAAAATGTACTCGACCCTGACATAGCTATTTTCATCATTTAGTTCTTGATTAGTTAACTGTGTCAAAAAAGTCGATATGCGTTTTTAGGGATGTAGTGGGGGGGGGCGAAATGCTTATTTTTATGGGTTCACTTGATGGTGAATATATATATGAAAGTCCTGGAAGGATTAAAGTGCACGTTAAATAATGATACATGCTGAGAACATATTCTCAAATTAAATTACAAGATATTATATGGATGAAACAATGGACGCATTTGTATAATCGCCTTAGCGAATATTTGTTGAAAATAATGCTATAAAAAATGTTGTTTATCTGCTCATGTGTTTTCATAAGAAAATAAATATAAGTTCTTTGCTATTTATTGCAGTTTATGTTGATTAATTTTAAATTAATTGAATTTATAAAAGCTCAACAAAATTGCACGCATTATTTGAATAAATTTGAGATGAAAGATTGGAAAAAACCAAATTCTGTCACGGGTTGCAAATTGAACATTTCTAGGAATCAATCTACATATCCCCGAAAAGTTTTTAATTGTTTTATAAGTATATGTACATCAATGGGCCATCACTATGAATAGTTTCCATCACTGTGTAAAAAATGATCATTTTCGTCCACTTGATAGATGGACGAAAAAGATTCTTGGTCCTGAAATACCATATCTTAGTGCAATTGGGCATGTAAAAATTTATTCATTACATATGTATGACGACTGACATAGCTTTTTTCTTACTTTTAGGATTCTTGATTAGTTTAACTGTGTCACAATAAGCTCGATATTCCGCTTGATGATGTTAGTGAGCTGCCCTATTTTTATGCCTCACTTGTTGGTGACATTATATATATGAAAGTCCTGGAAGGACTTATGTGCGGTTATATAAATGATACATGACTAGAGAACCATTTTCTCAATTAAATTTCTAAGATCATTATATGGATTGAAAAACTTCGGAGCATTTGGTATAATTTGTTAGCGAATATTTGTTGAAAAAATGCTCTTAAAATGATTGATATCTGTCATGTGTTTTAATAAGAAAAATAAATATAGTTATTGCTATTTCTTTGCAGTTTATGTTAGATTAATTTTAAATTTAATTGAAATTATAAAAAGCTTCAAAAAATTGCAGATTATTTGAAAATAAATTTGAGATGAAAGATTTGGAAAAAAACCCAAATTAGTCTTTTTTTCGGGGTTGCAAATTGAACATTTACTCTAGAAACTCAATCTACATATACGAAAAAAGTTTTTAAATGATTTTATAAGAATATGTCATAATGGCATCACTATGATTGTTCACATCATTGTGTAAAAAAATGATCATTCTGTCACTTGAAGATGGAGAAAGATTCTTGGTCCTGAAATACCATTCTTAGTGCAATCTGGAGCATTAAATTACTTACAAATATGTACCTCGACCTACATAGCTTTTTCATCACTTTTTAAGATCTGATTAGTTTACTGTGTCCACAAAAGCTTCGATATGCGTATATGGATGTACGTGATTGCCCTATTTTTATGGTTCACTTGATGGTGAATATATATATGAAATTATGGAAGGACTAAAGTGCGTTAATAACATGTATACATGCCCGGAAGAACCATATTCTAATTAATTAAAGATCATTATATGGATGAATAACAATTACGGACGCATTTGGTTAATCGCTTATGCCGATCTAATTTGTTGAAAAAATGTATAAACAATGTTGATATCTGCTACATGTGGTTTCATAAAGAAAATAAATTTAGTATTTGCTATTTTGCAGTTTATTGAGATAATTTTAAATTTACTTGAACCTTATAAAAAAAAAAAAGCTCAAACAAAATGCAGAATATTGAAAATAAAATTTGAGATGAAAGATTTGGAAAAAACCAAATTCTGTCTCGCGGTTTGCAAATTGAACATATCTAGAATCAATCTACATATACGAAAAAAAGTTTTTAATGATTTTATATAGAATAATGTACATCCATGGCCACACTTGATTGTTTTCAATAATTGTGTAAAAATGATCATCTTTTCGTCACTTGAATATGGAGAAAGATTCCTTGGTTCCTGAAATACCATATCTTAGTGCAATTGGAGAGTTAAATTTATCTTACAAAATGTACTCGACCTGTCATAGCTTTTTCCATCATTTAGATTCTTGATTAGTTTAATGTGTCACAAAGCTCGATATGCGTTTATGGATGTAGTGACTGCCTATTTTTATGGTTCACTTGATGGTGACATATATATATGACAAGTCCTGGAAGGACTTAAAGTGCGTTAAAATAACATGATACATGCATGAGAACTTATTCGCAATTAAATTACAAGATCATTTTTGGATTGAAAAACAATTCGGACGCAATTTGGTATAATCGCCTTAGCGAATATTGTTGAAAAAATGCTATAAAAAAATGATGATTCTTTCAATGTGTTTTCATAAAGAAATAAATATAGTATTGCTATTTTTTGCAGTTTATGTTGATAATTTAAATTTAATGAAAACTTATAAAAATGCTCAACAAATTGCAGATTATTTGAAATAAATTTGAGAATGAAGTTGGAAAAACCAAAATTCTGTACGGGTTGAAAATTGAACATTCCTAGAATCAATCTACATATACGAAAAAAGTTTTTAAATGTTTTAGAAGAATAATGTACATCATGGCTATCACTATGATTGTCAATCATTGTGTAAAAAATGATCTTTTTGGTTTCCCACTTGAAGATGGGAGAAAAGATTCTTGGTCTGAAATACCATTATCTTAGTTGCAATTGGAGCATAAATTATTTACAAAATGTACTGACCTGACATGCTTTTTCCATCACTTTTAGATTCTGATTAGTTTAATGCGTTGTGTCACAAAATCTGATATGCGCTTCTTATGGATGTAGTGACTGCCTATTTTTATGGTTCATTGATGGTGAGGCAATAAAAAAAAATAAAAAAAAAAATGGAAAAAAAAAAAAAATTAAATCAAAAAAAAAATAAAAAAGAAAAAAAAAAAAAAAAAAAATTATGAATGGTATTATATGGATTGAAACAAATTCGGAGCATTTGGTATATGCCTTGCGAATATTTGTTTGAAAAATGCTATAAAAATGATGATATCTGCTCATGTGTTTTATAAAGAAAATTAATATAGTATTTGCTATATTTGCAGTTTATGTTGATTATTTACTATTTATTTGAACTTATTAAAAAAAGCTCAACAAAGTGCAGACTTATTTGAAAATAAAATTTGTGATGAAAAGATTTGAAATAAAACCAAATTCTGTTCGGGTTGCCAAATTGAAACATTTCCTAGGAAGTCAATCTACATATAACCGAAAAAAGTTTTTTAAATGATTTTATAAGAATAATGTACACCATTGCATTCACTGTGATTGTTCCAATCACTTGTGTAAAAATGATCATTTTGTCCACTGGAAGATGGAGAAAAGATTCTTGGTCCTGAAATACCATATCTTAGACCACACACTGCAATTGGAGAATTAAATTATCTTACAAATGTATCTCGACACTGAATTTGCTTTTTCCATCACTTTTAGATTGTGATTAGTTTAACTGTGGTTAACAAAAGCTCGATATGCGCTTTGATGGATGTAGTTGACTGCCTATTTTTATGGCTTCACTTGATGGTACATATATATATGAAACGTCTGGAAGGACTTAAAGTGCTGTTAAATAATGAGAATGCCTGAGTACCATATTGTCTCAATTAAATTACAAAGATCTTTTATTATGGATTGAAACAAATTCGGTAGCATTTGCGTATAATCGGCCTGTTAGCGAATATTTTGTTGATTAAAAATGACTATAAAAATATGTTGATACTCTGCTCATGTGTTTTCATTAAAGAATATCAAAATATTAGTATTTGTATTTTTGCTAGTTTAAGTTGATATTTAAATTTAATTGAACTTCATAAATTAGCTCAACAAAATTTGATTATTTGAAATAAATTTGAGATGAAAAGATTGGAAAAAAACCAAATTCTGTCTCGGGTTGCAAATTGAACATTTCCTAGAATCAATCTACAGTATACCGAAAAAGTTTTTAAATGATTTTGGTATAAGATTTTTGTACATCCTTCTTGGCAATACCTATGATTGTTCAACATCATTGTGTAAAAATGATCATTTCGTCCACTTGAAGATGGAGAAAAAGATTTTTTGGTCTGAATACCATATCTTAGTGCAATTGGAGCATTAAATTATCTTACCAAAATGTACTCGATGACATTGTTTTTCCATCACTTTTAGATTTCTTGATTAGTTTAACTGTGTCAAAAAAGCTCGATTGCGCTTTAAGGATGTAGTGACTGCCTATTTTTATGGTTCACTTGATGGTGACTAATATATATGAAAGTCCTGGCAAGGATTAAAGTGCGTTAATAAATGATAAATGCCTGAGACACCATATTCTCAATCTAAATTACAAAGATAATTATATGGATTGAACAAATTCGGATGCATTTGGTATATCGCCCTCCTTAGGAATAATTTGTTGAAAAAATGCTATTAATAATGTGATATTGCTCATGTGTTTTCATAAAGAAATAATTAGTACTTGCTTTTTTTGCAAGTTAATTTCTGTTGATAATTTAGAAATTTAATTGAAACTTATAAAAAGCTTCAAACAAAATTGCAGGATTATTTGAAATAAAATTTGAGATGAAAGATTTGGAAAAAACCAAATTCTGTCTCGGAGTTAGCAAATTGAACATTTCCTAGATCAATCTACTTTATACGAAAAAGTTTTTAAATGATTTGTATAGAATAATGTACATCCATTGGATCACTATGATTGTTCAATCATTGTGTAAAATTGATCATTTTCGTTCCACTTGAAGTTGGGAGAAGTAAGATATCTGGTACTGAAATACAATATCTTAGTGTATTGGCTGCATTAAATTATCTTACATAATGTACTCGACCTGACATAGCCTTTTTCCATCACTTTTAAGATTCTTGGATCTAGTTTAACTGTGTCACAAGCTCGATATGGCTTTATGGATTGTTAGTGGACTGGCCTATTTTTATGGTTCACTTGATGGTGACTATATTATTTGAAAGTATGGAAGGACTTAAAGTTGCGTTAAATAAATTGATACATGCTGAGAACCATATTTCAATTAATTACAAAAGATCATTTATATGGATTCGAAAACAATTCGGGAGCATTTGGTTTAATGTTCAGCTTAGCGATATTTGTTGAAAAAATGCTATAAAAATGATGATTTCTGCTATCATGTGTTTTCTAAGATAAATAAATATTATGTACTTTGTATTTTTGCAGTTTATGTTGATTAATTTAAATTTAATGAAACTTATAAAACGCTCAACAAATTGTGAATATTTGAAAATAAAATTTGAGATTGAACGATTTGGAAAAAACCAAATTCTGTCTGGTTTTTGCAATTTGAAACATTTCCCTGAATAATCTACATTATACCGGATAAGTTTTTAAATGATTTATAAGAATAATGTACATTTGGATCAACATATGATGTTCAATCCACATTGTGTAAAAAAATGATCATTGTTTTCGGGGGGGCCATTGAAGTGGAGAAAAGATTTGGTCTCGAAAATACATATCTTAGTGCAATTGGTGCATTAATTATCTTTACAAAATGTAACTCGGACCTGACATAGCTTTTTCCATCAATTTTAGGTTCTTGATTAGTTTGAACTGTGTCACAACAAGCTGATATGCGCATTTATGGATGTAGTGACTGCCTATTTTTTATGGTTCACTTGATGGTGGACATTTATATATATGTAAAGTCCTGGACAGGGACTTTTAGTGCCGTTACAATGAAAATGATACATGGCCTGAGAGAACCAGTATTCTTCAAATTAAATTACAAAGAATTCAATTAATATGGAATTGTAAACAATCTCGGACGCATATTGGATATAATCGCCTTAGCGGAATAATTTGTTGAAAAACTGCTATAAAAATGATTGATATCTGCTCATGCGTAGTGTTTTCATAAGGAAAAATAAATATAGTATTTGCTATTTTTTGCAGTTTATGTTGATAATTTTAAATTTAATTGAATCTTATAAAAAGCTCAACGAAAATAGCATATTATTTGAAAATAACATTTGAGATGAAAGATTTGGAAAAAACCAAATTCTGTCTCGGGTTGCAAATTGAACATTTCCTACGAATTCAATCCTACATATACCGAAAAAGTCTTTTTAATTGATTTTATGAAATGAATAAATGTACATCCATGGGCATCACCTATGATTGCGTTCAATCACGTTGTGAAATAAAAATGATCATTTTCGTCCACCTTGAAAATGGAGAAAAAGATTCCTTGTTCCTGAAACTACCATATCTTAAGTGCAATTGGAAGCATTAAATTATTAACTTACAAAATGTACTCGACCTGACATAGCTTTTCTCCATCACTTTTGATTCTTGATTTGTATTAACTGTGTCACATAAGCTCTGATATGCGCCTTTATGGGAAGTAAGTGACTACCTATTTGTATGGTTTCACTTGATAGTCGACATATATATATGAAAGTCCCCTGGAAGAACTTAAAGTGCGAGAAATTAAATAATAACACTGCCTCGAGAAACGATGTTCCTCAATTAAACTCACAAAGATCATTATATGGATTGAAACAATAATCCGGACGCATGTGGTATTATCGCCTCTTATGACGAATATGTTGTTTGAAGGAAGGTTTATAACAAATGTTAATGTTCATGCTCATGTTTTATTCATTAAAGAGAAAACAATATTGGCTTTGGCAATTGTTTGGCGGTTTATGTTGATGACGTTAAATTTATTTGGAACTTCTGAAGAGCTTCAACAAAATTGCTGATTATTTGAAAAATGAGTTTGAGTATGAAAGATTTGGAAAAACCTAAATTCTGTCTCGGGTTGCAAACTTGTACCATTTCTAGAATCAATCTACATATACGAACAACGTTTTTAAATGATTTTAGTAAGAATTATGTACCTCCATTGGCCATCATATGATTGTTCCAATCACTTGTGTTAAAAAATGATCATTTTCGTTCATTGAACATGGAGAAAAGATTATGTCTGTAATACCATTTATTAGTGCAATTGGCAGCAATTAAATTATCTTACAAAATGTACTCGACTGACATAGCTTTTTCCATCAGACTTGTTAGATTCTTGATTAGGTTTAACTGCTGTCACAAAAGGCTCGATATGCGCTTTATGGATGTAGTGACTGCCTATTTTTATGGATCACTTGATGGTGAATATATATATGAAAAGTCCTGGAAGGGACTTAAGTGCGTTTAAATAAATGATAACATGCCTGAGAACCTATATTTCATTAAATTACAAAGATCATTATATTGGGATTGAAAACAGTTCCGGCAGCATTGGTTATACTCGCTACTTAGCGAAATTTGTTGAAAAAATGCTATAAAAAAATGATGATATCTGCTCATGTGTTTCTCATAGAAAATAAATATAGTATTTGCTATTTTTGCAGTACTATGTTTGATAATTTAAATTTAAATGAAACTTTAAAAGCTCACAAAATTGCAGATTATTTGAAAATAATTGAGATGAAAGATCTTGGAAAAAACACAAATTCTGTTCGGGTTGCAAATTGGAACATTTCCCTAGAATCAATTAAAAAAAACTATTTACCGAAAAAGTTCTTTAAATGATTTTATAAGAATATGTAACATCATTGGCATCCCTATGAATTGTACAATCCACTTGTGTAAAAAAATGCTCATTTTCGGTACTTGAAGATGGAGAAGATTTTGGTCTGAAATACCATATCTTGTGCCATATGGAGCATTAAATTATCTTACAAAATGTACTCGACTGACATAGGTTTTTTCCATCACTTTTGATTCTTGATTAGTATAACTGTTGTCTCAATAAAGCTTCGATATGGCTTTTATGGATGTTGTGGATGCTATTTTTATGGTTTCACTTGGCTGCTGACATTATATATTGAGAGTCTGGCAAGGATAAAGTGCGTTAAATAAATGATACATGCCTGAGAACAAATATTCTCAATTAAATTAAAAATCATTATAAGGGATTGAAAACATCAGGACGCTATTTGGTATAATCGCTCTTAGGAATATTTGTTGAAAAATATGCTATAAACATATGATGACTATACTGCTCATGTGTTTTCATAGAGAAATAAATATAGTATTTGCTATTTTGCAGTTTATGTTGATAATTTTAAATTAATTGAAACTTATAAAAAGCTCAACAAAATTGAGTTATTTGAAAATAAATTGAGATGAAAGGATTTGGAAAAAAACCAATTTTGTCTCGGAGTTGCAAATTGAACATTTCTAGAATTCAATCTAATATACCGACAAAAGTTTTTAATGATTTTATATAGAATAATGTACATCCATTGGCATACACCTAAGTTGTTCAATCACTTGTGTTAAAAAAAATGATCATTTCGTTCCATTGAGATGGAGAGAAATCGATTCCTTGGTCTGAAATCACCATATCTTAGTGCAATTGGAGCATTAAATTATCTTACAAAATGTACTCGACCTGACATAGCTTTTTATATTTTAGATTCTTGATTAGTTTAACTGTGTGTCAAAAAGCTCGATATGGCTTATGGATGTAGTGACTGTATTTTTATGTTCACTTGATGTGGGGACATATTATATGAACTCCATGGTAGGGACTTAAAGTGAGTCTAAATAAATGATACATGCCTGAGACCATATTCTAATTAAATTACAAAGATCATTATAATGGAGTTGAAACAAATTCGGACGCATCATTTGGCTATAATTCGCCTTAGCGAATATTTGTTGAAAATGCGTATTATAAATATCGATGATATCTGCTCATGTGTTTTCTAAAGAAAATAACTATAGTATTTTGCTTATTTTTGCAGTGTATGTTGATAATTTAATATTTAATTGAAATTATACTAAAGCTCAACAAAATTGCAGATTTTTGAAATAATTTGAGATGAAAATTGGAAAAACCAATTTCTGTTGGGTTGCACAATTGAACATTTCTAGAATCAATCTACAGATACGAAAAAGTTTTAAATGAATTTTATATGAAAATGTACATCATTGGCAACACACTATGATTGTCAATACTTGTGTAAAAATGATATTTTCGTCCACTTGCACGAATGGAGAAACGATTCTTGCGTCTCCTGAAATACCATATCTTAGTGCAACTTGGAGCATTAAATTATCTTCAAATGTATAGACCTGTCATAAGCTTTTTCCATCATTTTAGATTCTTGATTTAGTTTAACTGTGGTCACATAAAGCTCGATACTGCGCTTTATGGCTGTAGTGATTCTATTTTTATGGTTCACTTGATGGTGACATATATATATGAAAGTCCTGCGAAGGACTTAAAGTGCGTTAAATAAATGATACATGCCTGGAGAAACCATATTCTCAATTAAATACAAAGATCATTATATGGATTGAAACAATTCGGACCGCAAGTGGTATAATCGCCTTAGCGAATATTTGTTGAAAAATGCTATAAAAATGATGATTTATCTGCTCATGTCGTTTTTCATAAAGAAAATAAATAAATGTATTGCTCATTTTTGCAGTTTATGATTGATAATTTAAATTTAATTGAAACTCTTATAAAAAGCTCAACAAAATTGCAGATTATTTGAAAATAAATTTGAGATGAAAGATTTGGAAAAAACCAAATTCTGTCTCGGGTTGGAAATTGAACATTTTCCTAGAATCAATCAATACATTATACCGAAAAAGTTTTTAAATGATTTTATACAGAAATAATGTTACATCAATCATTGGCATTCACCTATGATTGTTCAATCACTAGTGTAAAAAATGATCATTTTCGTCCACTTTGAAGATGGAGAAAAGATTCTTGGTCCCTGAAATACATATCTTAGTGCACAATTGGAGTCATTTAAACTTAATCTTACAAAATGTAACTCGACCTGAACATACGCTTTTTCCATCACTTTTAGATTTCTGATAGTTTAACTGTGTCACAAAAAGCTCGATATGCGCTTTATGGATGTAGTGACTGCCTATTTTTATGTTCACTTGATGGTGACATATATATATGAAAGTCTTGAAGGACTTAAAGTGCGTTAAATAAATGATACATGCCTGGAGAACATATTTACTAAATTAATTACAAAGATAATTATTGGATTGAACAAATTCGGACGCATTTGGTATAATCGCCTTAGCGAATATTTGTTTGAAAACAATGCTATAAATAATATGATTCTGCTATGTGTTTTCATAAGAAAATAATATAGTATTCTGCTTTTTTGCAGTTTATGTTGATAATTTTAAATTTAATCTGAAACTTATAAAAGGATCAACAAAATTGCAGATTATTGAAAACATAAATTTGACGATGAACGATTTTGAAAAAAACCAAATTCTGTCTGGGTTGCAAATTGAACATTTCCTCAGAATCAATCTACATATTACCTGAAAAAGTTTTTTAAATGATTTTATAAGAATAATGTACATATGGCATCACCTATGATTGTTCAATCACTTGTGTAAAAAATGATCATTTTCGTCCTTCCGCTTGAAGATGGGAAAAGATTCTTGGTCCTGAAATAACATATCTTGTGCAAATTGGAGACATTATATTATCTTACAAATGTACTCGATGACATAGCTTTTTCCATCACTTTTAGATTTGATAAGTTTAACTGTGTCACAAAAGCTCGCTATTGCCCTTTATGGATGAAGTGACTTGCCCCTTACTTGTATGACTCACCATTGATGGTGACATATATATATGAAAAGTCCCTGGAAGAGGACTTAAAGTGCGAGAAACAAATGAACACATGCCCGAAAAATCATGTTTTCAATTAAATTTCAAAGATCATTATATGCATTGAAAAAACTATTCGGACAGCACTTTATTTATAATCGTTTTTAGCGAATATTTTGTTGAAAAATGCTATAAAAAATGATGATGTCTGTCATAGTGTTTTCATAAAAGGTGAAAACGAATATTGGATTTTGCAATTGTTGACAGTTTATGGTTTGGATGACATTTAATGTAATTGGAACTTCTGAAGAGCTCAACAAAACTGTAGGATTATTTGAAAAATGAAAATTGAGATGAAAGATTTGGGAAAACCAAATTCTTTGTCTCGGGTTCGCAAAAGTTGAACATTTCCCAGGAAGGGATTGTTTGTTCATCAATCTACCCATATACGAGAAAAGTCTTTATAATGATTTTATATGGATAAAGTGCACATCCGATTTGCATCAACCTATGACTTGTTTGATCACTAGAATGTAAAAAATGATCATTTTCTCCACTTGAAGATGGAGAAAGATCTTTGGTCCCTGTAAATACCATCATTTAGTGCAATTGGTGCATTAATTATCTTACAATGTCATCGACACATGACATAGCTTTTTCCATCACTTTTTGATTCTTGATTAGTTTAACTGTGTCAAAAAGCTCGATATGCGCCTTATGGAATGCTAGTGACTTGACTATTTGTATCGTTCACTTGATCAAGTGACTTATATATTGAAATCCTGGAAGGACTCAGAAAGTGGGTTTAAACAAATGTTACATCCCTGAAAACCATGCTTCCTCAATTAAACTGCATACGATCATTTGTATGTGGATTGAAACATAATCCCGGACGTATTGTGATATAATCGCCTTAGCGAATATTTGTTGAAAAAATGCTATAAAAAATGATGATATCTGCTCATGTGTTTTTCATAAAGAAAATAAATTATAGTATTTGCTATTTTTGCACGGTTTATGTTGATAATTATAAATATTAAAATTGAAACTTATAAAAGAGCTCAACAAAATTGCAGATTATTTGAAAATAAATTTGAAGATGAAAGATTTGGAAAAAACCAAAATTCTGTCTCGGGTTGGCAAATTGAAACATTTCCTAGATTCAAATCTACATATACCGAAAAAGTTTTAAATGATTTATAAGGGAATAATGTACATCCATTGGCATCACCTATGATTGTTCAATCACTTGTGTAAAAATATGATCATTTTCGTCCACTTGAAAATGGAGAAAAGATTCTTGGTCTTGAAATACCATATCTTAGTGCAAGTTGGGAGCATTAAATTATCTTACAAAAATGTTCTCGACCTGACATAGGCTTTTTCCATCACATTTGTTTAGATTCTTGATTAGTTAATGTGTCACAAAAGGTCGACTATGGCTTTATGGATGTAGGTGATGCTGGCATATTTTTATGGTTCACTGATGGTGACATTATATATATGAAAGTCCTGGAAGGACTTAATTGTGCGTTAAAATAAATGATACATGCCTGAGAAACCATATTCTCACATTAAACTTACAAAGAATTCATTATATGGATTGAAACAAATTCGACGCATTTGGTATGAATCGCGCTTAGCAGAATATTGGTTGAAAAAAATGCTATAAAATGATGATATTGCTCATGTGTTTTCATTACAGAAAATACCATATAGTATTTGCTATCTTTTGCAGTTTATGTTGATAATTTAAATTTATTGAAAACTTATAAAAGCTCAAACAAAATGCAGATCTATTTGAAATAAATTTGAGATGAAAGATTTGCAAAAACAAATTTGTCTCGGGTTTTGCAACATGATCATTTCCTAGATTTCAATCTAATATACCGAAAAAGTTTTTAAAATGATTTTATAAGAATAATGTACTTCCTTTGGCTTCACCTTGATTGTTCAGTTCCCACTTGTGTAAAAATTGTCATTTTCGTCCACTGAGATGGAGAAAGATTCTTTGGTCATGAAATACCATACTTTAGTGCAATTGTGAGCATTAATTTTCTTACAAATGTATCGACCTGACATAGCTTTTTCATAAACCTTTTTAGATTCTTGATTAGTTTTACTGTGTACAAGCGTCGATATGCGAGCTTTATGGTTGTATAGTGATTGCCTATTTTTATGGTTCACTTGATGGTGACATATATATATGAAAGTCCTGGAAGGATAAAAAGTGGTTTAAATAAATGATACATGCATGAGAACATATTTCAATTAAATTACAAAGATCATTATATGGATTGAAACAATGTCGGAGCATTTGGTATAATCGCCTTAGCGGAATATTTGTTGAATAAATTAAAAATGATGAATATCTGCTATGAGATTTCATAAATGAAAATAAATATAGTATTTGCTTATTTTGCAGTTTATGTTGATACTTTAAATTTAATTGAAACCTTATAAAAAGCTCAACAAAAATTGAGATTTTTTGAAAATAAATTTGAGATGAAAGAGATTTGGAAAAAACCAAATACGGGTCTCGGGTTGCAAATTGAACATTTCTAGAAAAAATCTACATCTACCGAAAAAGTTTTGTAATGTTTTATAAGAATAATGTACATCCATGGCATCACCTATGATTGTTCAATAATTGTGTTAAAAAATGATCATTTTCGGTTCACCTTGAAGAATGGAGATAAGTTCTTGGTCCTGAAGAAATACCATATTAGTGAATTGATTCTAGAGCATTAAATTATTTCAAAATGTACATCGACTGACATAGCTTTTTCAATCTACTTTTAGATTATGATAGTTTAACTGTGTCACAAAGATCGATATGCGCTTTATGGACTGTAGAGACTGCACTAATTTTTTTTATGGTTCATCTTGATGGTGAATATATATGTGAAAGTCTTGGAAGGTCTAAAAAGTGCGTTAAATAAATGATAATTGCCTGAGAAACATATTCTCAATTAAATTACAAGATTCATGTATATGGATTGAAACAATCGGACGCATTTGGTATAATCGCCTTAGATTTTGTGAAAATGCTATAAAAATGATGATATCTGCTCATGTGTTTTCATTAAGAAAATAAATATAGGATTTGCTATTTTTGCAGTTTATGTTCGATAATTTTAAAATTTAATTGAAACTTTATAAAAAGCTCAACCAAAATTGCAGATTATTTTGAAACTAAATTTGAGATGAAAGATTTGGAAAAAACCAAATTCTGTCTGGGTTGCAAAGTTGAACATTTCTAGAATCAACTATCATATACCGAAAAGTTTTTAAATGATTTTATAAGGAATAATGTACATCCATTGCATCACCTATGATTGTTCCATTCACTTGTGTAAAAATGATCATTTTCGGTCCACTTGAAGATGGACGACAAAAGATTCTGGTCCTGAATACCATATCTTAGTGCACTTGGAGATTAATTATCTTACAAAATGTATTCGGACTAGACATAGTTTTTCCATCACTTTTAGTTCTTGATTAGAATAACTAGTGTCACAAAAACTCGATATGCGCTTTATGCGATGATAGTGACTGCCTTTTTTTTATGGTCATGATGGTGACATTTTTATATGAAGTCCTTGGGAAGGACTTAAAGTGCGTTAAATAAATGATACCTGCCTGAGAACATATTTCTAATTAAATTAAAAGATATTATATGATGAAACAATTCGGACGATTTGGTATAATGCTTAGCGAATATATGTTGAAAACAACAATAAAAAAACGATTCTATGATCAGGGGACTGGACATTTTCTCCTATCCCTTCTTTGCATTAATCAACCATATTCAAAACTTTAATTTATTTAACAACCTTAAATCACATTTACAATAAAGGAAAATTTACATTAGTTTTTCAAACTTGATAATTTTAGTATTAATCAGATTATACTAATTATAGAATCTAGAATCGAATATATAAGTTGATGGGAAACAACATGATATAATAAAAAGAAATAAAAATCTTATTTATTGTGATTGATCAATGGGAAGAATTCAAATATCGGGTGTTAACTTTGATACAATTCATTTTTCAGGTGTCAAGTTTCAAAATGTAAAATTCAGGTATTTATTTACTAATTAAAAATATTTTTATTAATAAATTATTAAATAATATAATTAACTCACCCTACCTCCACCACCCCCTACCGTTCCGGGGACTATTCCGACAACCGTTCCGACCACCACTCTTCTCCGGCGATCGTTCCGACGATCATCCGACGACTGTTCCGATTCCAACAATTATTCCGGCGGTCACAGTTTAAAAATTTTATAGATCATAATTAATGTTGGTTACAAATTTCAAAATTAGTTGGTCATAGATCAAAATTTATAGGTCATGTAGTCACAGATTTCCAAATTAATTGGTCACAGATTTTTTACAGTTGGTCACAGATCAAATTTTATAGGTCACATAGTCACATATTTCCAGAATGATTAGTCACAGATTTTTTACGTTCACAGATTATATAATTTTTAGATCACAGATAAAAAAATGGTTGGTCACATATTACCAATTTTAAGGTCATATCATATTTTTAATCACAAAACCAAAATTACAAACACTCTTCATCCCCTCGTCATTGCCACAACCACCACCGTCACCAACCACAGCACACACACCCACATCACACACATAGACCCACAGCACACACATCGTAACCACAACTCCATTCCACCTGCTATCGTTCACTGCACACAGACCCACAACACACACAGAGACCCATAGCGCTCACACACACCCTTTCTCTCTTTGTAATCTCCTCTCCCCCTCATTTCCCCTATCTCTCCTTCCCCTGCTGCCATGAATGCTCTCAACAACCACCACCATCGCACAAAACACCACCACCAACTAGATATGAACCACAGTCGCAACCAACAACTACCGCAACTTCAAACACACACACACAGAGACGCCGGCTGCCAGCAGCTGCTGCGATTCACAACAACACTATCCAAAACTACAAAATCACCACCACTCGAGGTCCTGAACAGCGATTCACTCCAACCCGACAGCTACTACGATTCACTCCGACCCGACAGCGTCGACAACGCTGCTACGGTGGGAGGGGGAGGGAGAGGGAGAAAGGAGAAGCTAACGAAGGCGGTGGTCGTAGAGGCGGCGGGCAGTGGATTGCCGCGAGAACTGCAGCAGCGTCGCTGTTGCAGTGGGAGGATGGGGAGGGAGAAGGGCAGTGGAAGGGGGAGGGAGAAAAGAGAAGCTGACAAAGGCGGCGGGCAGTGGATTGGAGAGAGGAATAGATTGGGAGGGAGTGAGTGAGTGAGTAAAGAGAAATGAATTAGGTTAGGGTTTTGATAGATTAAGGCTTTAATATTTAAAATAAAATACCTAATTTTTGTATAAAGAAATTGTAGACCTAATTTTTAAAAGTCAATCTTTAAATCCCTGATTTTCTATCATTTCTGTTGATGAATTTTGAGGTATATTAACAAGGTTAAGTCTAACTAAAATTATCTAGACCTTGCATGAATTGGACCGAGCCTACGGGCTACATAATCTCTCTTTTACTTTTTTCTATTTCACCATACCCTGTTTTTTAAGTTCCATTTCAAAAATAAGATTTAATGTTGTAAATGGTAAATTATTGGTGAATGACAATTGTACCCTTATAGCCCTAGAAATTATTATCACATATATCTTTAATCCTTCATGTTAGATTTTTGGTGTTGAGAATTCTGTTGACAAAATGACTAATTTGTAATGTGTTGTAAAAGTCAATGGACCTATGGTGCAATTTGTATAAATTGAGTTATGGGGTTTATAGTTCGAGCATAAAAAAAGGAGAAACATGGCGCCACATTTTCACTAGTTTCTCGCCCAGTTAGCACTCGAGCGATAAAAATAGAATGCCTATCGCTCGAGTGAGAAGTGACAAAATAGAATGTATGTCGCCCGCATGTCGTCGAGATCATGCTCGAGCGACAGTGTGTCGCTTGCCTATTGCTTAGCCCTCGCTCAAGCGATAGGTCAATCTGAAAATCATATTTTGCTGTTTTGAAGTATTTTTTTCCGGTTCCTTTAACCTAATTACCATATCCCATAAATACTCAAACCTATGCACGAATTGTTGTGATATTGTTCATTGTGCCTCTTCTCTATAACATATTCAAGAGCTTATTCATACATTGATTTCATTCTTTCACTCTTAATTTTATACAACCACATATTTGAGAAAAACATCAAACACATTGAATCCAAAATGCCACATACTTCTTGTTGGTCATAGGAAAATACTTTCTCAGTTGAACTTCAGAGGTAGCTAGAGGTTGAGTGAGGTTGGAATACAAGCGTAGGAAGAGCACATGGCCTTGGAGCAGGTTCTTGGAATTCCACTTGGAAGAGACAATTGCAAAATATCTTGGAGCAGGTCTTGGAGTTAGCAGGAAATAGATTGGGAAGTCCGATGGAGTTTGCTAGATAGTATATGACTGTAACTCACTCAATATTGTCTATAGTGGAGATAGTTGGCTTGGTCCCAGAGTTCTACCCAGTTGGGATTTCTCCGTCATCATATCAATGTTTATTATTGTTTTCCTTATTACTATGGTATTCAACATATGATAATTGGACTTGTATGCTTAATCATCTAGAAACAGTTAAAAGTGACTTGTTTCTTTTAATTGATTAATTCCACACGTAGGGTCAAAATTAAAAACGGACAAGTAAAAATCATTCGGTAACTTAAAAGCCGTTAAAAAGGTAATCCGTAAACTGTTAAGAGATATCATCTGCGACACCCAATTTTTCATTTGGTATCAGGGCCCCGATTCGTTCCTTGACCCATATTATCTAGGTGAGTAATTCATTATCCGTCCTGTCATATTTTGATGGCAGTAATTATGCCAACTTGAAGGTTAGGATGAGAGCTTTTTTAAAATCCCTGGATGAGCATATCTGACTTAGTTTTTTGAATGGTTGGGTTGCACCTAGTTCTATGATTAATAAGGAAATAATCCCTACCCATGTTGCTAACTGGATTAGAGCGAACTTAGATGAGTGTAACGGGAATAGTAAAGCCTTACATGCCCTATTTATGGCAGTATCCCCGGAAGAGTTTAGGCGAGTGTTAATGTGTGAGGTAGCCAAAAAAGTTTAGGATATTCTATAAACCACACATGACGGAACTCAGGCGGTTAAGAACTCCAAATTGCAGATGTTAACCATTAGGTTTGAAGAAATTCGGATGAAGGAAGATGAAACTTTTGATGATTTTTATACGAACTTAAAATGACATAGTAAATTCTAGCTTTAACCTAGGTGAGACAATCCCGAAGCCTAAGACAGTCAGAAAAATTCTTAGATCCCTACCAGAAAGGTTTAAACCTAAAGTCACGACAATAAAGGAGAGTAAAGATTTAGATTCCATTAAGATTGAAGAGTTGGTTGGATCTCTCCAAACTTATGAACTTACATTAGCTAAACCTACAAACTATAATTCATTGGCGTTAAATACTGTAAGGAATAGTCATAAAGAGTTACCGGATTCATATTCTCCTAATGAAGAGGAGTTCGCTTATTTTACTAAAAAAATATGGAAAATGCTTAGGAATAAAAAGAAACCTAAAGAGAGACGGCGAGGTGATTCTAGTGAGTCTAGAAGGTGATCTCAATATGTAAGATGTCATAACTGTTGAGCTTTTGGCCATGTTAGAAGTGAGTGCCTTAGTAGGAGGAGAAATTCGGATAAAGCTATGAATGCTACCCTCACTGATGACGAATCTAACTGAGACAATCAGAGTGAGAAATCAACTCGTGAGAAAAGTGGAAAATATATTATCTTTACTACGAGAATTAAGAATAGATCTGATAAGGGGAGTGGAAAGCTGAGAGCATAAGTAGTAATGAGAATTCAAAAGAAGATTATGATAATGAGGGAGATATTCATACGGCTTATGATAGAATCTATGAGGAGAGGATTAAGATTATAACAAATAATAAAACCTTAAGTGCGAGAGTTGTGGAACTTGAGTTGGAAAACGAGAAACTCATGGCGTACATTCAGGAATCTATCTCTACCCTGAGTGAGTTAAAATCCATGAATAAATCTTTAGATACTTAGGTTAGGAATCTCACTAGTGAGCTTGAGAAGACATCTAAGAGAGCTAATGTGCTTACAGTTGAAAAGGAAACTTTAGAAATTCAGGTTAAAAATCTTCTGAGCGACCTAGAGCATTCCAAGTCTCAACTTCTTGGCTTTTCTAGTGATTCTATAAAGCTGATAATATTCTAGGAATGGGTAAGTTGATGATAATAAGGGGAGGTCTAGGATATAATAAAAATGATCATAAAGTTTTTAGTACATCCAAGACCACATTTGTTCCTGGTACTAACCAGCTTAAACAAGTACTTAACCCTTAAGATAAGAATAAGGGATATGTAGGACAGAGGTCTACTAGACAACGTAGGACATGCCAACCTATGAATAGATATCAACGATCACATACCTATGGTCCTAGGTTTATCCCTACTTGTTTTCATTGCGGTGAGTTAGGACAAATAAAGCCTAGGTATCGTCATTTTCTGAACAGAAATAGAAATCAAAACTTAAATAGAAATAAGAATCAGGATTATGTTGGTCATATTGACTTCCTTCCTAATCAGGTAAGTAAATTGACCAAGTTAATGACACGGATGAATAGGAATATTCCGTCACTAGGCAAGTTTGGGTGAAGAAAAGTGATCTGAAATTTTTTGAAATAGATCACGGTGCTCTTAAAGGTAAGAGCATTTGCATACCTAATTAATTATATATTTTTGGTGCTTGCTCGTACTTTATCATTGTATGACATTGATTTATGCATGCATCATATTTGTTTATTTGACATTTTTTTTTTGTGTTTGGTGTATTCATACTTTAAAAAAAACAACAAAGAAATAGAAAATTGAAAAATAAAAATGTGTGAAACTGTTTCTACAGTATAATATATAATATACTTGAATTTGTTTGTTGTGATTAGGCATGTGTTTAATCGATGAGTTGTAACTTAGTTTCCATTCCTGGCTTATATTATTTTAGAATACTTAGTATATGTGTCTTCATGTACCATTTGTACTACACACACTAGATATTGTTAGTGAGACTCTATCGCGTGTATGAAATTAGGGATGACAATCACATGTTAGTAAGGTGACTTCGAACATGAATTGACTTAAGCTCATGGCTATCCCCGGTAATAAAAAAACTATATATCTTATGTTCTTCTTCAGAACTTATTTGACTCGAGCAATTAAACCTACGAGGTTTCTCATAACCTGGTGCATATGGTCAACTAACTTGGGTTAACCGGCCTAAAGCTCGCGACATGGGTCATTTTAGTCGCTTAATGGAGAAGAGTCTTCACTTAAGATGGGAAAAATAATTATGAATTTAAAATAGTGAAAGATCTGAAAATAAAATATGCTCAAAGTCAGGGATAAAAGAAAATATCAATACAAAATGAGATTTTATTTAAATGTTCTAATGTACTTTATATGGTTTGACTTTCATAAGTAGATGAATAAACTTATTGGCAGTGATGTTTAGCATGTCATTTCTCACAAAATTGAAGTTTAGAGTCATACTTACAAAGGATTAGTGACACCTCACACATATGAGTCACTTATACAATTTACTTCATGTTAACTTGAACTAAGTATGTGAAAATGTTTATTGTACATTACTTATTCTTGTGCATGCTAATAGTAACATTCTTGAGCTATTAAGTTAGTTAAAAAATGAGGAGAGTAAAGCATTTTTGTGATGTTTTTAATTATCGGTCCCTTCATCATTTGTGAAAAAAGGGAGAGAGTAAAGTAAATGTTGTGAATTGGAGAATTTTAAATTTTTAAAGTTTTTGAAGGTGAAGTAGATTGATATGGGGAGATTTGTTGATTGCATTGCATTGCATTGCATTCCATACCACATCTACCTAGCTGTTTGAGTTTTTTATTTTTTGTGATGCTAATGGTTTTGTTAGTGTTTGGATTAATATTACTGTTACATTATAATCTAACTAGTATTGGTATCATGTGTTTAATGGTTTTATTATTTCTTGTATCATATGCTTTTACACTGGGTATTTGAGTTATAAATTTTAGAAAACAGGTTTAACAAGGAATGCAAGAGATATCAATTTGATGAATCTTAGGTAGTTTAGACTTTGTTTTTAATTTTTCTTGACTTATTGTATAGTTTTGTCACAGAATGCCAAAGAGTGAGTTTGTTAGTTTTTTAGTGTTGGCAGTTATGTGGACAAAATGCCTAATTTGTAACACGTTTTAAAAGTCAAGGCCTATGTTGTAATTTGCATAAATTGAGTTATGATGTCTAGGGTTCGAGTATGAAAAGAGGAGAAACACGACGTCACATTTTCGCTAGCTTTTCGCCCAGTTGGCACTCGAATGATAAAAACAGAATGCCTATCGCTGAGCTCTCCCCTCAGTGCGTCGCTCGTTGTCACTGAGCCCTCGTTCGAACGACAAGTCAATTTGGAAAACCCTATTTTACTATTTTGGAGTTTTTTTTTCCAGCTCATTCAACCTAGTTACCCTCTCCTATAAATACTCAAGCATATGCACGAATTGGTGTGTGGTTGTTCATTGTGCATTTTCTCTATAACATATTCAAGAGCCTATTCATAAATTGATTTCATTCTTTCACTCTTGATTTTATACAACCACATATTTGGGAAAAACATCAAATCCATTGAATCTGAAGCACCACATACTTTCTGTTGGTTATAGGAATGTACTTTCTCAGTTGAATTTCAAAGGTTGCTGGAGGTTGAAAGATGTTGAACTACAAACGCAGGAAGAGTACGAGGCCTTGGATAGGTTTTTGGAATTCTAATTGGAGCAGGCCTTGGAGTTAGCAGGAAATAGATCGGGAAGTTTAATAGAGTTGGCTAGATAGCATCTGACTGTAACTCGCTCCGTATTGTTTATAGTGGATGTCACTGGCTTGGTTCCAAAGTTTTTATCCAGTTAGGGTTTCTCCATAATCATATCGGTGTTTATTATTGCTTTCCTTATTACCGCGGTATTCAAACATAGGATAATTGGACTTGTATGCTTAATCATCTAGAAATAGTTAAAAGTGACTTGCTTCTTCTTTTTTGTGGTAAGAGGGCGGTACCTCCAAAAATTTATTAATATGTCCTCATTTGTGGTGGAGGAATACCGTGATTACAACTGAAATGAGGTAAATCAATAAATGGAGAAGTACTACTTCCATTACATCAAAAGTAAACTAAAGCAGTAAAAAAAGTACTACTTCCCTTACAATAAAAGTAAAGTAAAATAATAAAAGAGAAAGTACTACTTTCCTTACAAGAAGTGCAAATGTGAGCAAAAATAAAAGTAAAGGCGGATACAAAGAATTAAGCTCTAATGATGGGTAAACCATATCTATCAATATGAACGAGCACCCTGATATGTCGTGGTAAGTCAGTTGGTCCATATTCCTGGTATTTACGATGATGCCAACCTTCAGTAGCAAGTGCATCTGCAACTTGGTTTCCCTCTCTGAAGATGTAGAAAACCGTATATCTGTCAAAGGAAAGGATATATGCAATCTGTCTGAGAGTCCCCTGGATAGGCCACGGTCTGCCACCTCTGGTGATACAGTGAATGGCAACAGTCGAGTCTGTCTCAACCTAAATATCTGACAAACCAAAATCTCTAGCCAAAAGTATCCCATCACGAATAGCCCTAAGTTATGCCTCTAATATCATACATTATCCATAAGAAGCTGAGAAGACCCTGCCTGCGTAATCCCTAATGATGCATCCCCCACTCGAAAACCCATCCTTGACACAACCATCGGTGTTGATCTTGACAGATCCAAATGATAGAGTGCACCACCAAACCATGATGGGAAAATGAGATGGGGGATGAGTCAAAGAAATACCAAAAAATTTAGCAAGTTGCATGTCATTTCTCCAATGTAATAGACGGAGAAGTCTATTAATATGGATGAAGGATATCATACGGTAAACTCTCCAAATAATATGTCTTGAACTCATACGTATGCTCTCGTGCTTGGCATTATTCCTCTCGGTCCAAAGAAACCAGAAAATCAATAGAGGAGTAATGATGCAAATGTGCCCGCTCCTTGCAAACTGTCCGAAATACCTTCATCTCAGAAATCTTTGTCTGACACTCTCTCCTACATTCATGGTAATCTGAAATAAAGCCCCCAAAATGTTGCCAAACATGATCTGAAATACTATTACTAGTAAAAATGTGAGTGATGGTCTCAATCTCTGTACAACACTGACATCGGGAAGCCAACTGACTACCTATCATCCTCTGGATAATTACATCAACTGGTATTAAGTCTTGCCATAATTTCCAACAAAAGAACGAGACAGTATGAGGTATAATAGGGCTCCACAGTAGATGAAAGAAATTATGCACTGGCCTGCTAGAGCGGATCAGTTGCCATGTTGATTTAGTAGTAAATCTACCATCTGATATGGCCCTTCAGAAAATTCGATCAGAGACATCAAGGCATATAGGAATGGCCACAATCTGCTCTTCCATAACTGATGGAAGAGCTGTAGTAATCTCGCCCAAAATCCCATCCAGTCTTCTCGAGAAAATCTTGCACCCTCGCAGATGTGTGCCGTCTGTGTGGAAAAATGGATGCTAATGTAGAATCACACATCCAACAATCATGACTAAAGAAGAGTTGTCCGATCCTAAGGCACCACGCAATATGTGTCTTCAGCCTTTTCCAAATAGAAGAGGCTGAATAATGAACTGCTGTAAGCAACGGATGTGTCCCTCTACAATATTTGCCTAGTAAAAACTGAGCCCATAAAAAACTCTTAGACCTGAACAGCCACCATAGCTTCAATGAATATGTGTCCACCGTATCCTGTAAATGTCTAAAGCCCAACCCTCCCGCGTCAACCGAAAGGCAAATCGCCTTCCAACTCCGTCAATGTAAACGACGCGCATGATCCTTAGAATCCCATAAGAATCGCGCAAATATGCTTTCCTACATTTTCAAAATGACTTTAGGAAGTTGCATAATCTAGAAAAGATACAGTGGTACAAAGGAAATAACAGATCTCAGTAGAGTAATCCTACCACCAGAAGAAAGAAGGCGTGAAGCCCATCCAGAAATCTTACTCCTAACCTTCATAATGAGATCATCATACAAAAGCTCATATTTGCTGTTTTAAACAAAGAGACTCCCAGGTTTGTGAAAGGCAGTCTCTGATGTGAAAATCCAATCAAAATCACTAACCTCCGTCTCTAAATATCAGATGACCACCTAAGCAATATAAGACCACTCTTGTCTCTATTCACCAATTGGCCAAAAACCCTCTCATAATGTTCCAAACAATCGATAACCCTTCTAATCGACTTCTTCTGTCCATTGGTAAAGTGACTTGTTGCTTTTGAGTGATTAATTCTACACGTAGGGTTAAAACTAAAATGGACAAATAACAATCATTCAGTAACTTAAAAGTCATTAAATTGGTAATCTGTGAACTGTTAAGTGGTATCTAGTACGAACCCCAATTTTTCACTTCCCTATAAATATAGAGCTTTGGTTCTCATTATAATACACACAAGTATATTGACTATTCTCTCTTCTATTTCTCTCTCTTTTCACAACACATTATCAGTATGAAAACTTAATTCTTCAATGTTTAGATAAGGTAGTATTTTTTTAAACATAATCACATATCGTATGTGCCAAAATTAATTTGGTAACATGTTAATTTTTTATGCATCCATAGATTTATATACGTAGGGTTAAATTGATCATGTCTGTATGCATAAAGTGTTGTCAAGCTTCTTTTTTGCATTAATCAATGAGAATCAGTGTCGCTTTTGTCCTTGAGAACTAGAGAAGCAATCATTAGGTAGTTTGAACCAAATCTATAGTAACGTGATGATTGCTTTTTAATAATGATATCTTTTCTCCCATCGAGAGTACGAATATACATATTTAATCCCTTTACCATTGATTGCTTGTGATATTTCTTAATTGGTTGCTCTCAAATTCAAGAATATTGAATACTTATGTTCGAAAAATAGGTTCTATTTATGTTAACAAAAAAATTAAGTACTCTTTGATTTTTTTTCTGCATTTGTAAAATATATATACGTTTGATATTTTAAAAGATTTTTATGCCTTTAAATTAATAATTTATCATGTTATTCCTGAAGTTGCAAAACTTTATAACAATATTCCAGAAGAATATTAATCGTAAACCTATCTATTATAAATAATTTATTGTTATTTTTGAAGTAACACAACATTATAAATTAATATCCATGAAGAATATTACTTGCTCTTGAAGAGCATAATTTATAATTTTTAATATTTCAGAAAAATATTGACATATTGCTCTTGAAGAAGTAATAGTAAAATACGACGTGCTCCTGAAATACTACATGTTTTGAAGAACATATTATGTCAAATTATTGTTTATCCCTAAAGGAAAACACTTATCTCATGTTGATATTGATTACTTGATATTTAATTATATTTTTCGAAACTAGTTTTTTTTTTTTGCTGTATTGTGTAGTTAATCAAATAGCAAACATTACAAAACATGAGTTTGATGCACTTGACATATCTGGT
The DNA here is from genome assembly GCA_019097785.1 of Fraxinus excelsior. Lineage (NCBI taxonomy): Eukaryota > Viridiplantae > Streptophyta > Magnoliopsida > Lamiales > Oleaceae > Fraxinus > Fraxinus excelsior. The sequence continues at coordinate 8,495,861 of CM032629.1, forward strand.
AAAAAATATTTGTCATGGGTACTTGATTTTGATATCTATTTTATCTCAAAAGGTTTAGGAGAGACAATAAAAAAGAAAACAAATAATCACTGCAGGATCATGCAAAAGTACTCATCTTCCTTCGTCATCATCTTCAGATGGATTGAAAATTGAATATCTCATTGAGAAAATCCACAGGTTCTTTAGAAGAAATTAACTGAAAATGATTTGATCATCGGAAGACTATAGTCATCCCCAAAGCCCGCTATGAGTGGATGCATCTTCGTTTATAAGATTTTGAAACTGTTAGTGAGTACTATTCAGAATATGTTAAAAATTGACAGTGTAGAGAGAAAATCAATGATGAAAATATGTTGGAGAAAATGTTTTCCACCTTTCACTCCTCGAATGTGCTCCTATAGCAGCAATATTGTGAGTGTGATTTCAAAAGGTACTCAAAACTGATATCTTATCTGCTTGTGGCTAAACAAAATAATGAGCAGCTAATGAAAAACATGGTTTACGTCAAACTGGTTCTGTACCATTGCCTGAAGTAAATGGTACTGCATTCATTAAAGAAAATACAATACCAAGACATGGAATCGGACGTGTACGTGGAATAAATCATGGACGAAATAATCAACAAAACTATACTAATAAGGCGAAAATTTCAAAAGGCACAAAGCAAACGAAAGTAGCACATCCAAAAAGGAGCATGAAGAAAATTACTTTAGATGTAGAATGAAGGGGCATTAGGCACGTACCTGTTGTATGGCAAAACACTTTGTGGATCTCTAACAAATATCAATTTAGGAAAAGGGAAAAGTGGAGACAAATTTTGCTGATTGTGATGGTTCAATTGATGTGACTCATTGTGATGTCTCTGGTTTCTTGGCTGATCCAAATGGGAATATTGATCATTTGATTGGGAATGATGTAATGGAAGATATAGATTAGTTTACTTTTTAGTATATCTTTTCGTTTTAGAAATTCAATTTAAATTACGTTCTTATTTATTGCAAAAATTGAAATTTTATTATGCATCATTAATTTCATAATACCGAATTATGTTTATTCTTTTAAATTTAAATTCAATTTTTTTAAAAATATATGTTTTCTTATAGATTCACGATAGATTGTCAAGATACTTGATTGATAGTGCAACTAAACATACGATTCTTCAAAACAAGAAATATTTTTTGAACTTAATATTAGTAGAAAATAATGTTAATACGATATCAGGTCCATGGAATATTGTTGAAGGCTTTGGAAGAACTTATATTATTTAACCAAATAATACAAAATTATTTATTGACGATGCACTTTATTCAAGTAAATCCAGAAGAAATTTGTTTAGTTTTAAAGATATCTGCCGCAATGGATATCATATTGAGACGATGCAAGAAAATAATATTAAATATTGAAAAAACGCAATTTCGATACTAACAATACCTAGATAGGGTGAATAGGTATTTCATGCGGAATTAAAAATTACGAATTAAACAATAACAAGTCACTTTTAATTCTTATCTAAATGGTTAATCATGCAAGTCAAATTATCCTATGTTGAATTACCGCAGTTTGCATATCATAAACAATAAATAATAAAGCAGTAAAGAACATAAGAATTGTTCACGAAAAAAACCCAACTGGGAAAAACTCCAGGCACTTTGTCTGTCAATCCACTATAAACGATTATGTACTTACAGTCTACCAAACTAGACGGCGACACGAACTATCTGATCTCCTGACTGCAATTTTGACAGCTTTCCTAAATTCTGTGCTCACATGCACCAATTCCAACTACAATAATCAACGCTCTCCTAAAACTCCTCTATCCTACAGCAGCCCCTAACTTGGTAGAATCGTCAATCTCCCGTGGATCACGAAGAACAACTCGTTCTTCACTTTTAGCACATTTGACAGATATGTAGAAAGTTTGATTTTTGGTATTTAGATATTAAATTTGATATTTTTCTAACCAAAACACTCACACAAAATGAATGTTGAATGATGGAATGAATAGATCTCTCAATGATGAAGCTATCTCAATTACAACTTTAAGAAAACCGTTCTGTATGTGTTCTGGTATATATAGAAAGGTCAAAAAAATAATGGGCTGAGAAAAAAGCCTTTAAACGCAAAAGAGGAGCGACAGTCTAGCGACGATATTTCTGCTTTTGTAGCTTGAGTCAACACTTGGCAACAGTCCAGTGAAAATTCTCGTCGTTTTCCTCCTTGTTCCAAACTCAAAACCCTAGACCTATTAAGCTAACTTTTAAGCAAATTGTACATTAATCTTTGAACTATTACACTTTATCAAATTAAGTCCTTTTGTTCACAAAATTTGTCAATTATAAAATCAACTAAAACCTAACAAACTCACACTTTGGCATTCTGTGACAAAATACTAATCTATGTCAAAGCAGTAATAAAATAAATGTTATAGACTCAAAATAATGACACAACATAAACTACAAACTATCTTGAACGAACTCTGCAGTACCTATTTTTTGAAATAGACAACTCAAGTACCAGTGTAAAATGTGTGAAAAACATGATCAAGGATAATCACAGTTCAAACAATTCAATTGTAGGTGTCATTTAAGTAATCGTAAGCAATTGTAACTCATATAACATATTATTCAGTTTTAAATTACAAGCTAAATCAAGACACAGTATCAATGTAACCCAATATACCAAAACAAAACATTGACACTATAAAAACATCAAAAACTTAATTTAAATAAATATACATGTGCTCCCTCTTACTGCAAACTCTCGATGTGTTTAAACAGTAGGTAAATGTATAACATCCCCTCAAACATAAATTGTAAATCATAAAATGCAATTCAATTTGAAAAATGATATCAAATCACTTTTGCAATTCAAGATTTTTCTCCCCCTTTTTGTCACAAAATGACAAGGGGCAAAGCGGAACCACACAACATCTTAATAATGTAGGTATAAGCAATCACAAGTAGATGTAGTGAACAATAAACTTTCCCACAATGCCAACTTAAAGCACACATGGAGTAAATGATATAAGTGACTCATATGTGTTAAGTGTCACTCCGCTGGCAGTATGACTTTAAACTATAAGTTTGTGAGAAATGACATGCTAAACATCACTACTAATAAGTATATTCTTCTACTTATGAAAGTCAAACCATAAAGCACATTAGAACCTACTTATGAAAGCTCATTTCTCATGAAGAATTTCTTTTCTCACACTGACTTACAGCACAGACATTTTTTGTCTTTATCACAACTTTCAAAAGGAAAGCTCACATATAGTTATTTATCTTAAGTGCAGGATCCTTTCTATTAAGCGACTAACATGGTCTCTGTAACGAGCTTTAGGTCGATTAACTCAAGTCAGATGACTATAGGCACCAGGTTATGAGAAATCCGACAAGCTTAATTACTCAAGTCATATAAGCTCCGAAAAGAAGCATTAATATATTGAGTCCGTTATAATTTTTTTTCAAATATATATTGATTCATGCAAGGATCATTTCGATCTTAGATCTAATAAAAATTATCAATTCATGTTCAAAGTCACCCTACTTACATGTGATAGTCATCTCAAATCTCACACATGCGATAAAGTCCCACTATCAAGATCATAGTGTGTGCAGTATAGATGGTATATGAAGTAACTTATATTAAATACTCCATAAACATCATAAGCTAGCAATGGAAATTATATTACAACTCACCAAATAAACTTGTAAGTTATATTGTAAAATCAAACTCTCTTTGTTCTCAAAAGTTTTAATGTACTTGTTTTTTTTTTCCTTTTTTTTAAACAAAACTTGAAACTAAAGCAAGAAATGATTTTATTTGTTTTTCGAATAAAAACATGAATTTACCAAGAACACAAAACATAAAAGTTCAAATAAAGCACAAAACATAAAATAAAATGTATGAGAACAAGTAAAGAAATATGATGCATGCGTAACAAAATGTCATACAATAGTAGAATACGAGCATGCATCAAAAAGACCCGGTCAATGAGGTACACAAACACCAATAGTTGTTCGAAGAGATTCAAAATGAAGACCATCCAAAGGTTTAGTAAACAAATAAGCTAATTGGTTCTTAGTAGAAATATGTTCAAGATTTACAATTTGAGTTTCCACAAGCTCTCGAATAAAATGATATCTGACGTCAATATGTTTAGTTCGAGAGTGTTGAACAGGATTTTTAGAAATATTAATAGCGCTGGTGTTATCATAAAACACAGCCATAGTATCATGTTCAATCCCATAATCATTCAACATCTGCTTCATCCAAAGTAGTTGAGTGCAACAACTTCCGTCGCAATGTACTCAGCCTCGGCCGTTGACAATGAGATTAAATTTTGTTTCTTACTTATCCAAGCAACGAGATTAGCACCAATATAAAAATAACCTCCAGAAGTACTCTATCAATCATCGGTATTACCATTCCGATCATCATCGAAATAACCAACAAGATTAAGATTAGAGTCCCTAGAGTACAGGATCCCATAATCAACACTACCATTGACATATCTAATAATACGTCACACACTGCTCAGGCGTGATTCTTTGGGATCAGCCGGAAAGTGCGCATAGACCCCTGAACTAAATGCTATGTCAAGTCTACTAGCAGTGAGGTAAAGCAGACTACCTATCATACTTCTATAAAGTGTTTGATCAACACTCTTGTCTATAGGATCTAAACCTAACTTTAAACTGCTGCTCATAGGGGTTCTAGTGTGGTCCTTGCTGTCTAATCTGAACCGCTTGAAAAGATTCTTGGCATATTTCGATTAAGACATGAATAATCATTTATTACTCTGCTTGACTTGAAGTCTAAGAAAGTATGTTAACTCACCAATCATACTCATTTCAAATGCTTGTTTCATACACTCATCGAACTCGTGAGCAAGTGAATCAACAAGAAAACCAAAGACGATGTCATCAACATAGATTTGAGCTATGGTGATAGTATCTTCAATCTGTCTTATAAATAAGGTTCTGTCTATACCACCTCTCGTGAAATCATGTTCCAGGAGGTATGCATTGAGTCGAACATAGTAAGCTCTATGAGCTTATTTCAGCCCATACAAGGCTTTATTCAACCTACACACATAATGAGGATATTTCGGATCAACAAACCCTTTAGCTTGTTCCACGTAGGCTTCTTCCTGAAGAAAACTATTCAAGAAGGCACTCGTGACATCCATTTGGTACAGTTTGAAACCCAAGGTATAGGCAATCGTGATAATAGCATATTTATTACATTTTTCACCCATTTATATTTGTGTTTTTATGATTATTTGATGCCTAAATGCACTAAGTAATGATATATCTTGGTTTAGGTGGCAAATGGGTGAAAACGATGGAAAATGGAGAAACAAGTGAAAAAAAGATCAAAATAAAAGAAAGTGAAAGTTCGGGGACTGGAGAGAAAATATTCTAAACTTATTTTCAACCTTGTGATGAATACTCGAGAGTTTTAGAGATCAATTTGATGATGAAAGGAGTCAAGGGATGAAATACAGTCAAAACATGATCATAAATCAGCTTTCAAGCTGAAACGTTTTGCACCAGTTTTCAGCCTCATATTAGTTTCTGACATGGCAAATGATCGAATTGGATGATTATATTTCTGAATCGAAGTTGTAGCCCTTTGAGTCAGCTTTGTAATGCATCTTGAATCACCTTAATCGGACATTGGGAGAGGAAGATATGATCAAAACACTGGAAACTGTTCAACGGGAAAATTTTGAACTATTCGTACGCACATGCCTGCAAGAAGTGCGTACGCGAGATGCCAAAAAATAACTATTGAGGTCATTTGTAATGCACTATGCGTATGCAAGAATTGAACAATGCGTACGCATGGTTCATTCTGGACCCGAAATCCCACTTTCCTTCTACGACTCAACTCCTTTGGTAACATATCTTGCACGACCTTTCAACCCTAAAAACACCCAGAACGCCAAATTCTTCATTCTATACCATTCTATCATCACTTTTTACTCAAGAACTTCATGAGAAACTAATAAACATTGGTGAAGTGAGGAAGGAACTCAATCGGGTTCGGTGATTTTGACACTTTTCATTCATTCTTTTGAGATTTCATATTGTAAACAATTCAAGATTTAATTTTCCCACTCTTGTGAATTTATTCTGAAATTGGTTTAATAATTATGAGATTGTTCGTGGATTTAATCATGTTTCTTCCATTGTTGATTGAATTACTTATTGAATTCCAATTTCATGAACCTATGTTGAGATTGATTTAACATTTACTAAATTATTCATAGATTTAGTCACGCTCTTTCTATCGAATGATTGAACTAGTTGTTGAATTTTTACCTCAATTATTTTATTGGTATGATTATATACTACTTTATGCTATATGTATATGGTCTATTTGTAATCTGATTTCAATAAATAACGGTGGAAAATTGTTAAGGAAAATCTAATTCTTAGGATTACTTTTGAAATTAATTGGTTTGAACAATAAATTCTCTTATTAGAGCGCCGGGATGAAAGCCTCTAATTATGTTATAAAAATTATTTATTGATGTTAAATGATCTGATCCGAATGAGGGAATTCTGATGCTTCACTACCTTAATTCGTTGATTTTAATTCCATTATTTCAAGTATTGATCTTGATTTCCCTACATTGAGATTTTCTATACGTTTTGAGAGAACGATCAACCTTTTGGAACATTTGACAACTTTTCCATCTCCATGTAGATACGACACCCCAAAGCTATACTACAACACCGCGTTATACTTTGGACGTAATCAAATTTTGATGTCGTTGCCGGGAAGACAGCACAATTAGTTAAAAGATCCTCTAGCAAAAGGGTGACTTCGTTCCTTTTCTTCTATTTCATCTTTGTTATTTATTTTTTCACTTTATTTTCTTTTTATTTGTGTTTTATGAGCATGCATCAAGACGAGCAAGGAAGATTTGGGGAAACACCTCTCATAGAGTTTGAACATCTTTTTAACCCTATTTTTCATTCTACATCTGTTAACACAAACACCACATCACAAAACACAATAGTGAGCATGATGCACCGTATAAAACTTTACATGATTACATGCACCCAATGTGCACATCTACACCTTCATGTATTATATTTCCACCTAATATGACACGCGTAGATTTTAAATCTGGAATGATTCAACTTATTCCCAATTTTCATGGACTTGAAAATGAGAACCCGTATGTTCATATTAGGGAATTTGAGGAGGTAGTAGCAACATTCCATAATCAACATGGTACAATGGATGCAATTAGGTTTAAATTATTCCCATTTTCTCTTAAGGAAAGGACAAAAGGCTGGTTGTATTCATTGAGACCACGTTCGATTGGAACTTGGGCTGAAATGACCCAAGCGTTTTGGCATATACTTTCCCCACCACAAAATAACTGCGTTGAAAAAGCAAATCTCTTCTTTTATCCAAAAGGAGATAAACTTTATATCAAGCATGGGAAAGGTACAAAGAACTCCAAGATCTTTGTCCCCACCATGGTTATGAAAGTTGCTGTATTGTGAGCTATTTCTATGAATGGTTAACACCTAGGGAGCGTCAGTTTGTTGAGATTATGTGTAATGGTGATTTTCTACAAAAAGATCCAGATGAGGCTATAGGATATTTAGATGACTTAGCTGAACAAGTCCATACTTGGACTGGACTTAATGCCACTGTGAGTACTAATAGGTCGCGACCTTTAAGTAACCCCACTAGCACAGATATATACCATCTTAGAGAGGAAGATAGCATTAGAGCAAAGGTAGATGCCCTAACTATTGAACTTGAAATCCTACGTGCTAAAGACTCGAAACCTATATAGAATGTATCCCATGTGAGTCTAGTGGAAATTATTTTGTGTGTGGTGGAACTGATCATCCAGCATAAGTGTATCACTTACACTAAGATGAGGGGAGTTTATGAGGAACACCGCAATGCCTTAGGCACGTATAACAAGCCCTATGCTCCGTTTTCTGATACCTATAACCCAGGGTGGTGGAATCACCCCAATATCAGTTGGAAACCTGAAACCCATCAATCTACCCAACAAAATCAAGCTTACAATGCACCTCCACATCAATTCACAACCTCCAGGATTTCCTTAAAAGACACATTACATGCATTTATCGAGGTACATGGTAAAACGAACCAAAAGTTTGAGACTATGATTAGCCAGATAGTTAAAGAAAACAAGGGGATAAAGAGTCATATGTCTAAATTAACTAATGCCTTGGCTGTGGGAGAACATGGGAAATTTCTAGCTCAACCAAATTTGAAGGGGCAACACATGGCACAAACGTCAGGATTAGGAGAACCTAACTTTAAGGAAGTAAATGCATAACCACTCGTTTAGGGAAGGTCTTAGAACCAACTCTCAAACCTGGGGAAAACGAGATTCAGTCCAGTGAGTCAAATGTGAATAACCTTAGTGAGGAGGTAGTTAAGAATCCAGTCAGAGCGCTCTTCCCTCAAGCTCTTAAGTCTACCTCGAAATCTTAGAGCCCCTAAAGCAAGTAAAAATCAATCTGCCACTCTTGCATATGTTTTTACAAGTTCCTACCTATGCTAAAGTCCTTAAGGACTTGTGCACTGTGAAGAGGAAACACCATGTCAAGAAAATTGCTTTCTTGACTGAACACGTAAGTACTGTGATTGAGCAAAGGATCTCGTCCAAGTATAAGATCCTGGTTGTCCTACAATTTCTTGCATCATTGGGAACCATGAGATTAGACAAGCCTTCCTCGATCTAGGGACTAGTCTCAACATCATGCCTTATGCAATTTACTTGTCATTAGGCTTAGGAAAGATGAAACCTATATCTGTAAGTCTACAATTGGCTGATTGGTCCACTAGAAGACCAAGAGGCGTAGTTGAGGATGTCTTAGTACAAATCGATAAATTTTACTACCCTATTGATTTCTTGATTTTAGACTTAAAAGTGGATGTAAATGTTAATTCTAAGATTCCTATCATTCTTGGTAGACCATTACTTGCCACAACTAATGTTCTTATAAATTGCAGGAACGGTCTAATGAAGCTATCATTTAGGAATATGACCTTAGAAGTTAACATCTTTCATGTCACTAGGTAGATTGAGGAAGATGATGCATGTCACCAAACATACATGATTGATGCACTCACTCAGGAGGTAGTTGATGATATGTTTCTTGGACCACCGTAAAAAACTCTAGAACTCGATGAATTGGACGCAGCCATCGATGAACATGCCTCCACTCTAGATTTTGAATTTTTCCCTAGTAACCCCACACATGTACTAGATGGAGGTGGAGAAGCCATACCAATGGTTATGTCCAATGAGTTTGGTGCGCCACAAGAAAACTTGGGATCGCCCTGGCTATATGTAGACTAATTGTGGAAACCTTGGGTCGAGCCAATGACAATAAACAAAGGCCCTGCTTGGGAGGCAACCTAATGGAAGTTCTTTCCTTTCTTTTTATTTATTTATTTTTGCATTTGCTCTATGGTTATTCTTATTCCACATTTTTAGTTGTAGTTTTATTTTCTTTTTTTATACTACCATCCATTTGAGTAATTTCAAGCTTCTTATATCTTAAGTTTCTATTGATTCACTACCATGCTCAGGTGACATCTTTCCCTTCTTTTCTTTGGTATTCATGTTTATGCATTGAGGACAATGCAATATTTAGTTGGGTGAGAGTTACTTTGAATGCTATTATAATTATCGTGGAGTTTTGTTGATTTGTCATTATGAGTTAAAATTTTTTCTTAAGTCTCTGATTTGTTACATGTTTATGCTCTTGAATGACAACACATACCACTAGGAATTAATTTTGTTTGTGAAAATCTAGATGTCATGACACTTGCTAAATTTTTCGTGCACACAAGGCTTGTAATAAGATGGTAGTTTAACACATATAGTTAGATGAGTCTCTTGCTGAAGTTTTTCTTGTGAGATACTTGGTGAGGATTGAGAGCCACAATCTACTAAAATATGGCAACATCGTTCATTGATCTCTTGAATTGGAAACTCCTTTGAGAATAACATTACATGGTTTGTGGTAAGATGGTGGATTGTTTGGAAAATGATAAAGGTCAATTTAGGACTGACATTTGAGCATTCAACATTTCTTTTCAATACCCCTAGTAGCCAGTTTGAGTTATACACATATATATCATTTTCTTCATGCACCTATATTATTCATACTTTTCCGCATTGGAGTATGACTTTTGTGCATATTCGTCCATCTTTTTACTTCCAAGTGTGTAGTGGGTATTTGATGTTTATTTGTAAAAAATTGAAGCAAGAAAAATGACAAAAGTTTACTAGTGTCAAGTATTTGAAAAAAAAAATCGAAAAAAAAATTTAAAAAAAATGAAACAAAAATTGATTGATTTTGGTGTTTTGAAATACCGAAATAGGTATTTATTAGAAGTTGTGATCAATCGAGATGTTCGATAAGATATCTAACTATGTGCTTGAAAGTATTTGAATTTTTATATCCGTTCTTCTCATACGATCCAATCGAAACTTCATTGCAACCCTTTATATTGACTATTTTGATCCCAAGTAGGTTGTGGTAAGAAGTTGATGAATTCTTATTTGGTAGTATGCCTATCACATAATCAATGTTTGTTTGTTGCTTGTTCATAAATATTTAAGCCTCCAATTTTGAGTGTACATCTTTCTCAACTCTATAGACAGAAACTCCGTACTAAATACTTTGATACATGTGAGTTATGTAGTTGAACATTCAGCTTGAGATATACTTGATGTTACATGTGTTAGGGTTAGCGGTAAGATGGCAATGGCTTGACATGCACTTACACATTTGGCATGAGTCTTTGACGTCTTGATAATAGTAACATTGTTAATTTTGTATGGTATTGAATTTGAAGAGGGTAACATGTGGTTAAATTAGAACTTAACAATTTCACTTGTGATATAGACCGGTCACTCATTCATCTTGCTCTGCATTGAATTGCTAGGGACTAGCAATAAGCAAGTTGGGGTATGATAATAGCATATTTATTACGTTTTTCACCCATTTATATTTGCGTTTCTATGATTATTTGATGCCTAAATGCACTAAGTAATTCTATATCTTGGTTTAGGTGGTAAATTGGTGAAAACGGTGGAAAATTGAGAAGCAAGTGAAAAATGATCAAAATAGAAGAAAGTGAAAGTTCGAGAACTGAAGAGCAAATACTATAAACTTGTTTCCAATCTTGTGATGAAGACTCGAGAGTTTTAGATATCAATTTGATGATGAAAGGAGTCAAAGGATGAAATACAGCTAAAACATGATCACAAATCAACTTTCAAGTTGAAAAGTTTTGCACCAGTTTTCAATCTCATATTGAGACAAATTTATGACATGGAAAACCACTGAATTGGATGATTATATCTGAATCAAAGTTGTAGCCCATTGATTCAGCTTTCCAAATCATGTTGAATCACCTCAATCCAATATCGGGAGAGGAAGATATGATCAAAACACTGAAAGCTATTCAATAGGAGAATTTTATATTGTGCGTACGCGAGATACCAAAAAATAACTACTGAGGTCATTGTTAGTGCATTTTGCACATGCAAGAATTGAACTATGCGTACACATGGTTCATTCTAGACCTGATATCCCACTTTTCTTCTACGACTCAAACTCCTTTGGTAACATATCATGTATGACTTTTCAACCCTAAAAACACCCCAGAATGCCAAATTCTTCATTCTACACCATTCTATCTTCACTTTTTGCTCAAGAACTTCATGAGAAACTAATAAACATTGGTGAAGTGAGGAAGGAACTTAATCGGATTCGGTGATTTTAACACTTTTCATTCATTCTTTTGAGATTTCGTATTGTAAACAATTTAAGATTTAATTTTCCCACTCTTGTGAATTTATTCTGAAATTGGTTTAATAATTATAAGATTGTTCGTGGATTTAATCATGTTTTTTCCATTGTTGATTGAATTACTTATTGAATTCTGATTTCATGAATCTATGTTGAGATTGATTTAACCTTTACTAAAATTTTCATAGATTTAGCCACACTCTTTCTATCGAATGATTGAACTAGTTGTTGAATTTTTACCTCAATTATTTTATTGGTATGATTATTTACTACTTTATACTATATGTATAGGTTTGATTTGTAATTTGATTTCAATAAATAACGGTGGGAAATTGTTAAGGAAAATCTAATTCTTTGGATGACATTTGAAATTAATTAGTTTGAACGATAAATTCTCATATTAGAGCGTCGGGATGAAAGCCTCTAATTGTGTTATAAAGATAAATGATTGATGTTAAATGATCCAATCCGAATCAGGGAATTCTGATGCTTCACTACCTTAATTCATTGATTTTAATTCCATTATTTCAAGCATTGATTTTAATTTTCATACATTGAGATTTTCTATACATTTTGAGAGAACGATCAACCTTTTGAAACCTTTGACAACTTTTCCATCTCCCTATGGATACGACACCCCAAAGCTACACTACAACACCGCGTTATACTTTGGACGTAATCAAATCGCGAGGAGAATTCTAATGGATTCAAGCCTAGCCACCGGAGCAAAAGTTTCATCAAAATCAACACCTTCAACCTGAGTGTATCCCTGAGCAACCAACCTAGCATTATTTCTTGTAATGGTACCTTGATCATCCTTATTGTTCTTGAATATCCACTTAGTACCAATCACATTGCAATCTCAGGCCTAGGCACTAAGTCCAAACTTTATTTCTACCAAACTGATTTAACTTATCATGCATAGCATTAACCCAACTTCATCGCTAAGGGTTTCCTCAACCTTCTTCGGTTCAATCCGAGACACATAGCTCGCATATGACAGATTTTTCAAAGCCCTCTTGTGAAGTCTCATTCCTTCTTTTATATCTCTAATCACATTATCCATAGGGTGATTCAATTTGATTCTGGACTAAGGTTCTTTAGGTGGTTTAGCTTCATTAACAGAGGTAGAATCCTTAGTTGAAACAACCATCTCATTTGATGTTTGTGGGAGATCCGGAATTGAACCTTCCTTAGGTTCAATTATCTTGAGTGGATCAACTTCCAATTGTTCCGGCTCAACACACTCTCTGCCAATCTCTTCCTTACTACAAGCATCATCAACCACCACATTGATGGATTTCATCACAACGCGTGTGCGGTTATTGTACACCCGATAAGCCTAGCTATTCTTGGAATATCCTAAGAATATACCTTCTTCACTCTTGGAATCAAACTTTCGCAAGTTTTCTCTGTCTCTCAGAATGTAACACTTGCTGCCAAATACGCAAAAATACTTAACAGTAGACCGTTTACCCTTTCAGATCTCATACGGAGTCATGTTAGTTCTTGGTCTAAGATAAACTCTATTGACAATGTGACATGCAGTATTTATGGCTTCACCTTAGAAATGCATAGCCAAATCTTTACCATGAAGAATAGCTCTTCCCATTTCTTGAAGCACACGATTTTTTCTCTCAACTACCACATTATGTTGTGGAGTGATCGGTAAGGAGAACTCATGTTGGATTCCCTCCTCCAAATAGAACTTCTCAAGATTAGAGTTTTTGAACTCCTTACCATGATCACTATGAATTCTAGACACAGAAAAACCTTTCTCATTTCTAAGTTTCTTACACAATGAGATGACAAGACCGAACACTTCAGTTTTATCTCTCAGCAATTCAATCAAAGTGAACCGAGAAAAGCCATCTACCACAACCAAGATACATCTTTTACCATCAAAACTTTCGGTCCTCAATGGTCCCATCAGATCCATATGGAGTAATTCAAGAGGCTTGCTCGTCAAGATCTTAGAAGTTTGTTTGTGGGGTATCCTAAGCTGTTTACCTTGTTGACACGGACCACAAACAATGGTATCAGAATTATCCAGCTTAGGTAGGCTATTGACAATCTCCTTCTTGTCAAGTTTAGACAGACTATTATGGTTCATGGACCCAGTCATTGATGCCACAGCTCCGTTACGTTGATCTTAGCACTATTATACCTATAATTAGAATTAGTTAAGACTCCGTAACAATTTTCAAACGTTCTTACACCTTCAAGAACAATGTCACCAGTCTAGTCATATACAGAACACCTTTTCTGGACAAAGGTCACCTCAAAATCAGCATCACAAATTTGACTGATGCTCAACAAATTGGACTTTAAACCTTTCACATATAGCACATCTGAGATTGCAGGTAGTCCAGCAATATTCACAACTCATTTTCCAAGTATCAGTGCAGTAGCTCCATCACCAAATGTAACAACACCACCATTCCATTCATCAAGTGAAGAAAATAGAGATTTGTTACCACACATGTGTCTTGAACATGCACTGTCAAGATACCACATAGAATTATTTTGCGCTTTGAGAGCAAGGTGAGCAACACGACAATTCAACAATTCTCTTGATCGTTCACTCTCACCCTTAGATGTGTCATCATGAGAACTAGAATCTAACTCATCATCACTCATGGTCATGGCTAAATCCTTATGCCTTTCTTTACCCAAACTCTTCATCAAATTAGAACATTCACTCCTAATGTGACCGTAAACCTTGTACTCATGGCATTGGACATATTGAGTTTTACTAATGGGAGTCTTAGAGGTATTTTTCTCACGTCTACCTCTCGAGAGTTTATTAGAGACTTCACTAGTATGTGCATGAGACTTTCTTCTATTCCTTATTACCTTCTGGAGTTTTTTAACAATAGTATGCAATTTCATCATTGGACTCGCTCTCAACTTCTCTAATAGTGTTAATGGCAATGGATTTTTGTTTCTTAGGCGGTGCTAAGGTCAATTCATAAGTTTGGAGAGATCCTAAGAGTTCTTCTACTTTAACGATGTCTAGGTCATTACTCTCTTCAATGGTAGCTACCTTATATCTAAACCTTTCAGGTAGGGATCTAAGAACCTTACGAACGATTTTCGACTTAGGGATCCTTTCGCCTAGATTAAAACTAGAGTTCACAATATCATTCAACTTAGTATAAAACTCATCAAATATCTCATCATCATTCATCCTAAGTTCTTCAAATCTAGATGTCAACATTTGCAATTTGGAGTTTTTCACAATTTTAGTACCCTCATGGGTTGCCTCCAGAATGTCCCAAACTTCCTTAGCTGTCTCACACATAGACACTCTTCTAAATTTCACATGAGACACAACTATAAACAAAGCATGCAGACTTTTACTATTCCAATAACATTTATCCAAGTTTGTTTTGGTCCACAAAGAAATATCAGTGGGTGTAACTACACCATCAACAGTTGTTGTAGGCGGAGTCCACCCAATTTGTACACAAATCCAAATACGTTCATCTAATGTCTTAAGAAAATCTCTCATTCAAACTTTCCAGTAGGCATAATTACTGCCATCAAAATATGGCGGTACAGACAAATAACCATTCGTCTATACTAAATCAAATAAGGGTCAGGAATTGAAATTAAGCTCTGATACCAATTGAAAAAACGCAAGTTCGATCCTAACAATACCTAGATGGGGTGAATAGGTATTTTATGTGGAATTAAAAAATTACGAATTAAACAACAAATCGCTTTTAATTCTTATCTAGATGGTAAATCATGCAAGTCAAATTATCCTATGTTGAATTAACGCAGTTTGCATATCATAAATAATAAATAATAAAGCAGTAAATAATACAAGAATTGTTCATGGAGAAACCCAACTGGAAAAAACTTTGGGTACTTTGCCAGTCAATCTACTATAAATGATTATGTACTTACAGTCTACCAAACTAGAAGATGACACGAACTATTCGATTTCTTGACTGCAATTCTGATAACTCTTCTAAATTATGTGCTCTCGTGCGCCAATTTTAGTTACAATAACAAATGCTCTCCTGAGACTCCACTATCCTGCAGCAGCCCTAACTTGGTAGAATCGTCTATTTTCCGTGGATCACCAAAAACAACTCGTTCTTCAGGACTGGAACTCTAGTCACCTTTATCGATCTTCAGCACCTTTGATAGATATGTAGGAAGTTTGGTTTTTGGTATTTGGATATTCAATTTGATATTTTTCTGACCAAAACACTCACACAAAATGAAGGTTGAATGATGGAATGAATAGATCTCTCAATGATGAAGCTCTCTCAATTAACAACCTTAAAAAAATCGTTCTGAGATTCTTTTACCTAATGATTATCCATGTGTAGCTTATTCGCAAAGCAAGTTAGTCATTAGACCTTCGACTACAAAGGTCAATATTGAATCTCTAACTTTCTTGAAAATGATTCATAGATATATATATGTGGACCAATACACCCACCATGTGGACCATTTCGTTATTTTATAGTATTAATTGATTCTTCTACTAGATGGTCACGTGTTTGCCTACTTTTCATTAGGAATGTAGCTTTGCTAGATTACTTGCTCAAATCATAAAATTACAAGCGCAATTCCCTGATTACTCAATCAAGACTATTCGTCTTGACAATGCTGGTGAATTTAGATCACAAGCATTTTATAATTATTGATGTCAATTGGAATTATTATCAAACATTCGGTTGCACATGTCCATATACGAAATTGTTTAGTGGAATAATTTATTAAACGTCTACAACTTATTGCTAGATCATTACTCATGAAAACAAAAATTTCAACTTCCGTTTGGGGCCATGCCATATTACATTATGTGTTATTGGTTCGTATCAGACCAATTGTGTGTTATAAATATTCACATGTGCAACCAGCATTTAATCTTGAACCTAATACTTCTCACACGCGAGTTTTTAGTTGTGTTGTTCAAGAGCATATTTCACCCCTACAACGGACTAAAATGGGTCCCCAACGAAAACTTGGATTTATGTGGGTTTTAGTTCACCTCTATTATTAGGTATCTTAAACCTTTAACATGTGATTTATTTACTGCTACGATTTGTAATTATCATTTTAATAAAATGACTTTCCCAACTTTAGAAACTTCCTGATAAATAAGGTAATTTTTTTTAAACAACTCTATCTCACTTTGTTCTATCGTACACAATAATCAATGTGAGCAAGAGGTTGAAAAAATCATTCATTTGCAAAAGGTTGCAAATCAATTACCGGATGCATTTGTTGACACGAGAAAAGTGACAAAATCATATATACTAGCAGAAAATATTTCAGCAAAAATTGATGTCCCTGCATGACAATTTGCTGTAGCAAATGAATCTCAAATACGCCATAAGCGTGGTCAACCAGTTGGTTCAAAAGACTCTGTACCTCGAAAAAGAAAAGTACAAGAGAAATACCAACCAAAAATTTCGGAAGAAGTAACATTAGAGAAAATTGATCAATCAAATATTGAAAATATGGTTCCTAAAGAATCACAAGTGTCCGAAAATAATGAGATTTCAATAAATTATATGTTATCTCATAAATTATGGGAGCAAAATAATGTTGTTATAGACAATATTTTCGCCTTTAACGTGGCTCATGATATTATGCAAAATGATGATCCTGAACCACTGTCTATTAAAGATTGTCAAAATAGAAATGATTGACCAAAGTGGAAAGAAGTCATAATGGCGGAATTGAATTCCTTAGATAAACGGAAAGTGTTTGGACCTGTAGTTTGAACACCTGAAAATGTAATCCCTGTTGGATACAAATGGGTTTTTGTACGAAAGAAAAATGAAAACAATGAAATTACAAGAACAAGACCCGATTCGTAGCTCAAGGTTTCTCACAAAGACCAGGAATTAATTATGAGGAAACATATTCTCCCGTAATGGACACTATCACTTTTAGATTCTTAATTAGTTTGACCGTGTCACAAAAGCTCGATATGCGCCTTATGGATGTAGTGACTGCCTACTTGTATGGTTTACTTGATAGTGACATATATATAAAAGCCCCTGAAGGACTCAAAGTGCGTGAAACAAATGATACATTCCTGAGAACCATGTTCTCAATTAAACTGCAAAGATCATTGTATGGATTAAAACAATCCGGACGCATGTTGTATAATCGCCTTAGCGAATATTTGTTGAAGGAAGGCTATAAAAATAATGATGTTTGCCCATGTGTTTTTATAAAGAAAACGAATATTGGATTTGCAATTGTGGCGATTTATGTTGATGACTTAAATTTAATTGGAACTCCTGAAGAGCTCAACAAAACTGCAGATTATTTAAAAAATGAATTTGAAATGAACGATTTGGGAAAAATAAAATTCTGTCTCGGGTTGCAAATTGAACATTTCTCAGAAGGATTATTTGTTCATCAGTCTACATATACAGAAAAAGTCTTAAAATAATTTTATATGGATAATGTACATCCATTGGCATCACCTATGGTTGTTCGATCACTTGATGTAAAAAAATGATCATTTTCGTCCACCTGAAGATGGAGAAAAGATTCTTGGTCCTGAAGTACCATATTTTAGTGCAATTGGAGCATTAACTTATGTTGCAAATTGTACTCGACCCGACATCGCTTTTTCTGTAAATCTCATTGCAAGATGTAGCTCTACACCAACACAAAGACATTGGAATGGTGTTAAACATATTTTTCGTTACCTAAAGGGTACTATTGATTTGGGATTATTTTATTCTCAAAAGTTGGGATCTGCTTTAGTGGGATATGCAGATGTAGGTTATCTCTCTGACATATATAATGCTAAATCACAAACAGGTTATGTGTTTACACATGGAGGAACCGCTATATTATGGAGTTCTGTAAAGCAATCATTGACAGCAACGTCCTCAAATCATTCTGAAATCATTGCAATCCAGGAAGCAGGTCGAGAATGTGTATGATTGAGGAACATGACCCATCATATCCAAGAGTCATGCAGATTAGTTTCAATAAAAGATAGTCCAACAATTTTGTATGAAGATAATGCTGCTTGTACTGCACAACTCAAAGGAGGCTATATCAAAGGTGACCGGACGAAGCATATTTCTCTAAAATTCTTTCATACACACGAGTTTCAGAAAAATGGCGACATCAATATTCAACAAATTCGTTCAAGTGACAACGTGGTCGATTTATTTACAAAAGCATTGCCAACATCTACATTCAAGAAATTGGTTCACAAGATTGGAATGCGTCGACTCAAAGATTTTCAATGATCAACATCAGGGGGAGTAGTTGTACTCTTTTTCCTTCGCTTAGGTTTTATCCTACTGGGTTTTCCTAACAAGGTTTTAATGAGGCGACATTTTTATACTCCATAATAACTGTACTCTTTTTCCTTCGTTTGATTTTTTTTTTGTCCCAATGGGTTTTTATTAGACAAGGTTTTAACGAGGCAGTTATTGTACAAATAATCATCAAAGGGGGAGTGTTGTAAAATAATGAGATAATTATTGATGATTATTTAGTATTATCATGATACATGGATAAGTCTTATCTAGTTCAGAAAGTGTATTTCATTCCAACTGTAACTCTCCTTTTAGACCATATAAATATAGTGCTTGGTTCTCATAATAATACAAAGAAAAGTTTATTGGCTTTTATTATCTCTTTTCTTTCTCTCTTTTATAACATTTGCGTGTAAATAAAAAAGTTGTTTATTTTGAACATAAAGATGCAATACTTTTTTAACTCAAAATCTATTTATTTATAGGTTGAAAGCACAACAAACTTTATTTAAAAGTATATTTAGAGCATATTTTAGAAGTGTTTATAAATGATTTAAATTATATATAGATAAAAATAAGTGGTACATAAGTGTGTAATATAGTAAAACATCAAAAAATGAATGTTCGATATATTAATAATCTTGTTTAAATAATAAAATTAATCGATCTCGATTTGTGCTAGTGTAGTGAATTAATAACCACGCTAAATACATAAAATAATAA
This sequence comes from Fraxinus excelsior, assembly GCA_019097785.1. Taxonomy (NCBI): domain Eukaryota; kingdom Viridiplantae; phylum Streptophyta; class Magnoliopsida; order Lamiales; family Oleaceae; genus Fraxinus; species Fraxinus excelsior. The sequence goes on from CM032629.1 coordinate 8,515,692, forward strand.
ACTTTTGTTGAGATAATTTAAAGTCCAACAAATATATAAAATAATAACTGTTTAAATTCATAAAAGTTCATACTAATGACCGTAAAAATTATGTTCTATGTGAACATGAAATAATTTGAACGATTAGTTTTTTAATATATTAAACTTTGAAGTCAATGGATGTATACTAATGTTTCCTCTTTAGCTCATGTTTGTCTTTCTTTAAATTAAAAATATTTATTTTTCATACCCATTTTCAGAAAAAAAGTTCACAAAATAAAATATTTTACAGGTAAATCCAAAAATTTTCTCTATTTCTTAACACATTTCTAAAAAAACACTATTTAAAACATCACATTTTTCAATTTTTCTTTATAATGGCCATTAAGCGTGGGCTTAATGTATGTATGTGCCGTGTGCTTAAAAATTAAATTTTGAATCTCATTATAGTCAATTTTTTTTACGTGTATTATGGTAAAATATAATACAATCTTTTGTATTATTTAAAAATAATCACTCTAAAATAATATTTTTTCTCATCCCAATATTATTATATTGTAGAAGTTTTACTGTATTTGTTGTTCTCCCGGCAATGAATAATACAAGCAACGTTCATCAAGCAAAAGTGAATAATTACAAAATGAAATAATCATTTCATAAAAAGTAAGCAAATCTAGGCAAATTAATAAACCAAAATAATTACAAATCCAAATTCCATGTCCTCCCGTGTTCATATCATTGCGTTTTTTTCCCCAATTTTGATTTTTTTAGTAGTAGAATTTGCAGAATTGCATTGGTATAATCATTGAGTTCATTTCAATTTTGAATATTAATTTGAAATTCGCGAGGACAGGGAGTGTGGGGTTAGGGTTTTCATTCGATTTGATTTCACGGTGTGGAAATTGAGAATAATGGAGGCGATCCTCCATATATACAATTATATATATGATGTGATGAATAGTGATTTAGACAAGACCAATACAATTATGTAGATCAACAAGATGTTCAAGGACGGTATTGGCTTTGGTGGCATCTTCCACAGCACTGTTCAACCTTTTGCATTCTCTCTATTAGTTTGATGTCTTTTTGAGTAATAATTTGTAAAACGATGATATAAATTAACGTTCGATTATTCGTGTATTTTTATTTGAAATGATTATCTAAGTTTTCATGATCATATAAGATGTTACAGACTGTATATTCGATGATTCGAATATTGTGAAACATAATTTGTGACGTGATCAAAATATATCGTTTACAATCGGTACATAAACTGAACGCTCTATGTTGATGAGATTGCATTGTTCTTATAGAGATTTGTCTAGCTCTGAGAATAAGAACAATAATTTGTTTTTTTTTAATGCATATTGAACAAGACACTGTAAGTGATTCATTTGTAATCGCTCGAAATGAGATTTTACTCGATTATCAAACAAGTCACCTAAACACTGAGCGAATAATATACCTTTCATTGCTAATTCAAGTTCTTTGAGGTATCATGAATTAAATCTTAATTAAAAGATTGATCTTAGTGCTTTGGGAATCATGTTGAAACAGTTAGAGATCATATATTTGCAATAGTGATATCCGTTGATGAGACGATCGTCACTCTAAGGCATTTTCTATGGCAATTGAACCTTAGCTCAAAAATTCGACAATGAGATCGTTGGACTCTATGTTGTGATTTGTTCGCAATGAATTTGCCTTATGAAAATTAAACTTGTAGTGTAATACATGTTGAAGGGCAAAATGATTATTTTGTCGGTTTCAACATATTGACGGTCAAATGAGGGTTGACTTATGGAACAATAATAAGAGGATATTGTTATAGGAAGTATCTTACCCTTATGTATGAGGATTTAAAAACAAAATCCAATGTCAAGGTGATCTAAGATCCAATATTCACTTGGGTATAATTTTCAAACAAAAATTAATTTCTTCTTGCAATGATTAAATCCAATAACCAACACTCTCTCTCTATAATCTCATATATATGTAATGTATATACACGTCTGCACCATGCATTTATACGAGTTGTACTTATCTACGCGTTTAGTCTGGTTAATTAGATTTATTACAAGCACGTCAATAAATGATTAATCTATGTGTACATAGGTGTAAACATAGAGGGTGACATAATGTAAGTTGGGTGGAGCTCACGATATTATAGTATAGACTCCACCACACTCACATTATGTAATCCCATATGTGTACACCTATGTACACATAGCATGGCCCGTCAATAAAACTCACTCAGGAACACTAAATCTGGCTCGAAAGGAGAGGGAGTGAGGTTGATGGAGGAGTGTTGCTCTTGGAATTATGGAAGAATTCCAAATATGCTTGATTGCCTGCTGTTGGAAAATATATTGATTGACAAATAGAATTTCACTTGTGTATGTAAAATTAATCCCACATTGATTGAAAGTTGAGATTTGAAGAGGAACCTTAAAAGAGATTACAATCACACGTTGGTTAGAAATGGAAAAGTGGGAATATATGGGGATTATAAATAGTGTCATCCCACATTGGAAAAGGAAAAGAAATGTGGCAATGTGAGAAACTTAAATAGTTATCCCACATAGGATAGAAATGAGTTTGTGGACCAATTTATATATGGTTAACAATTTGTAAGGTATAACCATTTGATGCATATAGACTCCTCAATGTCCTACGCGCCTGCAGGGGGTGCAAATCTTGGACCGACTTGACCTTTTCGAGCCTTGAACTTGTGTGAGAGCGACCTGCGTACACGAATGTCGGACCGAATGAGTCAAAAATTGGCCACAAAGTGCAAGCCACATTTTGAAAATTTTCTTTTACGTTTTTCCATTTAAAACATAACCTGAAAATTGTTTTCCATTTATTTTGTAACTCCAAAACGTCAAAATTAAAATGGCAGAGTTATGGCTGGATTAAGAGGCAAAGGCTCCTCCTTGCCTATATATATTGAACAATCTCTTCAGTTTAGATACACCACAACAAGCACGAAAACTCTTTACTTCTGTTCGAATTCCCGTCTTCTTCCAGTCACTTGTTGATTCCGTTCCGGCACTCTCTTTCAGTTTGACTGCGCATCGCAGTTCACACTGCTGTATCCTAGGAAGCAAGCACTTGAATTACTTCGGTGAAGGGGCGAATATTGCTTTAAGGACACTGCGTTGAACACAGGCCCCGACTCCAAGACGTCCATTTTATTTTCTGTCAACTGCAATTTGTTTGTTATTTCTTCTAATTCAATTAACTGTTTAACAAGTTTACTTACACCTGCTTTCTCTAGGGCTTGAGATGAACAGTAAAATAATTCATTTGCTCCATTGGGTGCTAATAACTTTTGTTGTCAGGCATGACTGCTGTTTATATGGTGTATAATTGTAGAAAACTGGTCTTGTTTGTGCGTCTGTCCTTCAAATTAATTAAATAAAATTTTGGTGCTGAGTAACTTTCCATAAGCTTTCTTTCTATTATATCATTTCCTCATTTCTCACTTTCAAGAATAGAAATTTACTGTCACTAGAGTTATTATATCCAAAACCATTTCTTGTGATTTGTTTTCTAAATGTGCATGTGGCAGTAATCATTTCTTGATCATTCATAATGGAACTAATTTACAATTTAGATGCGGCCTCCTTCCATTGCATGTGATTTATTTTGAAAAGGATAAAGGGAATTATTTTGATTCTGGTTTGGTCCGTTTGGAACAGCTAGATTTTACAATGCCTTGAATGGTTTACTCTGCCAACAGGTTTATGGAGATGATGAGTGGTCATTTGGGTATTGTGAACAAGGTACTGGAGTATTTTAGCTGCCTAGCTGGAAAGAATCCAATGTATACATACCGTGAAAGCACCAAACTCGGAACAACAGATTTTTCTATCTTTAAGGTTAATCAGATTCTGAGGTAACTTAGTAGAGAGCGGCCTGGACATTCATATGATTTGTTATCAAAGAATTGCAATAATTTCGGTGATGAGTTCTGTAAAAGACTTGGCGTGCCAAAGTTTCCTGGTATTCTCTCTCTCTCTCTCTCTCTCCGCTCATTCTCTCTTCCTCTCACTCACTGACGAGTAAACGCGTGCGCGCGCACTGCCAGAGATACCAATTACTTGAGAATGTGTTTTTGCTGAAGAGTTAAACATGTAATGCTACGCAACTCTCAAAAGTGAGATTTGTCTAAAATGGTACTGTTTCTAAAAGATGTGAGACGCCGCCTTCATGTATAATTATGTGGAAGTAAAAAATAAACAAATGTTCACCTTGTTTGGCGACGTAGAATATCTCCCTTTAAATTTGTTCTGGGGCTCAAATGAGAGAGTTTCAGTTATTATCTGTCGGTATTTGGGACGAGCCTTGCATATTTTGGAAGAATCCTCTCTATTTTATACTCATTTTTAGTTTATAATTGATTATGGGTTACCGATGTGGTAAGCATACGAGCTCTTTTACTGTTGTGGATGTTGCCATGTTGGTTGATGGAAACAAAACTGGTGATTAATTTTGAGAATTAAAAATGGGTGAATGATGATCTAGTCGTAATAATATGGGTAAAAAATACAAACTGTTCATCAGCAATACAATTTGCTTGATAAGGTAGTTTTTTTCATGGCATTTTAAATTTTAACAGTTCAAAGGCACAAAGCATTTATTTTTCATCTCCTGATAGAGAAGTTGAGGTCCTCAAGCCGTGGAAAGGAAGCAATCCCCAAGAAGAGAGGGGTTCGGTCTCATTTGATCCATTGGCCGAGTATTCTCTATGATTTTGAAATGTTGCAATATAATATGACCTATACGAATGACCAAACTACTATGCAAATGGGCATCCTATCATCCTTTTTATGACCAGATGATGCAGTTGTTGCCCAAGTAAAACGTATGGCGTCGGATGATTTTGTTTTATGAGGTCTAGGGTATTGGTAAGTTACTTGCATGAACAATTAGAGAAAGTTTTAAAGGTTTCTGAAGTTGGTGGGGCTGTCATTTGCTGCTATAAATAGTAAGGGTCCGTTTGATTGCAAATGTGGAAAATGGGTAGAAAGAAAATGAATTTCAAAAAATTGAATTGCCTAGAAATTATTTTATTGGAAATTGTAATTAATTGTGTTTTATTAGTATAATTTTTCACTTGGAAAATGTTGAAAATTTGGTGTCTGTTTGACTTTATTTTTTTATGACAATTATTCATGAAAGTGATAATTTTTTCTACCATTGGGTCTAAAATTTGTTAAAAAAAAAAAAAAAAAAACATACCGAATATAATTCGTTTGGCTTTGTTTTACATGAAAATTGTCCATTAAAAGGGAAAAAAATTTACCATTGTTGATTGAATTTCTTCCAATTGTCAAAAATAAAAAATAATAAAAAAAAAAACCTGGAAAATTTTTACCAACCAAAATAACAAGAAATGTTTTTCCTGAAAAAGTTGAAACATGTGGAAAGGTGGAAAAAATGTTCCCGGAAATTTTTTTTGGAAAATGGATAAAAAAATGTAGTATCAAACGGGCCTAAAGTTCAAAAAGTCCGTTTTGAACGGTCTCTATTGGAGAAATTGGTTGGACTTAATATATAGGAGGTTGGTAATAAATCCAACTGGGTTTAACGACTCAGCACGAAGTAATCTTATTGGAAATTAGAGAAGAATTAACTATGCGACCAAAATCTAGGAAGTTTTCCAAGATGCTGTAAGCATCACACAACCTAAACATAATTGTTTTACCTCCTTCAACTTGTGAAGGATTGGTGTCTATTTAAAAGGTCAAGAAATGTCCTACTCTAACAAGGACTAGGCCTCTACTTATGGAAACATAAGACTAATTACACAAACTTACAGCTTCTGATATGACTTGAAAACATAGCAAGACGCAGAAGGATTTCTAGATCATATTGCATAAACTATCTTAAATTTGGAATTTCTAAAATGACTTTGGAACTTGAAATTATACTATATAATGATTTAACCAGGCCCCCCGGAGGGTCTAGCAGTCCCCAAAAGATCCCAAATTAGAACTTGAGCCTTTGAAGGATCATTGCCTCATCTGTTGTAGACTTTAGAAGTCTGCTGTCATAGTCCCCACGCCAAAAGCTCTCTGGGATTCCCACGGCATCAAACTATTCCTTTGTCAGCTAGCATTTCAGAGTTACTTACATATACTTCCAGGGAGCACGATCAGGTGGATGACTCTTATTGCAACTAGCTTTATCTTAGCCAACCATTTCCCTCTTTTTCTCCTACATGGGGCAAGACTAGGCATGGTGGTTGGGGTTTTCCTGTTTCCCCTGTTAGTTAGGATTTGTGGATTTGTCTCTCACAAAATATAACTATATTTTGATAATTCTAAGACTCATGCTGCTTAGCATTAAAAATAGTTATAACTATAATATTTAGTACAGTACTCAACCCACAACAATGTCTCACATGGTGCATAGTTTTAACTATGACTCAACTATTATATTTAATACAGTCCTCGACTGTCAGTTTATGGAGAGCCAAATAAGATCCAAATAGCTTTGAACATTTTTTATTGTATCAGTTTCAATGACTCTTAGGCCATGGGATGCCAGTTAGTGGTTTATATACCCACTTGTTTTGAACAAAACATTAGTTGAATTCTTAGTATATGCGCCGAATAAATGTGTATATCTTGTCCATCCATCTAGATAAAAGAACGTATCAAGAATTTTTTTCATTTGCTTGGAGCAGCACAAATGTTATAGAGCAAATTGGTGGTGGTTGGTGTATGCTCATAAAGTGACAAGTTGATGCATCTATGGATGAAATTGCAAGTTAGAGTCTATACATGCATACATTGTGTGTTTCCTTTTACCAATTAAAATAATAATGACTAGGATGCCGTTTTGTTGTCCCGTTACCTGGAGAAAGTTGTTCCTTCCTTTGATAAATTTTCTCTCCTTAAAAGACCATATACTTCCGTAACAGGTTGGGTAATCAGGTTAACCCATGCTGGAGATACTGCTGCGGAAATAGCAGGAAACACAGTTTATCGAGTACGATTATCTATCCTTCCGTTAATTTACGACACCCTTGCATCGTTTCAACTGTCATGTACAAGAACACCCTACTGCCAACATAATTGACTCCAAAGTCCTGGACCGGAATGGACCAAAATGAAAGGAAATAACGACAGACCAAAACCAATACCAGTTTATCTTTGTTGATATAACCAGATATGTGCGTCTACCAGTGGAAAATCTTTTCCCACAGCCTTAGAATTTAGAAATGAGGGAGCATGAGAAGACGACCCCCAATCCCCCCCCCCCCCCCCCCCCCTTTTCATATGCATTTTTCATCTGATTGATTTTGGGTGTTGTTGCAGTTGAGCCAAGCTAGAACCGAAATAATAGCGGCAAGCAAAGTAGCATGCCGATTTCTTGCTGGAGTTGCCTCAATCAACTCAATTGCAACTGCCGGGTCCCCAGTTAACTCCCCTAGAGGAAGTCCCAGATTCGAAGCTACTTGGTTCAAGAACCTTCGTCTGGTTCTAAACCATCTACTAGTTCGGAACTGGAAAGTTGGGATGAAGAGGTGATGACTGATGAGGGAGAGTAAGCAACAAGGAGCAGAAACTCCAATAAAGCAGAGTTCATGATATGAAATCTCATTCCATAGCATCACCACCACCATCATTCTCCGTGCTGGCAGTGCACGCAAAACCCTTGACAAGTTATTTTGTGGCGATCCTTGTGGATTGGTGTAAAATGGAAGTTTCCTCTATCTGAATTTGTACACTAATGTTCAGGTGCAAAAGTTAACATTTTGAAATAGATATCAATCTAATAGTATTTCTTCCATCATTTACACAGCATCGCTAACATCATCAGGGTTATTGGTTCACTTTCAAAGGTATCACTCCGTTTTACTCTCTGCTTATTATTCTGTGTGGAGAAGCCTTCTCGTCTAACGGGGAGAAAAGTACTAATTGCTTTGCAACCAGCTTTCCTATAAATATAGCAATTCACGAGGGACTGAAGAAACTCAGAGACTGTACAATAAAAGAACCAGAAAGTTGGCCAAAACATTTTGCACTGCATCAAGCCTAACCATACTGTAGTCTTATTTTACGACTGCAGATCGTCCTACTATTGTATTTCCATCACCCTCATATTCTTACTACATAAAGAATTTTAATGGGACTGTTTTGGCCGTGCAAGATGCATTATAAAAACTTCATGGTGAAAAATCTTGCAGCAACAAGTGGACGTAACTATACATTAAAGTGGACCATTATAAAACTGTAATACTTAGTTTCTATTTTCTTATTTGCTCCCGTGAGAAGAGGTTAGGACTTAATTCCCAACATCAGAACAACCAAAGCTTCACATGTCCACTCCACCTACCATGCTCGACCTACCGTAAGTTGCCCCTTCATGTAATAAGAGCTAACCTTCTAAATATAGCAATACATTATAGTTGTTACCAGAAGAGCGAAGCTGATAGTGAGGATGCTAGCAGAAACAACCGGTAAGAAATTGAAAGATCAAACTGTGAACAAATGTCTTGTGAGAATACAAGCATGGCATCCAATAATGTGAGCTCACTTAAGTATATACAGGGGAAAAAACATAGCACGACAACTTGATCAGCGAAAGACGCAAACCATTTATTTTCTAACCGTTTAACATACGGTTGAACACATACGTGTCTATTTGTGAATCATCAGCAATTTGAAGTGAAGAAACAGCCTGTGCTGCAAGGACACCAGGAGATAACCCTGCAGCATCCCAGTCTTCCTCTGCAGCCTGCACTGCAAGGACACCAGGAGATAACCCTGCAGCATCCCAACCTTCCTCTTCAAAATATTGCCCTTTGAAATCTCTTTCCCAAGGATTAGAAGGGACGATCCAGTCAGAATTCCCCTGGTGACTCCACATGTACCCGTATCTCTGAGCATCAGAAAACCAACCTACCCCTTCTAGCGAATATTTTGACAATTCATGATCGGGAACTAGTCCCGGCCTTCTCCCCATAATGAGATCAAAGTTGCTGCCATGATCCCATGAGGTAAACCCCTCATCCTTCTTCAGCATAACATGATGTGAATCCTCTGAGTCTTCACCAAGCAGGACATGCAGTGCAACTGCCTCAGCCACTGCAGCGCCTTCTTCATCTAGTCTCTGCTGTTCTTCTTTCTTTTTCTGCTTCTTTTTCTCAAGTTCAGAACGAATTGCTGCAGAAGTGGCCAGGGCCTTCTCCAAGCGCCTCTTTTTTTTCTCGGCTAGTTTAATACGATCTAGCTCGTCCTTCACCTGCTTCTTTTTAACTTTTCTAATACCAGTATGCACTTTTGCACACTCCATTGTATCTCGTATTTAACTTCTTTTCTTGATTTTCTTTCTACTTTTTTTCAAACAAAATTTCCCTAAGACGTATACATTATCAGTCTACCTATATGTTTCTTTCTTTTTTTCCTCTTTTTTTTTTTTTTTTTTTTGCAAAACTTGTTATTTAATTCCTATTAGTATAATAAATTCCCAACTTGGAAGCTAATATAATTTTTATAGTTATGACGCCTGTATCTACACCCACTCGGGCCTGAAGGAATACCTCAATTTACGCTCAATACATTCCCAAAAAGAAATGATAGGAGAGAGGAGAAGAGAAAAGTGGTAAGCACTCCTTGATCTGTTCCTTGCCATTCTTCCCAATTTCCCATCACCCTTACTACCCATATTAATAAAAAGAATAAAGTAACTAAAATTAACAAAAGCAACTAGTCTGTCCTTTATGGTTCAAACGACTCCCATGACCTTCCTCCTGCAATCCAGATGAATAAACTTAGTGCATGTTTGGCACAGATGATTGTATGGTACTAAATACTAAATATTACTAAAAAAGAAAAAGAAAAAAAAAAGTTGCAATATGATCATGATACGCTGCAATCTTATCTAATACTGTGTACCAGTATGCATATTAAGAATCAAAACAGTGTGGTAGCATTTAAAAAAAAAAACACACTAAACCATAGATAGCAGTATGGCATTAGAAACACCATAATAACACAATTCTAAATATAAAACACAATATAAAAATATAGTATTGCCACAACATTTATCGCCGACACAATTACAACACCAGATATCACAAAAAATCAACGAGGAGATATTACCAAAATCTATATAAAGATCTAACAAACAGCAAGTAAATCAATACAATGAAATAAAACCTTAACCACCCAGCAGTGACCAAAATTACCATCTCTCCATTAATTTCATAGAGTTTCAAGATTAAAAATGTATTAAAACGAAAAGGATTCCTAATCCTACACCTGTGCAACAACTCAAATTGTACGATTATTTATTTATTTTGAAAAGAAGCCTCAATTTTGATTGGAGGCCCATACTAATTGAGTTTATAGGGCATTGATTCGGTAATAATAATAATAATAATAATAATAATAATAATAATAATAATAATAATAATAATAATAGCTGATAATTTTACTTAAACTCAGTATATTATCAAAATACGCTTACAAGCATGTAAAACTTAACCCAAAATTCAGATCCAAAAAATTAACAGTTATCATAAACAGAAAATCAAGCCTCAAGGCCACAGAACTATGCTTATATCCAATCACCCTACCTATAGATTTCAACTAAAACCAGACCAAATCAAATTCATAATTCATACCCCAACAAATCCATAACTGGTATCACACAAATCCAATTGATCCAGATGCTAAAATCTCCAATCCAAACAGAACTCATCAATATATGTTATTTACCAACAGATCAAAATACTCAAAACCAATATCCCAAAAATATCAGCCAAAAAGAAAGAAAAAAAATCGTACAAAAGAAAACGTTAAAATTAAACAAACCTGTTAGATTCAAGAAGAGAGAAGGGCCGCCTTCAAAAACTATAATTTTGTAATAAGAAACAAGCAGAAAATACAGAAAGAAAATTAAAAAAAAGTTTTATCGTTTTGTTGTATAGAGAGCGTTTGGGTGTGTAGAAATTCACTCAGTTTGTGTTTGTTTACGCTTCTCCATCTGTGTGCAGTATGTGTGTGAGAAAGGAGGAATGAGAGAATATTTCAAAAGAAGTCACCAAACTTACAGAATTTTCATATTAGTCAATTTACATTAATTTATTCTAATATGATCACTTAATTTATATTTTCAATTGAATTTAACTATTCCGTCTGTAACCTTACCCAAATTAAGCTCATGTTTGGGTTAGCTAAAATAGGTATTAAAAATTTAAATAAAAAATAATAATTATTTTTAATTACGCATATTATTAAATTCACAACTTTTATCAAAATTTACTAAAAATTTGATTTTTAGCAAAATCAAACAGGATCTAAAAAAAATTGAAACCTACTGAGACATTATGATGCAACTTATATTTTTAATAATCGAGCTAGAAGGATCATCATGTCATATCTTGCTTTTTTTTGTTTGGAAGAGGTGAATCTTCAATGGTGATGTGCAGTACACGTTCCAAATTTCATCTTCAATTCATGAATTCAATTAACTTTTGTGATTGATATAGACGGAATGGTTAACTTGAAAAAAAAAAAGTTTAATGTTAGTGATTAAATTGACATAGGAATATAAACTGAGAGATCAAATTGAAGGAAAATGAAGTTGCATGGCCAACATGAGAAGGATCTAAAGTTTGATGACCTTAAATGAGATTTCCCTGAGAATAAAGGGCTAAGTTGAAATCCAAGACACGTGGATATTAAAGGACTGGATCTGGTGTGGGGTCCACGCGCCACCGTTGTCCTTCACCGGTGTACTGATGCTATTTGGAATTTAAGATAGAATAGATGTGATTTTGATTGAAGGTTTTGTGGGCCTACGTGAAAGTTATCCTAGCCGTCGATTTGTTTGATTGTTAATTTAACGGTATTAGATACGGGAGAGTATATTTAGTGTGGAACTATGCATGGTCGGCAGCGACAGCGAGAACAATTATGTCAACAATATGACGTCATCATCTCGTCATGGACTAAAAGGGCATAGTGTACTGTTGAGGAGTTAGGGGTGTAGAAGAATGTTTGAGTTGTAGTTTAGGGGCTTATGTAGAAATTTTTAAAAAATATAGCAAATTTTGTGCTTCTTTGTAGTGCTTATTATAATTTTCTGACTCCCATATAAGGTGTGAGTTTGAGGGTCTACCAATTGGCGGACCCAGCACCCGGCGAGCCCCTGCGGTCACCCGTGTTGAATTTGCCGGGAAGGAAATTTTTTTTTTTTTTTTTTAACTTCTAATAAAAGTTTTAGAATATAAATTTGGTCAATTGTTTAGTTTTGAACATTCCTTGTAGCTCAGTGGGTTGGAGCTCCTTTTTTCATATGGTAAGTCCTGATTTCGAATCCTTTTCCACTATTTTTATTGTGAAAGTTTTTTAATTCCTCAATTTGTACCAAAAATTTAATGGTAAGGAGGAAAGATTCGAAACCTTGACCACAACTTTGGGGATATTGAGGGTTTGACCATTGTAGCACCCATTCAATTTGATATTAATGTTACGAAAATAATATATGTTACATTTTAGCGGGTTTAATGCAATTCTAAAAATTTAAACCTGTGATCTTCCTTTAAAATATACAAAACTTGACTACAATATCATTTGATGAATATTGATACTTTTTACAACAAAATTATATATGTTCAGTTTAAACAAAATAATTATTACATTTAAATTTTAGACTCTATTTGATTCTTTTTTTTTTTTCATAATATATTTTTCTTTCTTCTTTCAACCGTATATTTTTCAATAAAATAATATTAAATTAAAATTCAAAACTTTTTCTTATTTTTAACTACATATTATCCATTAAATCACTATTTCAAAATACACTTTTTGCAAAAAAAAAAAAAAAACCATCAAATGGGGCTCTTAATATTTTATTGTTGACAACGGTCGACGATCCACGGCCACCCGTACTGACTCAAAATCCTGGGTCCGCCATTGGGGTCTACATAAGTTGTGAATAAAAGTTTACTTGATCAACTTAAATTATACTCCTTTCGTTGCATAAAGATAAACTTACTTTCCTTTTTTGTTTGTCCCAAATTATAGATCATAAAACATTATTTAGTGTAGGAGTATATTAGAAAAAATGTAAGGAAAAAAAAATTATATTTCCAACTATATTAATTAAATTTTCTTAATTTATGTGAAGATAAAAAGAATTATGTTAAGTGTACATTCCATGAATTACGTATTAATGTACAGTGTGAGAAGTAAAAAAAATGTTCGGCGAAAAAGTGTGTTTTTTTTTAAAATTGTCTAATCATGTGTAGTCCGTGACACGGTATTAAAAAAGATGTACATAAACATGATTGAAATTAAAATATGCATATCATTATTGGACGGATGGAATAATTTAAAGTTCATCAAACATGAAGAGTCAATTTGATGAAAAAGATCACGGCGGTACCAAACCTTTCACTTTTTTGCAAATTTTGCCCAAACCTTTAAAATGTAACAGCCGGAGTCCAAATAGATGGATCCATTTGATCGTTAGTTGTCCAAGAATAGTAGATTTTGACCAATTTTGACAAAATTAGGAGGGGTAAAAATAGTAATTTGACAATTTTCTTCTTAAATAAATTAAAAAACTGAAGAATAAAGAAAAAAAAACAAAAGAGTCGTCTTCTTCCTCAAACCATCCAAAATCGCTTCAACCACCACCAACCGGAGTCGGTGCCGCATTTTCCTCCTATGCCCGTCCTCGCCGCCGTTCCAACCTCATCCTTACGTTGCCACAACGTGTCCCAACTCGAGCGATCCCTCTTCCTCTTCCCCCAACTTCCGTTCCGGCCTCCACCGCCTCCTCCTTCCACCACCATAACCTCAGCAAACCGGTGAACCACCAACATCAAGCAAGAGTTCGCAAACCTATGCACACACACCCCACAACATCTACCATGTCTTCCTCGAATTCCTCTCAAACCAGTGAACCCAAACCCGAATCGCAAGTCCTAATTCAAGAACTCTCTGTAAACTCTTCTGCTCATTCTCACTAGAAGCATAATATTGGAAGTGATGGTGGTAATAAGGAAAAGAAAGCACGCATTCAGAGGATTATTGCAACTGGAAAGGCTCTTGCAAATGGTTTCCCATGGTCGTATCTTCTGATTTTCCAATGAGATTCAATTTTCCATTATCTTTTGATTTTTTTCCGAATTGAGTTCAAAGTTTGAAAATGGGTAGCCCCTGACATTGGTGATGGTGGTGATGAGGAGATCGGTGGTAGTAGATGGTTTCCTGGTTTGGGATAGGATGATGAGGATTTTGTGGGTGATGGGTGGCAGCTCTGGCGATGTGTTGGTGGCAGCCGTGATTTAGGTTCCATTTTTGGGTGTCGAACGTGATTTTCTTCATTTAGGATTTACGGTAGTGGTGGTGGGAAGAAGCGGCGGTGGCGGTGCCGGCAGTGTGTTGGTGGTAGTGCCGGCACTGTTGATGCCGAGAAGGAGAGCTGTGATTTTCTTCAATTTTTTGTATTTTTTTAAATTTATTTAGTGAGAAAATTGTCAAGTTACCATTTTACCCCTCCTAATTTTGTCAAAAATTGGTCAAAACCTACTATTCTTGGTCGACTAACGGTCAAATGGATGTATTTGGACTGTGGTTGCTACATTTTGAAAGGTTTGGTACTGTGGGTGGTACAAATCAAATGTTTGGACAAAGTTTGCAAAAAAGTAAAAGATTTGATATCGTGACTGCAATTTTTCCAGAGATTTATCATGTCCACTTGTAAAAATTTGAGCAAAAAATGTTCTTTCTGGTTATATAGAATCTTGAGTTTGAAGAACAATCGTGTTAGATGTACAATCTTTGTTGACAAGATTTGTTGACACCACAAACTGGCATCATCACAACCATTCATTTTAAAAGTTGTTAAAAACTATTTTTTATATCAATCATCCGAATTTTAATAACATGGTTGTCAATAATGTTTGTATAACTAACTTTATTATATGAAAAATGGCAACAAGATCTTTTTAGCTACTAATACTTCGCGTCAAATTCTAGACGTTCGAGAAAGTGAGTCTTGGTAAATGACCGGTAAGTTAAACTTATTCTAATGGTCACGTAACAAATCCCATAAATCAGGCCATGTTTTTCGTCAATTTTGATAACAATTGTAAACAAAATTGCAATTAAGTGATCAAATTGAACGAAAAAATAAGCTGTGTCATAAAATTGATCTTGGGTGATCACCTTAAAAAGACATGTAAATTGAGTGGCAAATTGTGACTCAAAATTAACGAAAAGCCTACTACTTCCTATTATCATTGTCCACTAGTAGAAATTTGAATATAAAATGGTCCTATGTGGGAGCTCATTATGAAATTTATTAGCAAAAACAAATGACAAACAAGTGGTGTCAAAATGAGATGATAATTTGTGGATGGATAAATGGATTATGCTACGCGTGCTTCCAATAGGGGGTCGTCACTTATCAATTGGGTAAAAGATTATGTAAAAAGTTATGTACAAATATAGCAAATTATTTTTAAATACTCTGTCCTAAATCTATACCTACAATATAGCAAATTATTTTTCTCTCCAAACCACTTTAACCATTGAAGGCTCTGTATTTGTTGCCAAAAATTGCATCAATTTGACAAAGCGATGAATGCATTTTGTGAGTTCTTTTGTTTGACATGTGACCACTGCCAAAGTATGACATTGTGAGTGATAATGCATGATTTGCAGATGTATAATTGTTGCATGTTAGCATGTATTCGATTCAGATTTTGGTTGTTGTGTGTGAAGATTTAATGGAGTTACATATTTGTGTAACGTGACTCCTATTAATGTACAAGTAAAATGATTGATTATTGTCCCATGTAATGACTTTGAATGTGATGTTTAGCAATAAATAATCGTAATTCCCATCAATTATAAATCGTAGAATACTTAGACGCTCATTGAACTTGTCGCTATTCTGAACTTGCATGTAACATACCGAAATTTTCTGGCAAAGATTTTAATATTTTAGAAAGTAATTTAAAAATAAATAAAATTTAGGGGCTTAATTGAATTAATAGTATACTTGTCATAAGAATTACAATTAAAAAAAAAAAGTAATTGCATATTTACCCAAGGATCAAAAGTGCAATCTAAAAGGAAATAAAATATTTTCATAATTACCCTAAGGGTTAAAGTGCAATTTAAGAAATTGCACATTAAATCCTTCTCATCCCTTATAAATAGGGGATGATTGTGGAATTTGGGACACGTTTTCTCTTCGTTTCTTTTGAGGTAAGTTTCTAGCTTTCCTACCTTATGTAATTTAATTAATTAGTTAATTGTTTAGTTAATTAATTAATTATTTAGGTAAAAAAGTTTTAAAAGTATGTAAGTTATTTCAAGAAATAATGAGTTACTTTACTTAGTTTGTATTATCAAAGAATTTGTGAAAGAGATTTGGGGATAAAGAATAATATGGGTTGGATAAAAAATTAATTAATAGGTATGAGTACACACACACACACCCACTTGTGTGTTAAATGAAATGAAAAATGGACCAAACGTGAAATGGAAAATAATATGGTAGTGTATTGGCTAGCTTAATTTTTATATGTATTAATTTTATTATAGAAAGAAATTATGGGATTTCTTTTATAACAATAACAATAATTTCATCATTACCATCATCTCATCATCATCATCATCATCATTGTTTATTGGTAGTAAATTAGTGTCATTATTAGTATTATTACAAGGGGTATTTCACTAAGTAAATTATCTTATCTTATATGTTTAGTTTAGATTTGATAACTGTGAGATAATATGATAAGATATGATTAATGTAGAGATTATTTTATTAATGCAGATATTGATCAAGAAAAACGTAAAAAATGTAAATATTGATGTTTTTCAACTACAATACAAAATATATTAATATGTGAAGTTATGTGTTTATATGTGTTTGTTTTCTTTATGTGACATGGTGGTGTGATAATTGTACATTGAGTTTATTTGGAAAACGTATGGATAATACGTTTTCAAGGTCATGCACACTTATGTTGTCATTCTCATGGCGTGTGTAGTTGAAAATTCTAAATGTGAATCCCGTTATAGGTGTACCATACTATTGTGTCCGAATAAGTATACCACTTTAAGACTCCTGACGGTCATTAAGGGTAGCTAAGGATAGGCTTTTGGAGTTTGGCACTTGCATACATGCAGTGTCACAAGGTCCCTTGGTGGCCTTTGGACTACGAATAGGCACGGAAAGCACTGTATACTTAGGTCAGGTCTTAATTCATATATATTATATTCTGATGTGGTATCACGAGTCTCAGTGGGCAAGGACGGATGCATTGGCATTGATTTGCGCACAAGTGAAGGTCATGTTATTTTGAGTTCACACAGTACACTATAATAAGGATTTGGGCCCAAGTATGTTCGATTGACATCATTGCACCATCATATTTACTGAACTTTATCGTTCACGCTTTATATTTTGTATTATAGATGGCTCCTTGAGAAACTAAAGTCATCCGAACAACCAGACATGCCCAGATTACTGAGGACCTCACAACTATACATGTTACTTATACACAGACCCACTACACTACACTTGTTTTTATACAGATGTTGATGAGGATGAGGATAATGGAACTTTTGTGAAATATAAAGATTTTGTGATGGTAGTGATTGATATATATGTGACTTGATTACGTGTCGTTATGTAAATACTACGATATTCGTGGAGTAGACAGTAAGTGATATAATGTAAAATATGGTGATGGTACAGAGTGAAATAATGTAGTGAAAATGGAATGGATTAGTTGACATTACTGCCACATGAGCTTGCTATAGGTTAGATCCAAGGAAAACTTTTTAAAAAAAATTAGCACGCACTTCTTTTGAAAAAAAAAATTTCGGATTGTCATATTGCTAACTTGTTACCAGTATTTAGTAAAGCATGTTCCTTTTTGGTATAATATAAATTTGGCGGTTCTTTTAAACTCTTTATGTTATTGATATATTTTGATTTTACTGTGAAATATCTACTTTAGTTAAATATAAATTATTAAATCCTAGTATGATTTTAAACTAATAAAAAAATATTAATTACATTAAGAGTAGAATGTCACAACTAGAAGGAGTTGTATCAGAGCCAATGTTTTGATATTATCTTGAAGACTTAACATGTATAGCTGGAGACTGAGTAAACAACGACATACTGGTATGGATATGTTATTTTTTTAAAATTACTTTTGATGAATTTATTTAATAAAATTTTGTTTTGAATTACTAGTGAGAATGATTATATTAAGGGACTCATCCTATATAAGTTAGAAAATATGTAGTTTGTCTTAAGATTTATGAAAATGAAAAAATTTCGTAAGCAAGTTTAAACTTTTGTTCCACCAACATTTAAAGGTACGTACTTTAATAACCGGCTTGAAAGCCTATTTTATGTTAGATGGCTGATGCAAGTGAATCTACGATCAACAGAAATAATCAAAACGCAGTAGTAGAGTGGTTGACTGCGTTAGTGGAGATCCAATTACAACATCTTAATCAGTATATACAAGCTGCACCAGCTCCAAGAATTGATGAGAATGCTTGAGAGAGATTTAGGAAACTAAACCTTCCCATTTTTTATCGGATTGTTGATTCGATGAAAGCAGAAGAGTGGGTACGTATGACGGAGAAAATGTTTAAATATAGTAGAGTCCCCAGATACTGAAAAGGTAAATTGTGTTGCATTTATGCTACAAGACATTACTGGATTCTGGTGGGATACGGTACAAAGCATTGAGTCCATAAATTCTATGACATGGACTCGATTTAAGGAACTTTTTCTAAATAAGTATTTTACCACAGCTACTAGTCAACAAAAGTTAAATGAGTTTGCTCAGTTACGACAAGGGACTATGTCTGTTGTAGAGTATATTAGAGAATTTGAGGAACTTTCTTGTTTTGCTTCTCAGATAGTCAGCACTAATGAGCATAAGGTGGAACGGTTTCTTGAAGGGCTCCGACTAGACTTTTGCCAATATTGCAGAACGAGCACTAGAAGCGGAGCAAGTAGAGAATCGTATTGCTGAAGCACGGGAGCGACACCACTCTAATTTCCTTAAACGACCTCATTGGCAAAGAGGCAACAATTCAAATAATTTAAATAGAGGACCTTATTTTAGACAATGGCCTAGAAATAATGTCCGACCTCCAAAAAATAATCATGGAAAGAGGTTACGTCCCGACGTTCAACCAGTTGGTAGTGCGATATGCCCTAAGTGTAACAAGGTTCACACTGGTGCATGTATTACTTGCTATAATTGTGGTGAACAATGAAATATATCACGTGTATGCACGGAGAAAATCAAGGATAATGGAAATCGTGTTATTGCTAGGGTTTACATACTCAATGAAGTACTTCAAGCGACTCTCCAGATAATTTCCTTAAACGACCTTATTGGCAAGAGACAACAATTCAAATAATTTGAAGAGAGGACCTCATTTTATACAAGGGCCAAGAAATAATGTCCGACCTCCAAATAATAATCATGGAAAAGGGCCACATCCCGACGGTCAACTAGTGGGTAGTGCGATATGCCCTAAGTGTAACAAGGTTCACACTGGCTCGTGTGTTACTTGCTATAATTGTGGTAAACAAGGACATATATCACGTGTATGCGCGGAGAAAATCAAGGATAATGGAAATCATGCTATTGCTAGGGTTTACGCACTGAATGAAAGTACTTCAAGCGACGCTCGAACAGTCATTGGTTGTAAGCTTCCTATTGCTGGAGCTTTTGCGTATACATTATTTGATTCTGGATATTCCCACTCTTTCATATCTATTAGCATGGTTAGAAGGACTCACTTGCTAACTGATAGTTTGAAGTCTGAGTTAGAGGTACTTATTCCATATGGCCGAACATTACAAACTAAAGAAATAATAAATAATTGTGAGGTGATGATCAACATTTATTCTCTTCTTGCAAACCTTATTCTTCTAGATATGAAAGACTGTGATGTCATTTTGGGTATGGATTGTTTGTCAAAGTATCGAGCCAATCTAGATTGTTCAAAGAAAATTGTTACTTTTCGTTTATCAAATGGTGAATTAGTAGCCTTCCAAGAAATAGTCAAACATTTGTCTACTTTGCTAGTATCAGCTATTAGAAGACGGAAGATGATGTGACAGGGTGGTGAAGGTTATTTGGTCCATGTTTATAATACTGAAATCAAACCAAAAATTTCTTTAGATAAAATTCCAGTACTTCAAGAATTTCCTGATGTTTTCCCTGAAAAGTTGTCTGGACTACCTCTTGATCGAGAAATTGATTTTGCCATTGATATAATTCCTGGCACTCGTCCTATATCAAAAACCCCATATCGCATGGCACCTACAAAGCTTAAAGAGTTGAAGCTACAATTACAGGAACTACTAGATCAGGGATTCATTCGACCAAGTTTTTCTCCTTAGGGTGCTCTGGTCTTGTTTGCTAAGAAAAAAGATGGAATAATAAGAATGCGTATTGATTATTGAGAACTAAATAAAGTGACAATCAAGAACAAATACCCTCTTCCTCGGATAGATGATATGTTTGATCAAATTCAAGGTACCACAATATTCTCCAAGATTGATCTTTGTTCAGGATATCATCAATTAAAGATTAAGGAAGAAGATATACCGAAAACTGCTTTCAATACTAGATGTGGAGATTATGAATTTTTTGTCATGCCATTTAGTTTAACTAATGCCCCTGTTGCTTTTATAGTGTTCAAACAATATTTAGACAAACCTGTTATTATTTTTATTGATGATATCCTTATTTACTCTAAAAGTGAAGTAGAACACGTTCAACATTTATGCCAGCCTTTATATATTTTACGAGCCAATAAGTTTTTTTGCGAAATTCACGAAATGTGAATTTTGGCTTAAGCAAGTAGTATTTCTTGGTAATGTGGTTTCTGCAAACGAGATTTCTGTTGACTCGAGTAAGATCGAAGCTGTAACAAATTGGACACGATCGACTACTGTCACAGAAGTTCGAAGTTTCTTGGGACTTGTAGGATATTATCATTGTTTTGCCAAGGGATTTTCAAGGATTGCAGTTCCATTAACTCAATTAACTCGAAAAGGGGTACCTTTTAATTGGACGGAGGCATGCAAGCGAATTTTTTAGGCATTTAAGAATTGGCTGACTACAGCACTGGTACTAGCTATTTCGTCTACCTCCGAAAATCTGTGGTGTATAGTGATGCCTCTAGAAATGGACATGGATGTGTT
Organism: Fraxinus excelsior; assembly: GCA_019097785.1. NCBI lineage: Eukaryota > Viridiplantae > Streptophyta > Magnoliopsida > Lamiales > Oleaceae > Fraxinus > Fraxinus excelsior. The sequence goes on from CM032629.1 coordinate 8,536,917, forward strand.
TTACTGCAGAATGGTAGGGTTATTGCTTATACGTCACGCCAATTGAAGGAATATGAAAAGAATTACCCTACCCATGATTTAGAATTAGCAGCTGTGATGTTTACATTGAAGATTTGAAGGCATTACCTTTATAGAGAATGTTGTAGGATTTATACAGATCACAAGAGTTTGAAATACTTTTTCACTCAAAAGGAATTTAACATGCGACAAAGGCGATGGCTTGAGTTAGTCAAGGATTAAAATTATAATATCAATTATCATCCCGAAAAAGCTAATGGTGTAGCCTATGCCCTTAGTCAAAAGACTTTGCATGGAACTAAGTTACCAGTACAATTACAACGAGAGGTTCAACTGTTTAACCTAGAAACTTGTGGAAATATGAATCTCACGGCTCAACCTACATTACGGGAACGCATCAAGGAACAACAATTGATTAATAAAACTTTAAAACAGATTCGTCAACATATTTTGGATGGAAAAAATTCAGTGTACCAGATAGCAAAAGACGTAGTAATTTTATTCCATAATCGAATTTATGTACCTAGTGAGTCAACTCTTCAAACTGAGATCTGCGTGGAAGTACATAGCACTCTATAATCTGTTCATCTAGGAGCTACAAAAATGTATCATGATATTAAACTCCATTTTTTGTGGTCGAAATGAAACGTCACATCTCAAAATATGTGAGTAAGTGCTTGACATGTCCACAAGTTAAGTCTGAGCATCAATGCCCAACAGGACTTTTCCAACCTTTGCAAATACCTAAATGGAAATAGGAAAAGATTACAACAGACTTTATACTGGGATTACCGCGAACAGAAAAGAATTACGATGCTATTTGGGTTATAGTGGATCGACTAACTAAGTCGACACACTTTTTGCCTATTCGAATCACTTTTACCTCGGAACAATATGCCCAATTATATGTACAAGAAATTGCGCATCTACATACCAACATCAATAGTATTTGATCGGGATCCTCGATTCTTGTCAGCATTCTAGAAAGGGTTACACCAGGCTTTAAGTACTAGATTCTCCTTTAGTATAGCGTTTCATCCTCAGACAGACGGCCAGTCAGAACGAACCATTCAACCATTAGAAGATATGTTATGCGCTTGTACTTTAGATTTCTAGGAAAAATGGAACTAATATCTACATTTGATAGAATTTTCATATAACAATACTTACAATTCTTTGATTGGAATTGCTCCTTTTGAGGTTTTATATGGCCTCAAGTGTAGATCACCTATACATTGGGATGAAGTTGAAGAGAAACGGGTTTTAGGGCCAAAACTAGTACGAAATATGGTTGATGCAGTAACAATTATTTGTCAACGCCTTGCTCCCGCTCAAAATCATCAAAAGAAGTATGTCGATAGACAAAGGGGACCATTAGAGTTCGCAGTTGGAGACAAAGTGTTTCTAAAAATTGCATCGATGAAAAGGGTATTTAGATTCGGGAAAAAGGAAAAACTTAGTCCCGGATATGTTGGTCCTTTTGAAATCTTGGAACGGATTGGTAAAGTAGCCTATAAGTTGAACTCACTAGCTTCAATGGATCGAATACATAATATATTCCACGTCTCTACTCTTCGGAAATATTCCAAATGCTTCACATATATTACCGGATAATCCAATGGATCTAGAAATTAATTTAACATATGAAGACCAGTGACCATTTTACTTTGAGAGGTTAGACAATTACGAAACAAATGTATTTCATTTGTCAAGGTTTTGTGAAGAAATCAACCCTCAAAAGAAGCAATATAGGAACAAGAAGAAGATATGAAGATTAAATATCCAGAATTATTTGATAGGTTTTAAATTTCGAGGACAAGATTTCTTTAAGTGGGGGATAATGTAACATCCTGAAAATTTCTAGCAAAGATTTTAATATTTTAGAAAGTAATTAAAAAATAAATAAAATTTAGGGACTTAATTGAAATAATAGTATAATTGTTATAATAATTACAATTAAAAAAGGGTAATTACATATTTACCCAATGATCAAAAGTACGATTTTATAAGGAAATAAGATATTTGTATAAATATAATAAGGGTTAAAGTGCAATTTAAGAAATTGCACATTAAACCCTCACTACACCAAAAGAGACCTTTTGCAGCGGCCAAAAAACGCTGCGGTAGACCTTTTGCAGCGTTTTAGTGTATGTTGCGAAGCCTGGTGTTGCCGTTGAGGAAAGACTTTTTGCAGCGTTTTTTAAACGTTGCGGTAGACCCTTTTTGCAGCGTTTTTTGAACGTTGCGGTTGACACCCTTTTGCAGCGTTTTTTGAACGTTGCGGTAGACCCCCTTTTGCAGCGTTTTTTCAACGTTGCGGTAGACCCCCTTTTGCAGCGTTTTTTGAACGTTGCGGTTGACATCCTTTTGCAGCGTTTTTTAAACGTTGCGGTAGACCCCCTTTTGCAGCGTTTTTTAAACGTTGCGGTAGACTCCCTTTTTTGCAGCGTTTTTTGAGCGTTTCTTTTGCAGCGTTTTTTGAACGTTTCTTTTGCAGCATTTTTTGATTTTAATATTTTTTAAAAATTAATTCGCTTTTTTAATATATGCATATTACGCTACCGAAAATCATATTCTTTATTTTGCACGTTACAACCTAATTACAGATTTTGTACTTTTTACCACGAATAAATACAAGAGACACAAGTGATCAAAAAAATATAAAAAATCATAATTCAAATGGGAAAATATGTTCTTGCATTGAAACTAATTAAACCATGCAATCTTCAACTCGCATATACATTGTGCAATATTCAAAATAATTTCATTATACATGTTTCCAGTTTAAAATATCGACCCAACATCAAAAACATCTTTTCCATCATTCCGATGAGTACAAAAAGTGGAATAATTCATACTAAAGCTGGATTGACATTCCATATAGCATCAAAAAATGAGTTGCTCAACTGGCTTGATCGGGAAAAGATTGTAGAGGCGGAAACTTTGCAGAATCTCCTTCTGCTTCCAGCACTTGTGTTAACTTTTCTGGTGGGAAAAATAGGATTCAAAATCAGTACGAAATCTATTTCTTATAACTTTGTACTTAGTGTTAGGAATTGAAAATAAATAAAGCAAATAATGAAGTGGATATACAGATTCATATTCTAAAAATGCAGAAAATAATACTAAGTTATTCCAATTCATCAATCCACTAAACAACTAACCTACTAAATTGTCTACATGCAAATCATGACATTTCAGACCATTTAGTAGAATCAAAGAAAAGAAAAACCAATTAATGTTGTACAATTCCTTTTGTCAATTTTCATCACATATTTTAAGGCTCGGAAACCATGGAAGAGATTGTAATCCTAGTATTTTCTTGCCCAATCTTAATCTTTGTCACTAGTCATGAACATAATTGGTATATAGCAACAAATTATTCCATCAAAAAATCAACCAATAACAGAAGAAAATGATGAACCAAAAGAAGAAAATGAGTAGTGCAGTTTCAAAAGTTGTCCAAATTATTTTCTACTGAATTTGGATAATAAATTTCTTAAAAATAATATTAGCATGGAATGGACTCTTGATTTGTTTCAAGACATTGATTGCTAAGACATTGATTAAGATGGTATACTGCTATTCTGTCATTTTCTTTCTATTTTCTCTTTGGCATAAAATATTTAATTTGATTTCTAGATGCATCAATGAATCGAAATCACAAAACAGAGTAGACTGCCTAAATGAAACCTTTGGATGGACAAACAGAGTAGACTGCCTAATTGAATACTTGAAGGAGCAGGTCTTATCTCTTAGGATCCAACCAAACAAAAGAAGTAAAATTCCAGAATTATCTCTATAGAGAAAGACGAGCATTGGTGTGTTTTAAGTTAAATTCTGATTCTTCTACATTTGAATTTCCAGTGGTGGAGGAATGACAAGGGAAAGCTCTAGTTGCCCCAATTTATAAAGCTAGAGTGGAGGTCTGCAGTCAACCAAGGAAAGAATAACACACCAGTTTATGATGTTTCTTTATCATCAAGTCAAAAGAAATTCTGCGTTCTATCATCATCTTCTTATTGGTTATCTCAGATTAAGCTCTCTAAATCAACTTCAAAGCACAAAATATCTCTTCGCTTCTTTAAACTTGCTCTAGAGGCCGGATGTGAGGTATGGCAAATTGTTTTCCACCTTTGTCTATCTAAAATATTGATATACACTCTTTAACCTTTTAAAAGCTTAGAATGCTTAGAACCTCTAGATATTATTACTCTGAAGGTTAATAAAAATACTTAGCTTGATGAGATTAGATATGGACTCCTTTATGATGAACTTCCTCTGAAATTAGGCACTACCTAACAATATAGTTAATGCTGTTTTCCAGTTCTTGGAAAATCAATAAGTAAACAGAAGAACATGATGGGAGATATGTGCGTACAAAATAGAACTAAATAGAAGAACATGATTGGACAAATGAAGACAAAGTTAATGCTCCTTTTTAATGTTTTTAAGGTCCTGGTTCAACTTACTTCTTACTCCCATAAAAAGTTCTTGTAGGGGTTCATCATCAGATCTCCTAACGGGAATCTCCACAAATTCAGCAACCTTAATGAAGACTTCCATAACTTTGCTGCGAATTAAAAGGCATCATGGTGGCATACAAGTCAATGATATATATCTGGTGGTATGACACGATAAAATCAACTACAAAGATATTAAGTTTCACAAAAATGAGGGAAATTCATAGAAGGTCTCAAACAGTCCTTATTTCCAATGTTGCGGTGACACAGATCTATGTGAACAGTGTGCTAACATTAGTGTGAGTGACTTCACCTCTATTCAAAATGGAACATGACCATTGTCAGCATAGAATAAGAAAACTATTTTTTAGTTTCTATGAGCAACTATTTTAATAACGATTTTTTTGATAAAGAAACACAATATCTCTTATTCAAATTCACCAAATTTTTCTGGTTAGTGGATATTTAGATAGAGATAATAACGTAAAGATTCATTAGGTTAATCCTTAGTGAAAAATGATGTGACATATCTGTATATAAGTATCCTATTAATTTAAGTTACCTAGAAGAATGACAATAACAACATATTTTTCTAATAACACATACCTTGGCGCCAAGGAAGGTTTCATTAAATGGAAATAGGCACCCAGTGTGTCATTCTTGACATAATTTCCAATATATTTTGAAGATCTTGAAAGATATACAACAGCCACCACAAGTGGCAACAGTATACAGACCCCAACAATCCAAATTAACAATATCCCACTAGATGCGCCATCAATATTAAGAAGAAACTGTGGCAAAGCAATTCCCATTTGGAACCCCTAAATCAAGAAATCATAATGTCAAGTTTTTCTTTTCATACAACTTTAATCCAGATGTACAAGAAAACATTTTCCTCCCAGTGATATTTTACCTGTCTACCATTGGGATGGCCATACTTTTCATAATTCTCACTGGAAATTGGATCTATCAGAGCCTGGTAAGCTTTGGATATTGACTCCACAAAGTACTTATGAGCAGCTGAAATTTCAAAATAATCATAATTTAATGACAACTTCAGGTAAGGAGAAGATTTCTATAACATTTGAACTTAAAATATCATATCTGAACTAAATAATTAGAAGAACCTGGGTCCAGATTCTTATCAGGATGGTATTGGATAGAAAGTCTCATGTATGCTTTCTTAATTTTGGAATCTGAAGCTCTGGGTTCTAATCCAAGAATTTTAAACGGCTCAAAAACTTGAATATGAGTTAACCAATAAAGCATTACTCTCAAACAAATCTATTGTCCCATAATTGAAGAAATACAAGCACATGATAGATATACATGATAAACATGACAGAATGTTTCAATGTAAGTACAGAAAAAATCATGTTCAGATGTATAAACATATATGGATTGGTCAGTGTGTACCTCACTATTCATGTGCTTTATGTAATAAAAAAAAGAATAGCCATGATAACCCATAGCAGCACAAGAGTCAAGTTTCCACATGTTGAGATGCTCATAATCAGCAAATGTAAATTTGAAGCAGCACGTAATAACTTCAGAATTGTATAAGGCACTAAAGGCAAGGCAATCATTGACAAAATAAAAATAGGAAACAATGCATTATTTTCTTCTGAATCAGCCATGAGAATGCTTAATCTATGAGCAGCAGACAAAAACTACACCTCAAAATGAAATTTGAAAGCATTAATCAAATAAAGTGAGCAAGAACCAATTAGCATTATGAATTTCACTCTTTGTATTGATTTCTAGGTTTCAATGTAAACCCAATTGGGTAAGTCAATAGTAGCACATACGCTTAAGCAACGTAAACAAACTTTACGCAAAAAATAGTAATGATCAAGCACAAGAAAGGTAATTTTTACTTGCTCAAGGAAAATAATTTAAGTCATAGTTTTGTGACGGTGAAGTGGACAAAAGCCATACGTAGTCGAATAAACATTTATTATTACATTGCTTCCAAGTTACCTTGTATTATCAGAATGTCATGAAAAGTTGTTGCTATACTAAGCTTGCAATTAGTTATCATTAAAATGCAAGTATGAAACTGCCATCTTTTCTATACAGATCAATGTCACAAGTGCTCTTTTTCGTCCACAACTAATTTGCCAGAAAAAAAGATGGCAGAATTAAAAAATGCTTGACACTCAAGCTACAAAAATGCAGATGAAGCGAAAGAATTAAAGAAAAAGAACCAAGTAGGAAGAAGTGAAACTCAAAACAATGAAAACAAAACATCATCAACAACAAATAGAAGAACCCACTTTGATTTTCAGAACAGAAGCAAAATAAAATTCAATACTTCGAAAAAAGAACCCAGCAAAAGTTCAAAAGAAACCTAGCAGAACTTGTAAATCGAGAGCTGATCCACCAATTAAAATCTAACACTGCATGGGCATAAGAGTGTCATTTCTTTGATTAGGAGAAAGTATAGAAATTTAAAAAAAAAAAGATAAAAACAATATCATCCCAATCGAGAATCCTAATTGTATCATAAATGTCAAAAAAAAAAAAACCATTAAACCCAACAAGAAATTAGATATCGTAACTTCAGAATTCCAAATATAACAGCACGATTACAACTGTGCAAATTACCAAAAATTTACACTCCCGTCTAGTTCGAACAACATAGAAAGCAAAATTCCAATCTCAGAAGAAAAATTCCAACATAGATACAAGTTCTCGGTGCTATGAAGAAAAAAAAATCAATTTCAATCTCAGAGAAAATGACTCCTTAATGTTTACGTACCTCAAGATCGAAGGCTGAAGCACAGAGTCACAAAGATATTTCTAATTTTCCTTCAGATCCACTTTTATAGCAGTCGGTAGATGGAAATTGGAATGGATGTTCCTTCCTTCCACACGGCTATTTAAAGAAGTTACTTTCTAGTTTCTATAATCATGTGCATTCCGCGGTGTCAATGACGGTAGATGGTCGGCGGTCGGCGGACGACTCCACAGTTGGGTGAAACCTTGAAGATTTGGGGGTTTTCGATTGGGATGTATGAAGGATAGAAACTGACCGTAAAAACGCCCAAAAATAATTAGTTTTAACTGGGCTAAGATTTATAGTGGCCCAGTCAAATTCGGATTTGGACAATGGTAACAATAGTGCGCTTAGGTATTTTGCAACATTTAAATAAACGCTGCAAAAGGTGTAATCTTTTGCAGCGTTTATTAAACGCTGCAAAATACCATTTTTGCAACATTTATTTATAAAATGTTGCTAAAACTTAATTATACTAACCAATTGCAACATTCACTTATCAAAATGTTGCGATAGACCCCTATAGCAACACTTAACTATCGAATGTTGCAAAAGCTGTGTTGCAAAAGCTAATTTTTGGCGCAGTGCCTTCTCATCCCCTATAAATAGGGGATGATTGTGGAATTTGGGATACATTTTCTCTTCTTTCCTTTTGAGGTAAGTTTCTAGCTTTCCTTCTTTATGTAATTTAATTAATTAGTTAATTATTTATTTAGGTAATAATTTAATTAATTATTTGTTTTAACTACTTAATTGATTTATGAGTAGGAATTAAAATTCTTGGTTTTGGGTTCTTTAATAATTGAAGGAAGATAAAATTAGAGTTAAATTTAATGAATTAAATCAAGGATGGTGAATTGTAATTTCTCTATTTCAAAATCTTAACTCTAAACGTTTTAAAAATCTATAAGTTATTTCAAGAAATAATTAGTTAGTTTACTTAGCTTGTATTATCAAAGAATTTGTGAAAGAGATTTGGGGACAAGATGGATAAAGGATGAAATGGAGAAAAATGGTTTGAAGTAGGGATAGAAAATGTTTTAGTACGTATAATAGTTGTTAATATCATCATGATATTGGTTATGGAAATTGAGCCACTAATATACGTATATATATGAGCACGGTCAATCGGAGAGAGAACATTTAGCATTTGAGGCTTAAATATAAATTACTTTGATTTAGTTATATGATAAGATGAGAAGTAAAATGTTATAATGCAAATAGGCACGAGGAGCACTTTATATTTAGGTCAGGCCTTAATTCATATATATTATATTTTTATGTAGCATCTTGAGTCTCGGCGGGCAAGGACGGATGCATTGGCATTGATTTGCACACAAGTGAAGGACATGTTATCTTGAGCTCACACGGTACACTATAACAAGGATGCAGGTCCAAGTATGTTCGATTGACATATTGCACCATCATATTTATTGAACTTTATTATCCACGCTTTATATTTTATATTGTAAATGGCTCTCCGAAAAACTGAAGTCATCCGAACAACCATACATGCACAGATCATTGAGGACCTCCCAACTATATATGTTACTTATACACGGACCCACTACACTCGTTTTTATACATACGTTGACTAGAATGAGGAGAATGAAACTTTTGAGGAATATAAAGATTTTGTGATGGTGATGATTGATATCTATGACTTGATTAGTGTAGTTATGTAAATACTATGATATCCGTGGAGTAGACAATAAAGTGATATAATGTAAAATAGGAAAATAGTACAGAATAAAAGAATGTAGTGAAAACGGAATGTGTTAGCTGACGTTGCCGCCACATGAGCCTGCTATAGGTTAGATCAAAGGATTTTTTTTTTTTTTTTTTTTTTGGTAAATTAGCACACTTCTTTTGACTAGAAATTTTTGGATTGTCATGTGGCTAACTTGTTACCAGTATTTTGTAAAGCAGCTTCCCTTTTAGTATAATATAAATTTGGCGGTTCTTTTAAACTCTTTATATTATTAATTTAATTTTCATGATATATTTTGGTTTTACTGGGAAATGTCTACTTTGGTTAAATACAAATTATTAAATGCTAGATTTAAAAATAATAATAATATAGAATGAAAAGATAAGAAAAAAATATTAATTACATTAAGGGTGGAATGTCACCTTGCAACCATGTATTTTGTGGCTTATGACTGTCCTACATTACTTGTGAATACTATGACAATATTTTTTCTATAAATATTTTAAGTATATGCGATTAGTAATGGTATTTTTCTGTAAATATTGTAAGTATATGCTATTAGAAAATATATAGGCATAACAAACTGTAAAATCTCATACGAGATTCGGGTATTCGAAATATTGAAAATTGAGACATTTTAATAAGTTATACATTATCGAAAATAAAATGAATTGAAAAATACTTTTGTATGTAATGTAACACTTCATATTATGAATTATAGCGATCTTGGAAAAATCAATCAAAAAATACAATTGGCCAAATACGCAATCCTATCAAAATTATGCTTACTAGAGAAACTTGAAATTTCTCGACTTAGCCCGAACATCTAAAGGTATACATTTATGCAAAAAGGAAATGAGAAATAAAGTCGTAATATATAATACACGACTATTAACATAATAAATTTTGCAAATATTTATATAAATAGATAAATTGTCTTGTCATAAATGCAATCACACTGTATCTTGTTAGCATGACAGTTCATAAATATGGTTATAACAAACTTATCTAACATATCTATTAATACTGGTTATATAAATTCTTAAATTTTAATATATCTAAAACATATACGTCATGTAATATTATCATGAGGGGAATGAATACACATTGCACTATTTGTTCTTGATCAATGTTTCGTCTCATTGAATTTTCCTCACAATGCTTTTAGTGAAGCAACTTTGTAGTGTATTCCAAGAAATAATGTACCATTTTTCATTTGTTAAGATTTTTTATACACAAATTTTCCTAGTAAGATTTTGACGAGGCATATATTTTGAATAATGATTATTCATAACCTATAAGACATTCACCCTTAGAAGGTGTTTGTTAGAGATTAAAATCAGATTAAAATTGAAAATATAGCCGTTATTGTTGACTTTTATTAGATGGGTGGGACCCAATAACGGCCATATTTTCAAATTTAATTGAATTTGAAGCCGTAACAAACAGGCTCTTAGTATGAATTTATGATTTTACTCTCACATGTTATAACTTGTATATAAAACTTTCGAAAAGAGCAACAACAAAATTTAGTTTTCAATGAACTATCACGTGATAGATGGATATATTTGAAGAAGACAATACAACTTATATTACACAACTCTAAGAAAGTTATGTCAAAGGAGATATGATAAAACATATTTATTCAAAATTCCTATATACACATGAGATTTCAAAGGACTAATAGTGTCAGTGTTTAACAAATTCGCTTAAATGATAATGTGACTAACTCATTTACAAAAGCATTGCTAATACATATATCTAAGAATTTGATACGTAAGAGAGGAATACGATTTGAAGATCTTTGGTGATCAAAATCATGGAAGTAGATGTATTCTTTTTTCTTCACTTAGATTTTATCCCATTGAGAATTTCTGACAATGTTTTAATGACTAGGATTTGTTTTTAATACTTCAATAATATTGTACTCATTTTCCTTTATTTGATATTTTTGTGAATTTTTATCAACAAGATTTTTTAACAAGTTAAATATTGTGCAATTAGTCATTAAAGGGGTAGTACGAGGGGCGGGAGCAGAACTTTAAATCTTATGTAATTTTGCATCCAAAAATTTACATTGGATGACTTTTTCGGATGTAAAATTTCGAAAATTTTTGATGCTATATTTCATATACAATTTTTCAATAAAATGATGAAAATTATATTGAGAAATTTATATCGCAAAAATAATAAATATTAATGAAATAATTGATTTTTTTTTAAAATGTGAGTTAAACGTCTTTCTTTAAAACTTACGTTTAACGTATTTTCAACTAATTTCAATATCCGTTTGGACTATTTGATATGTTCATAATGTAGTTCTCGAAGTAAGCTTCGAGATAACATAAGCAATTTGTAGATTCAATTAACGTACAATAGTCGGATAATTTTTAAAATTAGCATATTATCGAAATTCAAATTTATTGTAATTTTACCCCTGTTTGGTGGAGATTAAAATCAGATTTTTAGTAAATTTTGATAAAAGTGAAACAATTATGGATTCCACGAAATATATTATTAAAATTAATTGTTAACTTTGATTTATATTAAAATTTAGATTTCAATCGATATCAAACATGATTTTATATTTTTTTTAAAAAATCTCAAAAGTTGAGAGAGCACGTGCTGTGGATATTACTATATATAACATTGAATGACTATTGTATCCATGCATCCATGGAACACTAAATATTATATGACTATTGTACACATGCAATCTCAATTCTTACATAGGGTTTTAATTCTAAATAAAATATTCTCACTAATTTAATTTTAAATAAAATACATACAAGTCTATTAGTTCTCTATTTTCCCCTATTTTCTGTCCTAGTTTATAGCAAAAATAAGTTTTTCATATTCTTTTAAATTACTAACTCCCGAATATGACATAATCTATCATTTTTGTAAAAAATTCACAGAAACTATTAAAAACACAAAATAAATGAAAAAAGTGGAAATTACATACCACCAAAGTTTTAAAATTCCAAATTCAAAATTATGATTTACAATCATATAATTGAAATTTCAAACATTAATATTAATAATAATACTATAAAATTAAACTAATCCTTAAACCAATCAAAATTTCTCTTCTCACTGTATCTCTTTCTCCTCCATCTCTCTCGATTCCTTATCCACGTCGCCCTAATTCAATAGCCGACGGTGAAGGGGATCAACACTACCACCACCGGAGGCGAGCGTCGTGCACGACGCCATTGACGTGGTTGCAGCATGATTTGAGTGCGGCATCTAGCGGGGTTTTTGTGGTTTTCGACGATAAGCGGGGTTGCGTCGATGTTTTGGATATGGACCTCATTTGCTGACTTTCATCCTTGTTAAAGCGACGTTTTGGTTTTGGTGCGGCTAGGGGTGGGCAAAACCCAAACCAACCCGAGAAAACCGATCAACCCGACCCAAACCGACCGGGTTGGGTCGGTTTTTTGAAATTTTTGGGCGGGTTGTGGGTTGGGTAATCGGGTCGGGTTGGGTCGGGTTGCGGGTTAGCAACCCAAACCCGACCCAACCCAACCCAACCCGACAAAAAAAAAAAAAAAAAAAAAAAATAAAAAAAATCAATCCTTAAGATACCAAAATCGACACGGCTATATAATTATACGCACAAAAGAACTCGAATAGAAAAAAATGTTAGCGGATTTAAAAAATGTTAATACAAAAGAATACATATAATCACAAGCGCAAAAAATTGACAAAAAATAGAGAACGGCCCAAACTCAAGAAAGTTGATATACAGCTAACAAAAATATGCCCTCTACACGAAAGTTAATTACTTGAATTCCATGACAAAACAAAATATTTAAGAAGATACTAAAATTCACATGAACCGTGTAATTACTCCAGTGAAAAGAATTCGAATAGAGAAAATAATTCAGAAATAAAATTTCACGAATCTTAAAAATGAATTCTGTAATCTAATATTGGCACACTGAATTGAAAAAGGAGGAGCGTGAACCGATAAATTTTAATTTTTGATTTTCAAGTCATCACTAGAATCAATTTTCATTCAACAACTATATTTTCAAAGATAATTGCCGTCAAATTGTGGGTGCAATATTGAGCAAACCCGTCTCGTGAATAAATAGTCAAACTCGTCTTCGTGAATAAATTTTTTTGAAAATGAGATAGTATTTTTTTTGTAAAAGTTACTAATGAACATATAATTGGATTGTACTATTTTATTTTTCAAGTTTATTAACATTAGATGGCTAACGGTTATATTAATGTTATTTTACATCAAAAAAATGGATGATTTTAATTTTTGTGTAATAAATTTTTCTCAAACCGACCAACCCAACCCAACCCGACCGACACATAATTGGGTTGGGTTGGGTTGGGTTTCAATATTTACATGGGTTGGGTTGGGTTGAATTTCTAACAAACCGACAATGTTGGGTTGGGTTTGGGTTGGGACAAAAACCGACCCAACCCAACCCACGCCCACCCCTAGGTGCGGCATTGTGGTGATGGCGGTTGTGGGGTGCTACCAATGTTTGAGTACCAATGGCTTTGTTGGATCTGCTGGCGACGGTAGTTTCATTGGTGGCGATGGTGGGTCAACGATTGGCGTGGTTTTTGTTGGACCTAGTGGTGGCAGTGATGATTTTGTAGTTGAAAATAGTGGTTTGTAGGTGGTGGCGGCGACAACGATTGCGGTGCTAGTTGTGGTGGTGAAGTGGAGCTACTTTCGATTAGTGTCATGGTGGATTGGAGTTGGGTGGGGTAAGTGATGGGATTAAGAGTGTTTGTGATCAATAAATTAGATATTTTATGATCAATAAATAATGTGATCGATAATTAGTAATCGATAAAAAATGTGAGTTCAAAAATTTGAGTCGCGAATTATAAATTTTGTGAATTATGATTGACAAATAAATTGTAATCAATTTTTAATTTGTGACCGAAGAATAAAATGTAACCTATAAAATTTCTAACATATAATTTTTTTTTTATCTGTGACTAATAAATAATTTGTAATTAATTAATTTGATAATATATTATTAGATTGTATAGAACCATGACATTAATATTTTTAATTAATTATTTTATTAATAAAATTTAATTGAATATCTAATTCTTAAATTTCATTTTTTAATTTTGAAATGGGTTAGGCCTCAACATTCTCCTGCTAGGCCGATCCAATCGGGTTGATCTACGCCCATGGGCCCATTTTGACATATGTACGTGGAAGCCTCACTTATTGGACGCTACAATTGAGCTTTAGAGAAATACTTAAAGGGAAGAATTCAAAATTCAGGTGTTAATTTTGACACAATTCAATTTTCAGGTATCAAGTTTCAAAATGCAAAACTCAGGTAATTTATTTATTAATTAATTATATTTTTATTAATTAATTATTAAATAAATTTATTAAATATTTAATTCTAATATAATATAATTAACTCACCCCACCTCCACCACCCCTATCGTTCCGATGACTATTCTGATGACCGTTCCGGCCACCACTCTTCTCCGGCGATCATCGGCGACTACTTCGATTTCGACGACTATTCCAGTGACCGTTCTGCCGCAGCTTTATTCCGACGATTGCTCCGATTCTGACAATTTATACAATATGGTCACAGATTCACAATTTAGATAGTCACATATTATTTTACGGTCACAATTCAAAAAATTTGTAGGTCACAATTAATTCGTTAGTCACAGATTTCAACATTAATTAGTCACAGATCAAAATTTATAGGTCACACAGTCACAAATTTTCAAATTAATTGGTCACAGATTATATAAATCTTAGTTCACAAATAACAAAATGATTGGTCACAGATTATATTTTTAGTCACAGATTACCGAATTTTCAGATCACGTATTCTATTTTTAGTCACCAAACCAAAGTCGCAAACAATCTTCATCATGTCGTCACCACCACCACCACGACCACGAACACAACATCACCACCATCAAATGAGTCTGAACCTACCAACCCACCACACACTCCACGCCTGGTCAAAAACCACACACCGCTACAACTACCACTGCCATAGCCACATCGCTACCGCCGCCGCCGCCGCCATCGCACCCATCAAGAAAACCCAACTGACTGCACACAATGTTGCCGTTTGTCGCGACGCTGCTCCTTCACCAAACAACCACCACCAACACTACCACACCTCCAACCAAATCACCAGATCTGCCCCTCCCCCTCCCCCTCCCCCCACACACCAATTGACTGCACACACCAATTCACCATAGCCATCACACCCAACAAGAGAACCCAACTGACTGCACACAACGTTGCTGTTCGTCGCGATGCTGCTCCTTCACCAAACAACCACCACCAACACCACACCTCCAACCATAATCACCAGATCTGTTGTTCACTGCCCACACCAACTGATTGCATACACCAATTCACCACAGTGTCGAGCGACGCTGTCGTGCGGGTTGCAACGCTGCTTTGAACGGCGACAGCGTCACGCGACGCAGTCGGGACGCTGTTGTCGGCAGCGTCGCGTCAGACGCTGTTACTGACACAGGGAGACGAGGGAGAGAGTTGGAGTGAAAGGGGGAGGGGAAGGAGGCGGTGGAGGCGACGGGACAATGGGATGAGAAAGAGAAATAGTGAGAGAAATGAATAATTTTAGGGTTTGGATAGATTTAGGGTTTGATATATAAAATAAAATATCTGACTTTTGAACAATTAAACTTTCACCCTGATTTTTGAATTGGTGTAAACTATATGCCTGATGTTTTGTAATTTCTCATACTTAAATCATGTGTACAGGGAAGCCTCACTTATTTATCACCTTTTCAAAAAGACCTTAAGCCTAAAAATCCATCAAGATAGGTATCAGAATTTTAACTTTTGTTGTCGGTCTACAAGTACTGCTTTTTCGAGTCAAAAAGAATTAAAAATCTTAATGTTTTTACCCGTCTAGGTTATGGATTTTAATTGTTGTTCTAATTTGTCTTATAAGGTTGTGTCTGGTGCAGATTTTGGTCCAGATTAAATGAATTTTTTTGCCCGTTTAGCCGTCTTTTTTGATCATTCAAGAGTGAGGTGGGGCCCATCGAAGAAGTGAACGGTCAAAAAATGGATGAAAATTGAAACTTTCACCTGCATCAGACACAATCTAAATACTGAATCATCACTTGGATTTTGTATTATCATAAAAAAAAAAAAATATTGGAAAAGATATAGATTGGAGAAGATATATTTTCTCTTATAAATTTATTTTCGTTATAGTGAATTGAAATAACGATGAAAGATGACGTAATCTCACATTATATTCACAGGGTACTAAAGAAGACGTGCAAGCCCTTCTAACGTAAATATCAAATTCGATTAGAATTTGATTCATATGCTGTACACGTCATGGTCATCTCGCGTTTGGTACTCTTGGTAATTGCTATTATAAGGGATGGAACTGTATAGGGCAAAAAATATTCAATTAATTTCATATAAAATTGTGGTGAGATGTGCTTAGACGGCAAAGGTGTTTGAGTGGATTGGAAGTTGGGTCCGAATTGAATTGCCATTCACTAACACGTGGCTAGGGAAATTTGGTATGAGTGGCCAAGAAAAAGGATGATTTTTTACTCAAGAGAATGTGATTTAGTGCATGCACATGGTAGTAAGGTGTCAAGTCCAAGTTTAAAAAATAAGTAAATAAATTAGTTTAATCTCTATACTTAGTTATATTGTATCACATTTTAATTACATATTTTTCACATTTTTAATAATAAGTCATTCATTAATCAACCTATCTTGTCCATGATAATAGTTTCTATCCAAATATTTTGAAGCGAGGGAAAAATATTATATTGCAATTTTGTATTTATTGTTTTTTAGATTATTTAAAATGAGGGGCAAATATGTTACACCTCGCGGTGGCGGCGGCCATTTATATGGAATTCATTAACAATAAACAGATGACCAAAAGAACGATTAACTATAAATTTATTGAGAAAAAAATTCAAATTTTTATCACCATCACATATCCGATAGAGCACGAATCAACACTTTCGTTCTATTGGTCTATTGAAAAGTGATTGATGTAAAGTTTTCCAAACAATTCATGAAAAAATCGAAATCTATCCTTTAAACCTGGTTGGATATTATAAAAGATAGATTTACAATTGCGTGGGATATTTTTGTGATTCATGACATAAAATAAAGTGGACTAACCACCAAATTAGGTCAATTGATAAATATATTAGGCAAAAGATTGGTATGTAGGAATGGATTTGCTACAAAATTTACACGTAGCATCGTGGACAAAAACTAAGAGTTGATAGGTTTATGATGAAGACATCACCACGAAGTGATTAGAAAAACTTTGGATTTGGTATTAATTTTGTTTAATCTAAAACAATACTGTCTTCGTGTCAATGAGTAGACAAGATTTAGATTGGTGTGAAATTAGAAAAATAATAATTTAGATGATTAGAACAAGTTGTTCATAAAAGAAAATAAACTCATATTTATAAAAATGATGATGATGTAATCTATAGAAAAAGAGTTAGCAAACAAAATTTTGTGCCATGGGTCGAAAATTCTAACGGGAAACCTTTCACCGTGCTACATGATTTTGTCACGAAGTGCTCTTCCAAACATTTTCACTCTTGCATATATAGTCCTCGCAAGTCCTATTTTTAAGAAGCTACATTGTGCTTGAACTTTGCTCTAATCTTACAAGTTGAAGTAAGACGTATTTTTATCATAGTAACAAAAGTAAGGTGATTTATCTCTTATACAAACATCATGTTGTCGGAAATTCGACTAACGCAATTGAAAGAACAAATAAAATAACAGAAAAATAAAAGTAGAAGATGAAGCGAGGTATGTCAAAGCAAATCTCCTTAAGACAGATTTCGCCCCCCCAACAAAGTGCAAACGGGATTATGGACGTCTGTCTCCCAAGATACAACATTTCTTCCAAAGTCGATACTGCACACTACCAACCTTGTCGGTCGAACTAAAGAATGAACGTACTCGAACGAAATAACGATAAATATATGAGAGAGTTTTGGAAACATAATATGGAGAGAGGGGAATTTAGAAATCAATGAAATTGTATTGATTTTTGTGTATCCAAAACGAATTTGGAGGTCTCTATTTATAGAGATTGAAGTGTCTCCTTGAAAGGGTGTGTGACATTTCATGAACTAGTGCACCACTTGGTCTGATTTGTCTTGGCCATTGGATCAAACTATTTCA
The DNA here is from genome assembly GCA_019097785.1 of Fraxinus excelsior. Lineage (NCBI taxonomy): Eukaryota > Viridiplantae > Streptophyta > Magnoliopsida > Lamiales > Oleaceae > Fraxinus > Fraxinus excelsior. The sequence continues at coordinate 8,555,087 of CM032629.1, forward strand.
TAATCTGACGACCCAGATTAAACCATGAAGTATAGTGTCCATTCATCATGTTTATTCACCAATTTCGAACAGTCACCAGCCATGCAGATGCCACGCGTACGTCCAACTGACACGCGGGATGAAGTGACACAACTTGCTGCGTGTGTGCCACCTAGGATGCCAACTCATCGAGCCTCCAGTCGCCATGTCATCGAACCATGAATCCATTTTTGAAAACTATAAAGCTCCCCAACTCCTCACGACGATACGTAAGCGCTCAATGCGTACTTTGCGACGTGACCGCCGGGTCCGAGTCCGGGTCCGGGTCCGGTACGCGACGCAGCGTGAGTGGTGCGAAGCACCACTCTAGTGGTGGCTAGTTGCTAGCATTTGGCTAACCAAAGATAGCCAAGTTGTAGGTCACTTATTAAATTATAACTTATAAACACATCTCACTATATAAACAAGTATTTTTTCTTGTAAACTTTCGATATGAGATTCCTTACTATATATAATATACTTAAAATGAGCTTATCAACTTATGAGTCTATATTGGAGACTTTTTCAATTCACCCAAATTAATTGTAATGACCCACTCATTAAATACAATATTTAATGAAACTCAATTAATAATCAATTAATTCCAACACATCATATATGCAAGGGTTTCAACAATTGATGAAGAGTTAGAAATATGTCATTTGACCTTAGGTGGAACATTATACTAGTCACGACATAGAAAAAAAGGTGGAACCACTCACTTAGGTCATATCATTGAGGAATATAAATTATAAAAAGGTTTTGTCTATATGGAATGGATTTGCTACAAAATGAACTGAGTGCAAAGACAAATAATTGATAGGATTTCGAGGAGACACCACCGCAAAGTGGTTGGAGCTTGAATTTGTTATTTTATGGCAAAATTCAATATTATTTTAGCACATTCCATCATCTTCATCTCTAACTATCTAACCACCATTTGTCATCCACCGCGATGGCAGAATTGGAGGATGGAATGGCGGATTGATAATAATAATAGGCTACGATAAAGGTATGGTGTTATTTTGTTAATATATTGTAAAACTTGAAATTGCATTAACAAATGATTAATTGTAAATACGAGACTTCAGGGGACTTTGAGTTATGTAGATAAAATGTTTTAGATTTTAAAAATAATTTACGTATATTTTACACAACTTTATACACGTAATTTCTTACGTACGTGCCTACTAGTATACACATTAAGCAATTGATATTAGAATTCTCTTTATTAAAAAATATTAAGATCTTAAGTGTGTTAAATGGATCGATTCAAATTAATTGACTCGTCAATTTATTTTTTTCATTTTTAGTGAAAATTGTATTTCACTCACAATTTTACGAGCCAGCTCGCGAGGTAACGAGTGACTCGTACGAGTATTTTGCATTCAATTTGCACCCACAGCCACCTTGAGCTCTATGACCCACACTCCCACCCACACCACCTACAAATTCACTTTGTTGTGCTTTAAGAACATTGCGGGGCCATTGAAACAGACAAAAACGCCGGCATGTGGCCAACGCGTTTATTAGTGCTAACTTTCAAACGCTAACCCATTGCTGGAACCTGTTTGGCGTATGAGAGTTGCTTGTTCGAATTCTACGGGAAATTGAAATCCAATTTTGGAGGCATTATTTTGAAAAGTAAAGGCTATTAATGCTCCCTAACAAGATGTTAACAAACAACTTGTTCGAGCATTCGAGAGAGATGTCATGTGGACATTTGGATATTTCTATTGGGTCAAAGTTCCGTGTCAACTTATTTATTTTGAACTAAAAAGCTTATAAAAGCAATTTTTATCGATTGACACTTTTTTAATTGTATGAAAATTTTCAGATGATAGCATTTTATAAGTTCGATCATCGACAAACTTACATGATAACATGTTAAGACTAGAAAAATTTGATAGTCAACTTAACAGTTTAAGGATCTGTTTGGCATAATTGTTGTGGCTAGAGCAGTAATAGAGCTTTTTACAATAAATATTTTATTAAAAAGTCAATGACCATTTGGTCGTGAATTCAAATGTGCTATGAACATTAAATTGGTTATTTGACAGTATAATCGTAAAAGTTTTTTTTTTTTGTATATTCTTTATATCATTTAATGGAGTTAGAATTTCAAAAAGTTATTTTATATATATATATATATATATATACTAGGTTTAAGCAACGTGCAATGCACGTTTGCTTAGTTATATATAATTTTTTTGGTTCATTAAATAATTAATGATGTAATGTTTATGTAATTGATAAATAATTACACATTGTGATATATTAATTTTAACTTGAATAGTGTTAAATTCTAAATTAAAATGTATAAGTTTGTGTTTCGTACTATTATATTATATTAAATTTTGTATTTAATCATGAACTTTTATACATAATAAAATAATAGATAACATTATAATACAAAACTAAATAAATAAATATTTTTTCTTTCATTGAGTTCAATGTACCTTACCAAATAAACTATTAGCATTTTTAAATTGATAATATCCACATCCATTTTTTTTAGTTTCATTTTTTCCTAGTGACTAAAATGTAGTAGTACAAATTTTTTTGCATTTTCCATTCATTTATTAATAATGTTCTAAAAGGCGTAATGCGTTGCGAGATGTCGATGTTGAGAATCAAGAATCACAAGTTTAGGCGTGTCAATACGAAGGATAAGCGTCATAATACGTTTCGTATTTTTAATATTATTTTAATTATTTTTAAGACATTAAATATATTTTTATTTTAAAAAATAGTTTTTTTCTATATTATAAAAAAAATAGATTTTTTACTATATCATAAAATCATCTAATATTTAAAAATAATACTTACTAAACATTTAATATAATACTATAATATTGCCAAATAGTGTTAGGAGAATTTTAATTTTTTTTATTAATTAAGGAACTAAACATGAGCATTAATCATAGGATTTATACGAAAAGTTTGTGGATTTGATAATTTCGATATCTGAAAATGGAGATGAAGGATTTTGATTCACAATCGAGAATGATTCCGACATGAAGTTTGTGGAAATTCAACTGCGGTCGAACCGAATGCAATAAATACATAAAAATAATTTAAAGTAAATGTATTTTTACTAATTAGATTCATTATATATCCTACAATTAGTCCCAACACTAAAAATTAAAAATAAATATGTTAAAATAGTTTACTTTGTTAAATTAAAATATTTTAAACTTATAGAAAATAATATCTAACATTAATATATTAATAATCAAGTGCAATTTAAATTAAATTTGAAAATTAAATAAATGAAAGAATGAAAGTGAATATTACAATTTAATTAGTTGTAATTCAAAATCAAATTAGTCAATTAGACATACATTTTAAAATGATTTTGATGAGTATTTTAACATTTTTTTTTTTGTCACTATCCCACATTGAAAATTTATAAAACTATTGGAGTTAAGAGCATATATAAAATGCACAATCCCACATTGAAAGTTTATGAAACCTTTGGAGAGAAGTGTATCTATAAAATGAGCATGACATCCAATACATCTACATGGGTTTTAGAATTGTAAATTTTGAAGCCCAATTATGGAGTTAAATGATTTTTAAATTAAAAAAATTCCGTTAGTTTTTCCGTTAAATCAAGAAATTCCGTTAGTTTTTCCGTTAAACCAACAAATTTCGTTAAATACACACTTTTTATATATAGAAGATATTAATGTAGTTTTAACGTTTCATTAGATGGTTTCATTAAATGTAGCTTTTTTTTTTTTTTTTAGAGAAGAACTTTTTTAAGTTTATTTAGTCAAACTGTACTATTTAACTTTAGCCAAATAATCAATATTTTAAATAAAAGAGTTTTTAACCACTAGAAAATGCTGTTAGACTTCTATAAGTACTTCCAAATACACTATAAATATGATCAAGTGGTAAATTACTTGCCTGTAATATGAAATAAATAGTGTGTTTCTTGTGCATTGAGAATGAATAAAAATTAAAAATACTTGAAAATTTATGGACTCATAAATGAAAATGAATGTTATTTTTTATTTTATTTGTCGAGATCCTCATTTATTTAGTCAATCAATCACGTTATTTTTTACTTGATCAGTGACCTAAAAATTTGAGTAAACATTCCAAGTAGGATAAGACCCAAATTCTGTTCATAGACGCAAAACGTTAGGTAAAATTGTCGTGCAAGGATAAAATTCCACGTTTAATCATTACAACTAAGTCAAACACGATTTCTTGTAATGAAGTTTTCCCACTTTTGTTTGAGTGAAAATTGATAATATTTCGAGTTTAAATTATTTAATTATCTAATCTATTTTCAACACAACGAAACATACGACTGAATCTTTTGACATTAAAATGAAAGCAAAAGTGATATTTTAGCTTTATGAAACCGACAGTCATTTATTAATGATTTAATGTCTCTTCTTGTCTTCACAAAAATAGCTGACTCTCTTCTCTCTCTCTCTCTCTCTCTCTCTCTCGTGTAAGCAGAAGAGTGAGATCAAAACAATTTCATTAATTTCTCATAATTTTTCTTCATTCTAACAGTAACTCAAATTATGTCCCACAAAACATCATGAATTCTTAGAAATTTTAATTCTTCTGCTAATTTCCTTTTCCAATTCTTCAAGTCCTCCAACTTCTTCAAGTTCCTGCATCGACACCAAGTTTAAATTCCATGATAGTAAAAAAAAATTATACATATCACGAAAAAAAAGCCAATGTTGATACTTCATTTCTTAAATATAAAAACAATAATGACCATATACGAATTTGGACAACTCTTCAAAAAGGTATACCAAAAAAGCACAAATGAACAATTTGATTTGCTTATAAAATAATATTATCTCTAACATTAATGGTATTCAACACAGTCAGGTGACAGTACCAGTGTTCAACAATACTTTAGGTGACATTGAAGACCATACTACACGTAGACTACTCTTACAACAATGATGTTTGACAGTAATTTAGATGGCGCATATAACGGTGTTTAGGAATAGTTTAGGTGTAAAGTGGACTCCACTTCTAGTAGATAAATTACTCTTATTTATTACTCAAACAACTAGTCGAAATTTTAAACGATATATTATCTATATTGATACATAGATGCACACGTAGAGAAAGAAAGGGATTTTGGACTACCTTAGGTCCTAGGAACAGCCCATACGGGACACCTTTGAACTTGTCCGAGTGGTGAAGCTGAAATCAAATTAGAACACGGCAGATAGATTCAGTTGTAAAAAAATAGAGCATAATAAGCAGATCATATCACTAGTATAAATTATAATGTACAAATTCACACTATCATACTTGATGAGCTGCAGCCACTCTTCTAAAATATGGTACGTCTTCAATGGGTCCCACTGGGAATCTCTTGTGAACAAGACCATCATGTACAAACATGTAGGCCATGCCAAACACCGTAATTCCAAGACCCTGAAAAAAAAAAAATTCACACGAAAAAAATAAACGATTATGAATTAAAAGATCGAAACAAAATCAAATCAGAGCAGGGATGGCAACGAGCCGAGTCGAGCCCAAAAAAAAAGCTCAGGCTTGGCTCGAGCTTTTTTTGGCCCGAGCCGAGCAGAGCCCCGCCAAAAAAAATAAAGCTCGGCCCGAACTTTCAGTCCGAGCTTTAGCGGGCCGAGCAAATCCGAGCCCGGGCCGGCTCAATTTTTTTGTTTTTTTAAATGTCAAATCTACATTTTTTACTTAAAAAATTTAAAATTTGTGCGGTTTATACATACTATAAATTAAAGAAAAAAGTTCGGGCTCGGCTCGAGCTTTTTTGGGCCCGAGCAAAGCCTGGCCAAAAAAATGAGGCTCGACCCGAGGCTTGGCTAATTGTAACCAAGCCCGAGCCGAGCCGACGAGCTTTTTTGTCATTCCTAAATCAGAGTCAAGCCTACAGTAAAATAGTTAAATCAATGGAAATTCTGGCAAGAACTTGCCTGATTAGGTTGCGAATTGGGTGGTTTTGGAATGAATTAACCAGTTTTTATTGGTTTTTTAAATTGAACCAATAAGTTCTTAAATAATTTAAACCGTTTCTAATTTTTTTATTTTTAGTCTATAATTGGAGCGGTTTAAACACCTAAAATTAAAGGTCTAAAATGGACCGACCACGGACAACCCTGCACACATTTTGACACGGTCCAAGCATAGTCGGGCCTGGGATGTAACGATCAATTGTATCTAGCTATTTATTTCTCCATAAAGAAATATTTCTTCTATGCAGAAACTCTAATTACTTGTACTTGAAAAAATAAAAAAATTACAATCATGTAAGGAAAAATACTTACAGCTCCGAAGCAGAGGCCAGGAACGAGGCCTTTATGGAAGAAGCCGTACGAGAGGAGGGTTATGGCCGGAACGGCATTGATTATGGCAAAAATATCGTTGAGCTCGAAAGGGCCTTCTCTTGGTTTATGGTGAGACTGCAATTACCAAAAAAAAAAAACAATAAATTGCTAATATAAAATTTGGAAGGAGCAGTACCAGTACTCAGATCATTACATCAAAAATAATATCTAATCACACTTCTGCTTGACTCTTTTTTTTATTGAATTAACAAATTAAAGATTAGTAGTCGAAGAAACAAACCTCGTGCATGTGCCACAAGGATGCGTGCCATAGAGCTCTATGAGCCCATCTTGCCCAAAACTCCATACCTACCTGAAATTCAATTACACCACAAATTTCATTACTGAAAAAATCTGCAATTCTAAAGTGGTTGATTTTGAAGCCGTGGAACTTACAGCAGCCCCCACAGATAAAGCAAATGTACCAAACATTTCTGCAAAAGGCATCTCTCCACCCTACAAATTCAACAAATTCAATTCCGATCTAACATTATTGGACAATATTAAAAGAAAAGAAAAATCCAATTAATACCATTCAGTACAGCATAATCCACCTCACGAGGCGTGATTTTTAGAAGAACGAAGAGAATTTTACCTCCATTTGCCAAGAAAACCTGTAATAAACAGCCATGATAGCCATGGAAGTGATCCCTGAACTGGACATAACTGCAGCAACAAGATAAGTAAATCTCTCTGATTGTTTCTTGGCCAATTTCTCAGCCAACCGGGCCGCAGATAAATCTCTCTCAATCTCCTCTACAGTTGGGTTTCTCTCCAATTCTCTACTTGTACCAAATTTCTCATCCTCCAGCACAAAACAAACGGTCAAGTTATTCCTCTTTTTACACCTCAAAATCTTATCAAAATTGTGAATGGAGGGAAAGAAGAGTTTAGCGGGCTTCGGGCATAGAAATGGGCTGTGCTTGAAAAGAATGGTTCTTGAAGAACAACCGGCGACTGAAATTCCGGTCGCCATGGACGGTGGCTCGAAAGGGGAACGGGATGATAACGTAGAGGGGTTAAAGGCTTTGAATTGGAGCGACGTACAATTGTGTGTTTTCATTGGTGTGTTCACATAGACCACATGTCTCTGTACTCGCCTTTTCTGATTGTGGTTTAAATAGAAGACGAGGGAGGATTATTGAACAATCAATGCTATTTGCAGATTACTACTTTAATTGCTTTGATATACATGTGATGCTTAGTAATTTAATGTATTAGTATAATATTTTTTTATTATCTCATACATCAAATTATTTCCTGTCACATGTATATCATTAAAGCGACTACTGAGCGATTGACAATAATATTATTCTTATGGGATTATGCTGAAACATAATTTTCACATTTGTGCCATAGTGTGGTTATTCGTGCCATTTTATTCATTTTAGGTTTTATTATTAAGTCTATGTTTAATGTGATTAAAATTACAATTTCGATAACATTGATAAATTGTGTGGTTTAAGAGCGATCCTAAAAATTTTGATGCCCAAGACAACAAAATATTATGAGGCCGCCAATTTTTTTTTTTTTTTTTTAACTTTTTGCAAGCATAACAATTTCTTTAGAATCCATTAGGGTCAAACGTTACAAAAGACAAGCGACAACAAATATTGCCAATCGCAACAAGTTATTTTTCTTGTAATGGGAACATGATAAGTCCATTTTTTTCATGTACTTTTCACTTGGCTTAGTTCGTTATTTAAATTTTAAAGAGGAGTTTAATTGTACTTTTCACTTGGTTTAGTTCTTTATTTAACCTTTAAAGAGGAGTTTAATCAACGGAGTCGCATGGCAAAATTCCGTAATTTTTTTTTTGAGGAAATTACTTAAAACTAGTTGTTTTAGTTTGAGCTTTCTAAAAATCAGATTTAAACGTTTTTTAATCAAATATCAGGTTTTAATTTTACAATTAATATTAATAATAATATTATAAAAATTAAATTAACCCATATACCTACCCTACTATATACCCTCACCAAATTCATTTTAAAAATAAACCCCTAAATCAACTCTCTCACCATTTCTCTTCACTCTCTCACCGCTCGCTGCATCCATCGCTGGCCATCGTCCGTCTCTTCCCCTCCCCCTCTCCCTCCCTTCTCCCCTCTGCTGCAAATCGCAATAGCGTCGCGACACTGCTGTGGGTGGGTGGCTAGCGTCGCGACGCTACGACGGTCCAACGATTTGTGTTGGTTTTGAGTTTTTCTTCATTCTCAAATCTTCTTAGCGGGATTGCTTTTGTTGTTAGTGATTTGCACATTGTGATGGTCTTTTGCAAGTGCAAATGGTGAGGTGGTGGTTGGGCTGGTGGTGGTTGTGGCGTGGTATATATAGAAATAGAGATGGTTGTTGAGGTGTTGGAGGCTAAGTGGTTGTTGCAGTGGTGGTGCAACGATTTTTTGGTTGTGATTTTAAGGTGGTTTTTCGGTGTTGGTGGTTGTTGTCGTTTTTTGTTATTGTTGTGCCAGTGGTTGATGTGGTATTGCGGCGGGGTTGACGGAGAGTGTCTTGACCAATTAGTTGGTCAATCTGTGACCAAGGCTGTTTAGGTGTATGTGACCAACTAGTTAGTCGATATGTGACCAATATTGATGGTGGATTGAGATCGGGAGACGGGTGTTTTGTTGTATGTGACCAAGTATATGGTTCTCTGTGACTACCTTAAAAATTCAAGTGTATGTAACCAATTATTGGTGGTGGATTGGGATCAGGGACGGGTGTTTGGGTGTATGTGACCAACTATATGGTTATCTGTGACTAACTATTAATCTGTGGCCTTAAAAGTCGATAATCTGTGACTGAAAAATATGATCTGTGACCAACACATTTGGAAATATGTCATATAACAATCAATAATTTTTTTTAACTCGTGACCAACTAAAAATTTGTGACCTATACTTTTTTTGATCAGTGATCAATGAAGTTAAGTGTGACCTATAAATCTTTTATTTGTGACCTTGAAAATAATTTGTGACGAATTAATTTGATAAGTTGAGATTGAAAATTAATTTTTAACTAATTAATAAAATATATGTGACCAAATTGCATATAACTGTGACCTTAACAATTGTTGAAATCGGACTAGTCACCAGAATTAAGTGGCAACGGAACGGTCATCGGATTCGTCGTCGAAATGAAGCACAACGGAAGCGATCGCCGTAGCCGTAGTCGTCGAAACAGTAAGGTGGCGGTGGTGGAGGTGGAGGTGGGGTAATTATATTATATTACCTATAAATATTTAATTTAACATAATTGTTAAATATAAATAATTAAATCATGGAAAAGCTTGATATTTGAAATTCTAAACCTTTGGGCTTGATTTTTTATTTCATGATAGTTAATGCCTGACCCATGCATTTTTTTTTTCCTTTTTTTGTACATAAAACAATCATTTGGTCTTTTAATTTTTCCGAAGGCCCCTCACAAATTAAGGTCCAAGCATACCGTATAGGTAGCTTTGGGCTAGCACCAGCTATGTATGAATAAAAAGTTATGGATCTTATAAAATGTGATAAAATTAGTTTTTGACTTCGAAATAAATTAAAATTTTAATTTTAATTTTTACTAAACATAGGCAAAATATTCTTAGGGCCCGTTTGGTATAGATTAAAACCCAATTAAAATTGAAAATATAATCGTTATTGGGTCTCACTCGTCTAATAAAAGTCAACAATAACGATTAGTTTTTCAATTTTAATCTCTATCAAATGAGCTCTTAATATTTATTCATTACTTCACTTATGTACTTAACTTTTTTTCACATTCTTCTATTTAACATTTTATTAATTAATATATAGTCTTTATTTTTGTCAATATTTGTTAGGTTCTTTAAGATGAGAGATAAATATATAATTACTTAAAAATAAGAGGTTAAATAAGTCTTTTTCACTTTCTCTTAAAATATAATCAGGGACTGTGAAATGTAATGAAAATATAATCAGGTTGGGTTGTGTCATGTCGTGTCGTGTCGTGTCGGGTTATGAGTTAACTTATCAAAATCGAATAAATCCGTCCAACTCATCCCGACTATATTTATGCACTTTACAAGTATTGTAATGTTGTTTGGACGAATACACATTCAACACAAAAATATTTTAATTGTCCAAAAAACATTTCTTGACTTCATATAATTTAAATATCAATATGTTCATATAACATTTCCGGACATCAATTGCCAAAATAATTCAGATTTTTTGGTTATTGCAAGTATAAAGACCTAATATTATATAAGTCATGAGTCAATTATAAATTAGTTAAACCGACTAGTCTACTTTAATCTTTATTGATAAGTTTTCTCAAACCGACCAACCCAATCCAACACAACCCAACCCCGACCGATACTTGATTGGGTTGTGTTTGGTTTGGTTAAATTATGATTAACCTGATCATGTTGGGTAGTGTTTGGTTTGAAGCAAAAACTGACCCGACCCGACCCGACCCGACTCGACCTAACCCAACACAACTCAACTCATACCCACCCCTATAATGGTGGTTATATTCATACCAATATTGTTTTATAAATACACCATATTTTAATTACATTACAAGTAATTAACTTTTATTTATTATTACATTTATATTCTTAAATCTTTTCATCACATTCTTATTTTTAAAATTTCATCATTCAAAAAATCTTGTTCTTAATCATAGTTTTCATCCAAAAATATTGTTAACGCACTTTAAGATGAGGGTCAAATGTCTAACGCGTTTTTGCAGTATTATTTATTTTCCTTATTCAAAAATACAATGGACAAAATGAGTCTTTTTACTCTATTTTAAAGAAAATTTTGGAAAGAAACCTTAATCAATGATAATTTATATTAGTTTGAAAATACGAATGCAATGAAAAAAAGTTTGAAACTCAAATGTGATAATGTGTAAATGTTATGAACATTTCACACAATTAAAATATAGTCTAATTATTAAAATTTTTGATGTGAATGTATTTCTTATTTATGTAATGTGTTATAACAAACGAATATTTTTTATTTTTTTGAAATAGGTCCGACCTTATGAAATTTCACAAGATTGCCATTTTTCCTTCTTTTCTTTTTACTAGTTTTTGCCCGTGCGATGCACGGGCTGTGTTATTTTGAAGGTAATGTTAACGTGTTAAATATGTAAAGTTATGTTAAATTATCGTGAATTACATTTTGAATGTTAGATATGAGTCATTGAAATCATCCAAATTGAATCATTAGTATTATGTTGAATTTCAATTATGTTTTAATGTCAATATTATTAAAACTTCATTTACGTAAATTTGGATGGTGTCGATCTCATATCTTAGGTACTCCCTTGATGTAGGGCATGATTTGATTTTACTCAAACATCGAATTTCAATTTTATCGTAAATATGAATTTGGCTTGGTGTTTTGGCGCTACATAACGCCAAGGTACGTTCAAATAATCGAACATACATATCAAAAAGGCTCTGGCGGATGGCTATATAATATGAAAGAAATGTACTAAAGAGGGTGGACTGAATTTTGTAATGTGCAAAATGTAAATATTTATTTGATTAAAAATAATTTTAATTTAACGATGTCAATCATTTGGCTTGTCATTTTAGCATTCTATTATGGAAAGGCGTTCTTTTTAAAACAATTGTATTATGCTTTTTATAACACTGGTATTATGCGGACTATATACTTGTGTGTATTGGTACCGTGCATTTTATGTGGTGTGTGCACCGTATAATTCGAAGTATATAAGGAGCGTGCTACGAATTGTTCGGAATAGTTGGTGCAGTTCGTGCGCTGTATGTCCGGATGCCACTTGCGGAATTAAAGGGCCACAGAATTCGGACCACATAGGAAGCGTATGCCGAATTCTTCTGATGGATTAAAAAGAATGCGTATTAAATATTTACAACAGATTTATAGAAGTTTTATATATATATTTTTTTTGAAGTTTTCAAGAGAAATCAATTTTTAAATTACAGCAAACTGAAGAAATTTGGATTTCAAATTTTTTAATCTCAAAGAATTGTGAAAAATAATAAAAACAAAATGTTACAAATGTGTGCCAAAGCGCATAGAATTGCGCCTAGTTGTACATTAGTGGTAGAAAATATTTTTCATCACTAAATAAGATGCTAATCCATTTGACTCGGTGTTTTGGCGCTACATAACGCCAATGTGCGTTCAAATAACCGAATATACATATCAAAAAGGTTCTGGAGGATGGATATATAACATAAAGAGGGTGGGCTGAATTTTGTAATGTGCAAAATGTAAATATTTATTTGATTAAAAATAATTTTATATGAAACATAATTTTAATTTGACTATGTCAATCATTTGACTTGTCGTTTTAGCATTCTATTAAGTGGAGACATGTTTTTTAAAACAATTGTATTATGATTTTTATAACACTGGTATTATACGGACTATATACTTATGCATAGTGGTACTTTGCATTTTATGTGGGGTGTGTAACATATAGTTCGAAGTATATAAGGAGTGTGCTACGAATTGTTAGGAATAGGTGGTGCAGTTGGTGCGCTGTATATCCAGATGCCACTTGTGGAATTAAAGGACCGTAGAATTCGGACCACATAGGGAGCCTGTGCCGAATTTTTCGACACTGGAGTGCCGTATTGAGGGGCCGCAGGATTCGAAGCACATAGGGAGCGTGTGCCCAATTCTTCGGTACTCTTGCGCTGAATTCTTCGGTATTGGAATGCCGTATTGAGGACCGTAGAATTCGGACTACATAAGGAGCGTGCGCCGAATTATTCGGCACTGGAGTGCCATATTGAAGGGCCGCATAATTCGGAGCACATAGGGAGCGTGTGCCGAATTCTTCGGCACTGAAGTGCCGTATTGAAGGCCGTAGAATTCGGAGCACATAGGGAGCATATGCCGAATTCTTCGGCACTGAAGGGCCGTATGTTTCTGGAATTGGTATCCGTAGAATTCGGTCATGTGGTCCAAATTATTCGGTGTTGGTGTCCCGGATTCTTCGGCCATATGGTCCGAATTCTTCGGTCATGTGGACCGAATTATTCGACCATGTGGTCCGAATTCTCCGGTGCTGTCATCTCGAATTCTTCGACCATGTGGTCCGAATGCTTTGGCCATATGGGCCGAATTCTTCGGTCATGGGGATCGAATTATTTTGCCGTGTGATCCGAATTCTTCGGTGCTGGCATCCCGAATTCTTCGACCATGTGGTCCGATTGCTTAGGTCATGTTGTCCGACTTCTTTGATGCTAGTGTTTCGCACCTTTAATCTTTAGAATGTGGAGCCACTGATCGACAATATTAAAGGTGCATATTTTATTTTTACGTTTTAACGTAGATTTCAAATGTAGATGAATATTAAATACCATTACATATATAAAAAAAAAACATTACATGCCAAAATTTACTACTTTAAAATAGAGACACACATGAACTTTAAATACATCAACTTCATCATTTCCACAAAAATTATATTTCAGTTACAATATTCATGAGATTCTACAAAATGTTTTATCTTTATATAAGAAGGCACTCAACCAAATTTTCCACAAGTTGGAAGTTGTACAAAATTCCAATATATATTTATCTTAAAGGACTGCAGAAAGAAAAAAAATCCTGTGAAATTCATCGCTGTAGAATTCAGGACACGAGCTCCACATGACCGAAGAATTCAGCGTCCGCGTTGAGCTCGTGTCCCGTTTGTGCCGCAAAATTTCTGCAAGCCAAACGAATATTGAACTTCAGTAATAAGGGCAAAGAAGGATAAACCGTGTAAACAAATTCTCAGAAAATTTAAAGTTCTTATTATGTTATGAAGATATACACACCTAGTAAACATAACTGTAAGTTGAGAATACAGAGATCTTTACACACAAGCTAACTATATTTTTTCCTTCCATAAGAATATAATAAACAGAAAAGAGTCATAAGTAAAATATAAATTCTTGAAAGCAAATATTTTATCGATCCAGCTAAGTTTTAATGTTAAAGGACTACAAAGATACAAAAACATAAGAAAGATTAGCCAAAAACATTGCAGCATACACTTTTCTCCACTTATCCATTGCTGGAACTACCTTGGCAACCACCACTATAAGGACTACAAGATCGGCCATAGTTACCACGCCTTTCAAAAAGTTTCCTGGTATCAGCATCATCACATGTCTGATGACCACAAGAAGTTTCCACATTTCTGTACAGGTTCCCATTGTCGTTGAGTCTGTGTTGTACCCATGGCCACAACAATTGTTAGCTGAGTCTCAGAATAAGAATGCATTAATAAAACCAAGCTCTTCATTGCAAAATCTTTCCAGAAAGTCCATCCGACAATATAATTGATCTGAATGAAATAGAAAATATTTTATTAGTTAAACAACTAACAAATAATTATAATACTAACTTTAGTATGATGTGAAATAAAATTGATGAATAAAAGTCATAAAACTCTAGTGACATTTATAAAATGCATAAATTTAAATTCAAGTAATGAGATTATAAAATTGAATGCATTAGTAATAGACATTGAAGTTGCTGCCTAAAATATTGATGAAATGATTAAAATCACTAAAATTTGATCTATTTTCCCACAATTCAGATGTCGAAAATTCATGAAGTTTTTTCGAAAGAAGTAAAAAAATTGCATACATCAATTACAGAATAATTACTATAATGAATTACATTATAATGTCAGGAAATTTTAAAAACAAAGGGAGAAAAACTAAAACCTCTGGTTTTGAATTATTTACAGCAACCGTGTGTCCTTTCCGATTTCTCTTCTTGAACTTGGCTCTACATTATAGCCAAATATCTTCTTCCATTTCCTGTTTGAGCTCATACAAGTATACTAAAAAAAACTTCATTTTCACCTCATTCCCCTTCTGTATAGTTGCTTTGTTTTACCTGTGTATTAATGAAAGGATTTCCTTGTAGACAACATTTGTGGTACATCTTTCGTGTAAATGGTCAACATTTATGGGTTTAAGTAGGACTTTGATAGACTTGCTTGTTTTTGCTCTTGATAATGTTACATAGAGTTGACCATGACAAAAAACTGGTTGGGGAAGATACAAACCAACAAAATCAAGTGTTTGACCTTGTGCTTTGTTTATCGTCATTGCGAAGCATGGCCTAATTGGAAATTGAGTTATTTTGAATTGAATTGAATTTTGATCGCTTTTTAGAGGTATAAAAGGGATCCTCGGTAAGAAAACATATTTTCCACAATATTCACCAGTTGTGATTTCCGCCAGAATTACATTCTTTTCAAACTTTCGACAAGTAAGGCGTGTCCCATTGCATAACCCTTCTGAAGGATTGATATTTCGTAATAATATCACAGGACAATTTATCTTAAGCATCAATTCATGAGGTGGAATACCATTTGAGGTTATACTATTCAAAAAATCTTCTTGCAGGCTGTGTTCTGATTTATCAAGTGCTTCATCAAAACTATAGTATGTATACATTTCACCAGGAATTTGTTCAAGTAAAATTCTGTTAATATGATCAACGCATTCATTTGTAGGTGTAAGAATAACTCGGCTTGCCATCACGTGAAGATTATCAGCATATGTTTCTATATCTGTATCCGGGAAAACATGATGTATCAAGTTTTTTAAGGATGTGATTTCATCTACAAATGGTAAAAATATATTCTCTGGAAGCTTAATGCATTTACAAGTATGTTCTTCCTCTATTCCATCTCCAATTCTCAGCAAGTAACTACAGAAGGTGGGATCCAATTTAGCCCTCATATTTTCAATTAATGGTAGATGCAAAAAGGAAGGCCATAAGTCTGAGAATACTAAGCTAGCTTTCATTATATCGTATTTTTTCCCTTTTCGCACAACTGGTAAAATTTGTCGAAAATCTCCTCCAAGAACTACTATTTTCCCACCAAAGAGCAAATCACAATCAGTAATATCTCTAAACATTTTATCTACAGCCTCTACAGCACAACGATTAACCATAGGTGCTTCATCCCAAATGATTAATCTAGACATTTTCAACAAAGTTCCTAAAGCTGATTGCTTGCTAACAGAACAACTTACTTCACCAAAAGTTTCCAAAGGAATTTTGAATCTTGAATGAGCTGTTCGACCTCCAGGTAAAAGTGATGCAGATACTCCGGATGATGCTGTTGCCAAAGCAATTAAATTTTGCGACCTTACACCACTTAGGAGTGCTTTATATAAAAAAGTTTTACCCGTTCCACCTGGACCATCTATGAAGAAAGCTCCTTGTGATTCTAATTTAACTTTTTTCATGATTGTATCGTATGCAAATTGTTGTTCTTTATTTAATGTTGTTGCCACAAGTAAGCCCCCCTTGAATATCAAAATTAGTGTCTCCTCTATAATCATTCTTCTCAATCTTTCAGTTTCATCTATATTTACAGTTCGAATGGTACTTTTGCATAATCATTTATGTTCTTACCTATTGATTCCAAATAGAATTGATGTCTTAGTAAAGCTCGTAAATTTCAGCAACTTTTACAGATATATTTTCATGTACATATCATCAATCATATAAACTTTAAACTTATCCCACAAGAGCTTTGGATGATTAAGATTACAAAGTATAAGAAGTGTAGCAAAAAGACGTCTTAAAGCAATATGCATCTCGTACAAAATAGCTTTCAATATACATTTTTCAAATGATTGTCCTCCACTTATAAACAGGTAGAAGTGCTGCATCACGATACGTAGAAGCAGTTACACCATTCAAAGTTTCTTAAATATTGAGAAAGACATTGGTCCTCTAATGTTGATTAAGAAGAATACGAAGAAAATATCGTTCTCCTTCAGATGGGTGAGCTGTGACAATTCGTCCTATGACAACATGTTTTTTTTTTTTTTCTTATGAGTCAACTTTGTTATTTGCATTCCTAAACAAAATGGTTTTGGAAAATCTCGATACAATAATGTACGAGCAAATTCATTTGTTTCATTTATTCGGAAAAATTCAGTTAGTATAGTTCTTCTTATATTCTCCTTTTGAATACAATCATAAATCATCATAATTCACGTATGTTCTTGTTGATGATCCTCATATAATTGTAAAGAGCAAACGATGATACATATCGGATAAATTGAAAGAGAAAATCCTCCACATACTTCCAGGTGGAGATATCCATCTACCAGATTGATACTCTGAATTTTCATCAATTTTGTTATTTGCTTCATTGGTATCAACACGGAAATTAATACAATCATGACCTTTGTACACATACTTGTAGAGATATTTAACAATCTTAATAGAAGAAAATACTTCAACATTAATATAACAATCGAATTTAGCACTTAAATAAGGATTGTATGGTACAACCCAACGATTGTCAACATTTGACCTCTAACTTTAACAAAATACCATTATTACGCCGCCTATATAATGGGTATGAGTTATCACCCGAAATAGTAATTATCTAATAATTCCTTTCTAATATTTATTTTTACAAACATTTATTTTGGCTCCATGGATACTTCGTAGATTTAATTTTCCACAAGGGCCATGCATATTATGTTTAACGATAACAGAATGAAGATAATAGTATTTCTCTTTGTCAGGAATTTCACAAGAAACTATCTTATCAAACCCTTCAGCACAACAAATTTTGTGGCCACACGTTAAAAATCACAATAGATGTGCTGAGGAGCCTCTTTTTTTTTTTTGGACTCAATCACATATATATAAGCAATAACATGGCCTAGTACATTTTTCTTATATAAATCATTTTTTAACTATCCTCTACTTTTTGCTCGAAAGATACGTACAATTACATCTGTCGATTTTGAACATCATCATTATTTCTTAGTTCTTGCTTAATTTCTGGCCCATTGGGGATTAACGTACTGTTAAAAATCATCTGATTTTCTAACGTTGTACAATAGAACCATGGCATCCATATATTCTCTTGAACAAATTCTAGACCCCATGTTAAAAATTGTGTAAAACAATTTTCCTTCCTATTTTGTACCCTCGTATCTCTCCATTTTCAACACTATCTACAATGCCTTGATAAAGTTCAACACGTATCTTTTTCTTGTTATTAACGAAATAATCAATCTAGTAGTTTCATCAAAAACATCAAAACACAAAACAAACACAAAACACAAAACAACACAACAACAAAAAAACAAAAATTCAATCCAAACAAAAAACACACAAAACAAATTCAAACAAACAAAATACAAAATTTTTTATTTTATCTTAATTCAAGTATGAATCAAACAATCAAAGAGTTTCAAAATTTCAATCACAAAACAAACAAATCATATCAAAAAAAAACAACACACAAAACACAAAAAATCATCAAATCAAACAAATCAAAACAAGAACATTCAAACAAACACAACCAAAAAAAAAAGAAATCAAATCAACAACAAAACCTACAAAAAAACAAGAAAAGACATCAAAAACATTCACAAACAAAAAACTTCTTTTAAAAAAAAAAAAAAAACAAAACAAAAAAACAAACAACAAAAAAATCAAAACATCAAATTCAAAATCAAAACAAATCAACAATTCAACAAAAATCAATCACAAAAAAAACACAAATTCCCAAAAAAAAAAACATCATCTAAAAAAAATTCATTTCAAAAAATCACATCAAACACACAAACAAACATCAACAAATCAATTTAGAACAATTTTTAAAAAAATCACAACAAACAAAAAATCATCAATCAAAAATCAACCCAAAATCAAAATCAAAACATCCACACAAAATCAAGACAACAAAAATCAAAAAAAAAACAAAAAAAACAAAAAAAACAACCACAAAACAAAACAAAAAAACAATCACAAAATCAACATCACAAAAAACACAAACACAAACACAAACAAAAAACAAAAAACAACATTTCAAAAACACACAAAAAAAAAAAACAAACAATTTTTTTTAAAACAAAAAATTTTCATCACTTTTTTTTTTTTTTTTTACATAAAAAAATCAAAAAAAACCAAAACAACAAAAAAAATCATCTTATTTTTTTTTTTTAAAATTCAAAAACAAACAACAATCAAAACATCAAACAAAACAACAAACATCACACAAACAACTCTCATACAATCATCAAGAAAGAAAAAATCAAAAAAAATCAAAAATCAAAAAACAAAGAAACCACAAACAACACAAACACATACACACACAACAAAAAAACAACAAACAAAACATCAAATTTATTTAAAAAAATTCAACAAAAATTTTCAAAAAAAAAAATTCAAGTCAACACACAATCCCAAAACAAAAATCAAAAAAATCAAAATCATCAACACACAAAAATCAAAAAAACCAAACACCCAAAAAACATCAATAACACAAACACAATCATTCATCAAAAAAAAAAATCAAAATCAAACAAAATCATCAAATCAACAAACAACAAAAAAATCATCACAAAAACAAATCACAAGCAAAGAACAAAACATCATCCAAAATCAAAACACAAAAATCAAAATCAAACATCAAAAAAATCAAAAAAAAAACAACAAAAAAAAACAAAACAATCACATCAAACACAAACACAACAAAACATTCCAAACAAACACAATCAGAGGGAAAAAAAAACATCAAAATCAAAAAACAAACACAAACAAAACACAAACAAAAAATCAAAAAACAATCAAATTTCAACATCCAATCACAACATCAAACACAAAAACAAAAAAAAAAAAATCAAAAAAAATCCAAAAAAAAAAATCAAAAAATCACAAACAAACAAAACAAAAATCAATTTAAATGAGATTTTAATCATATTGGCATTAAAACACTTAGAACACACAAAAAATACACATCAAAACAAATCACACAAATCAAAATCACAAACAAATCAACAAAAATCAAAATCAGAAAACAAAACATCAAACACACAATCAAAAAATCTAAAACATCCAACATTCACACAAACAAAAAATCAAAAAAACAAAATCACAAACAAAACAAAAAAACAACAAAACAAAAAGAAACAACAAGCAAAAAAAAAAAAACAATCAAAACAATCAAAAACAAAAAAAAATCAAAACAAAACCAAAACAATTTTTTTTTTTTTAAAAACCAAATCACACAAAACAAAATAAAAAACAAAAAACAACAACAAAAATCAAAAAAACACAATCAACAATTCACCAAAAATCAGACAACCAAAATTCACGAAAAAAAAAAACACAAACATCCATCAAAAAAAATCAAAACAAACATCAATCACAAAAACAAACAATCAAATTCAAAAAAATTTATATGAATTTTGAAATAAGATATTAAACACAAATCAAAACAACAAACAAAAAATCAAAAAAAATCAAACAAAAAATTTTTTTACAAAAAAAATCATAAACAACAAATCAAAAATCCAACAACAAAAACCATCAAACATCAACGAATGTCATTTCCAAAATCCATAAACACTAACAATAAAAACAAAAAAAAAAAAAATCAAAAAAATCACAAAAAACACAAAAAATCAAAAAACACAACAAAATCAAAATTTTTTTTTTAACAAATCAAAAAATCAACATCACATAACACAATCAAAAACACAAAACAAAAAAAACAACAAAAAAAAACACAACAAAAAAAAACAACAAAAAAAAAAAAAACACATCACAATTCAAAAAAAACACAACATCAAATCAAACCAACAAACACAATCCAAACAAAAAAAAAAAAAAAAAAATCAAATCAAATTTTTTTTAAATCAACATTTTCATCAAATTTTTTTTTTATATAAAAATCAACAAAACAAACATCAATACACACCAAAATCAAAAAAAACAAAACACAACCTCAAACATCACCAAAAAAAAAAAACCCCCCCCCAAAAAATTCAAAAACATCAACATCAAACACAAAAACCAAAAAAGAAACACAAAAATAAAAAACAAAACAAAAAACAAAAACACAAAAATCACACACACAAAAAAAAAAAAAACAAAATCCAAAAACCCACACAATCAAAAAAAAAAACAAAAAAGTTAAACAAAAGATCAACAAAAAAAACAAAAAAAAACATTTTTTTTAAATCAAAAATCAAAATCAAAACACAGTCCACAAAATCATCAAACAAAAAATCAAACAATCATCAAAAATCAAAATCATCATCAAAAAAAAACCAAAAACAAAAATCAAAAATTTTTTTTTTTTTTTAAATCAAAATCAAATCACAAATGCAAACAATCAACAAAAACAAAACACAAAATCACAAATCAAAATCAAAAAAAAAAATCGAACAAAAACACAAAACAAACAAACACCAAAAATCAAAATAACAAAAAAAAAAAAAAAAAAAAAAAAAAAAACATCCAAAACACATCAAAAAAAAAAAAAAAAAAAACAAATCAAAAATCAAAAAAAAAAAAAAAAAACAAACACAAACACAAAAAACAATCACATCACAAAAAACAAAAAAAACAACAACAAGAAAAACAAAAACAATCAAAAAAACACATCAACATCAATCAAAAAAATCAAAAAAAATCAAACAAAAAAAATCAAAAAATCAAAACACAACAAAACACAAACAAAAAACAAAACAATTTTTTTTTTAAATCAAATCACAAACAACAAAAAACAAAAAAAACACAAAAACATCACAAAAAAATCACAAAACAAATCATCAAAAAACATTCAATCAAATCAAAACACACAAAAAAATCACACCCAACAAACAAAAATCAGCACAACAAAACATCAAACACAAAAAACCACACACATCACAATTTCCAAAAAATCATCCACAACACATCAAAAATCAAAAAAAAAATCAACGAGAAAACATCAAAAAAAAAAAAAACAAAAACAAAAAAAAAAAATCACAATCTATCAAAAAATAACAATCAAGTCAAACAAAAAAATCAATCACACACAACATCACAAACAAAAACAAAACAAAAAAAAAGAAAAACTAACAAAATCACAACAAAAAAAACAAAAAACAAACATTTTTTTTTAATTTATACACAAAACAAAAACCAAAAAATTCATCAACCAAACAAAAAACAAAAAAAAAAAACATCAATCACAAAACAAATCAAACAAAACAACCACATTAAAAACACACACGCAGAATCAAAAACAACACCAAAAAATTTTTTTTTCAACCAAAAAAATTCAAAAAAACAAACAATCAAATTCAAAAAAAATCAAAACAAAAATTCAACAAAACATCAAAAATTCACACAATCAAAACAAAAACAATCAAAGAAAAAAAAACAACATCAAAACAAAGCAAACAAACCAAATCAAAAATCAATACAAATCACACACAAAACCAAAAACAAAAAATCAAAAATCATTCAACAAAAAAAAAATCAAACACAACACACAAAAAACAAACAGTCAAAATCAAAAAAATCAATTTAATTTTTATTTTATCATCACAAAAAAATCAAACACCAACAAAAAACAAAAAAAACAAACACATAAACAAAAAAATTTTTTAAATAAAAATCACAAAACACACACAAAAAAAAAAAAAAACAAAAAAAAATCAACACATTCAATCAATCAAACCAAACAATCAAAAAAATTCAAAAAAAAAAGCACCAAAAACAAAACACAAACAAAAACAAAGAAATCAAATCACATAAAAAAAAAAAACAAAACACAAAACATCACAAAACATCAAAAAAAAAATCAAACAAAACAAAAAAAAACAACAAATCACAAAAAAAACACACAAAAACAAAAAACAAAAAACACATCAAAACACAAAACAATCAAAAAAAAAAAATCAAATCAACAAAAAATCACAAATCAAAATCAAAAAAAAACACACTCAACATAAATCAATCAACAAACAACAAAAACAAAAATTCAAAAACAAACAACAACACAAAATCCATCAAAACACACAAAAAAAATCATCAAAAAAACAATCAAACAACACAAAAACACAACATCAAAAACAAAAAAACACAAACACAACAAATCACAAACAAAACAAACACAAAAAAGAACAACAAACAACAAAAACAAACAAAAAAATCAAACAAACAAACAACAGGTAAACATCAATCAATTCAATTCAAAAAAAAACACACAACAAAAAAAAAAAAGACATCACCTAACAACACAACACAAAAATAAAAAAATCACACAAGCAAAAATTCAAATTCATTTCAAAAAAATCAAAAAAATCAAACCACAAAAATCAAACAAAAAATTCAAAATCCAAAAAAACAAAACAAAACAAATCAAAATCAAAAAAACAAAAACAAAAAATCACAAAATTTTTTTTTTCAAAAAAACAAAATCAACAACAAAACAACAAGGGGAGGAGGGGGGGGCACAAACACACAATCAACAAAAATCAAATCCGATCACACAAAAAAAAACAAAACACAAATCAAAAAATTTTTATTTTGTAATTTGAAAACAACAAAATCACAAAAAAAAAAAACAACACACAAACAAAAAATCAACAAATTCATCAAACAACAAAAAATCAAACGGTCAAATCAACTACATCAAACCAACAAGTCAAAACACAACAACATCAAACACAATCACAAAAACAAAAACACAAAAATCAACAACAAAATTCATTCACATCAAAAAAAAAAAAAACAAACAAAAAAACACAAATCAAAAAAAACAAAAAAATCAAAACACAAACAAAAAAAAACACAATCAAAAAACATCACAAATTTTCAAAATCAAACAAAACAAATTCACAAAAAAAAAAAAAAAAAAAACAATCAAAACAACACAAAATCACAAAAAAGCAAAAAATCAACAAATCAACACATCACAAAACACATCAAAATCAACAAGAAAAAAGACATCAAAACATCATCATCACAAATCAAAATCATCACAACACAAACAAAAAATCAAATCAATCAAAACAAAAACACAAAAATCACAAAAACAAAACAGCAATCAATCCAACCAATTCACAAAAAACATCAACAAATCACAAAAAAAATTTTTTACACATTTTAACAACACAAAAACACAAAAAAAACAAAATCAACCATCAAAAAAACAAAAACACAAAACAATCTAAATTCACAACAATAACAAGCCAACACAAAACAAAAAACAACAAAAAAACAAAAAAACAAAATCCAATCAAACAACACAAACAAAAAAACAACAAAAAAATCAAAAAATAATTCAACAAAAAAATTTTTTTTTAAAAAACCACAAACAAAACAACAAACCATTTCAACAACAAAAATCAAAAAATCAAAAACACAAAAAATCACTACACATCAAAAACAACAAAGAACAAACAGAATCATCAAATCCAAATTCACAAAAAAACAAATCAAACACAAAAATCAACAACAACACCAAATCACATCAACTAAATCATTCACATCCACAAACAACAATAAAAAACAAATCAACATAAATAACACACACACAACACAAATCAAAAAAACAAAAAAAAACAAAAAAACAAAAAGAACAATCAAAAAAAAAATCAAGCAAAAACAACACCACACACAAAAAAACAAACAAATCAAAAACAACAACAAAATCAACAAAAATCAATCAATCAACAACAAAAAAAAACATCAAATCAAAATTTTTTTTTTTTTAAAATATAACAAAACAATTCAAAAAAAACATCAACAAAACACACACAAAAAAATCAAAAAAAAACACAACAATTTTTTTTTAATCAAAAAAAACAAAACGAAATTTTTTTTTTTAATTGGATTAAAATATAGATCATAAAATCACAAAAAACAATTCAAAAACAATTACAAAAAACAAAAACAATCATCAAGAAATCAAACAACTTCAACCAAAAAAAAAACAAGAAAATCAAACCAAATCTCAAAATACAAAAAAAAAAAAAACATCAAAAAACAAACAAAAACAAAACAAACAAAAACAACAATCACATCACAATCACATCAAAAAACACAAAAAATCAAAAAAAACAAACAAATCAAACCACAACAAAAAAATCAACATCAAAAACAAAAAATCATCAAAAAATTCAAAAAAAAAATCAAAAAACAAAAACAAAAAAACAACAAAAACAAATCATCCACAACAAAAAAAAAACAAAAACAACAACAAACAACAACCACATCAACAAAAAAAAACAAAAATCTACAAAAACAATCACATCCAAAAATAAACAATCAACATCATCACACAAAATCATCAAACAATCACAACAAAACAACAAAAATTTTTTTTTTTTTTCTATTCAATCAAAATCAAAAAAATCAAATCACAAAACAACTCAATCAAATCAAAATCAAAATCACAAGAGACAATCAAAAAAAAAAAAAATCAAAAAAAAAACACATCACCAAAAGCAAAACAAACAACACACATCAAAAAACACACGAACAAAAAAAAAACATCACCAAAACAGTCTACAACAAATCAGATCAACAAAAAAACATCAAGCAACACAACAACCAAATCAACAAAATCAACACAAAACATCAAATTCAAAATTCAAATCAAAATCAAAAAACACAACAAAATCATCACAAAAAAAAAAAAACAATCAAAATCAAAACACAAAATTCATCAATCAAAAAATCAAAAAATCACAAACATCAAACAAGAACAATCAAAACCAAGCACAAAAAACAACACAAAATCAAAAAAAATCAACAAACAAAACACAAAACACAAAAATCAACAACAAAAAAAAAAAAAAAACACAATTTTTTTAAAATCAAAATCAACAAAACAATCACAAAAAACCAATCAAAACCACAAAAATTTCAATAAAAAAAAAAAAAAAATCAATCATCACAAACAACACATCATCATCACAACAAAAAATCAAAAACAACAACAACATCAATCAACAATTTAATTTAAAAAAAAAAAATCCACAAAAACAAAACAAACAAAAAAAAAATCACACAATTTTTTTTTAACAAAAAAAACATCAAACAAATCAACAACAATCACAAAAAAAAAAAAAATCAGGGAAAATCAATCACAAAACAAAAAAAACACACAAAAAAAAAAAACAACATCAAAAACAAAAAATCAAAAAACAAAAAAATCAAACAAAAAAATCCAAAACACAAAACACAACAAAACAACAAAGACAAAACAAACAATCAACAACATCACACAAAAACAAACAAAACAAACATTCAAAAAAAAACAAAAACATCAACAAACAACAACAAACAAAAAAAACAATTTTTTTTTTTCTATTGATAATTCAAAAAAATCAATCAAAAACACAATCACAAAACAAAAATCCAAAAATTTTTTTTTTTTAAAAACAAAATCAAATTCATCAAACAAATCACATCAACAAACAAAACATCAACCAAACAATCAAAATCACAAATTTCAACAATCACAAATCAAACACATTCAATCACATCATACAAAAAAAACACAAAACAAACAACATCAAACAAAAAACAAATCACAAAAAACAACACAATCACATACCACAAACAAATCAACAACAATCAACATCAATTCCAACAAACAACAAACAAAAAAAAAACAAAACATCCAAAATCATCAAATCACATCAAAAATCAAAAAACAATTTTTTTTTTTAAACAAAAAAAAATCAGACAATCAAACAAAATCAAACAAACAAAATCATCATCAATGATCATATGCGCTATTTATTAAGGATAAGAATACAAAGAAAAAAAAAAAAAAAAAATCAAAAATCAAATCAAATCATAAATCACAACAAAAACAAAAATCAAACAAACACAACAAAAACAACAAACAATCAAAAACACATCACCAAAAAAAAACAATCAAAAAACCCACACACAAAAATCAAAAACAACAAACACAAACAAAAAACCCCCCACCCCACAACAACATTCATAACCATCAAAAGAAAAAAATTCAAACAAAAAAAAAAAACAAAATCAAAAAAAAAACAAATCAACACCAACAAAACAAAATCAACAAAAAAAAAAAAAAACTTCAAAACAACAAAAAATTTCACATCCAAAAAACAACACAAAAAAAACAAAAAACAAAAAATCAAAAAACACACAACATCACAAAAAACAAAAAATCATTTCATTCAAACCAAATCAAACACCACAAAAACATCAACAATCAACATCAACAAAATCAATCAAAAACACAACACACAAAAAATACAAAACCACAAACACAAAAATCAAAAATCAAAAATCAAAACAAAAATTTTTTTTTTCCAAAACAACAACAAAAACAAAAAAAAAAAAAACAAAATCACAAATCAAAACAAAAAACATCAAAAAAAAAAACACACATTTTCAAAAAAAAAAATCAAAAAAAAAAAAAAAACCAAAATTCAAGATCACAAAAAAAAAACAACATCACAAAACAAACACATCAATCCACAAAAAAATTCAAAAAAAACAGAATCAAACAACAAAATCAACAAACAAAAAAAAACATTCATCAAAAAAAAAAAAAATTTCACAAAACACAACACACAAAAAAAAAAAAAAAACCCCCGCAAAAAAAAACAACAAAAAACATCAACACATCAAAACAAAATCACAACAACAAAACACAAAAACACAAAAAATCAAAAACAAAATCAAAACAACACACATACTCACACAAAAACAAAAAAAAAACACACAACAAGAAACTAAACACATCAAAACAAATTCAAATCAACAACATCAACAAAAAAAATCACAAATCAAACACAAAAGAAATCATCACACAAAAACAACACAAACAACACCACCACCAAAAAAAAAAAACATCACCAAAAAAAAAAAACACAAAAAAAAATCAAAAACAAAAAAACAAACAAAATTCAAACAAAAAATCAATCAATCACAAAAAACACAATCATTCATCACCAAAAATCAAAAAAAAAAACATCAAATCACAACACCAAAAAAAAAAAAAACAAACACACAAAAAAAAAAACAAAAAAAAAAACCATCAAAACATCATCAAAAAAAAAAATCACAATCAATAAAAAACCAAAAAACAAAAAAAACATCAAAAAATCAATTCAAACAACAAACACAAAAAACACAAAAATTCAAATCAAAACAAATCAAACCAAAAACAAAACACATACAAAAAACAAGGGCAACAATAAAAACACAAACAAAAAAAAAAAAAAAAAAAAAAAAAAAAAAAAAAAAAAAAAAAAAAAAAAAAAAAAAAAAAAAAAAAACCAACAAAAAAAAATAATACAAAAATCATCAAAAAACACATCAAATCAAACAACAACAAAAACAAATTTTTTTTTTTTTTTTTTTTAAAAAACACAACAAAACACACAAAAACAAAAACCAAAAACAAAAACAATCAAACAAAATCACAATCAACAAAAAAAAAACACACATTTTTTTTTTCAAATTTTCACAAATCACAAAAAACCACAAAAAACAAACAAAAACAAAAGTCAACAAAAAACATCACAATCATCATCAAAACAACAAACGACATCAAAAATCAAAAACCAAACAAAAAACAAAAAACAAACAAAATCCAAGATTCATCAAAAATAATCAAACACAAAATCAATACACATCATCAAAACAAAAAAAAAAAATCAAAACAAATTTTTTTATTAAAGAAAAGAATAACCATTCAACAAAATCCAAAAACAAGTCAAAAATCAAAAAAACAAAAACAATCAAAAAAACCAAACATCACAAAAAACAATTCAAAACAAAAATCACCCAAAATTCATCAAAAAAATCAAAAAAAAAATCAAATAAACAACACAAGAAACATTCAAACAACAACAAAAACAAACAAAAAAAACAAATAAACACAAAAATCACATCAAAACATCAAAATCACACAAAACAAACAACACAACAAATAAAACATCAAAAACACAAAAAAACAAAAAAAAAAAAAGAAAAAAAAAAAAAAAAAAAAAAAAACAAATAAGAAACAATCAAAAAAACCAACAAACAAAACAACAAAAAACATCACAACATCAAAATCACAAACAGAAAATCATTAAACTCAATCACACAAAAAAAACAAGAAAAAAAACAAAACAAGACAAACAAACAAAAAAAATCAATACAGCAAAACACAGAGAATCATCAATCAGAAAAAACACAATCACACAAAATCAAAACACAAAAAAAATCATCATCAAAAAACAAAAAAAATAAAACAACAACCAATCATTCACAAATCACAACCATCAAACAACACACGAAAACAAAAAACAAAAAAAAAATCAACAAAAACATCACACAAAAAACAACAAAAAAAAACCCACATCAAAAAAAAACAAACCAAAAAAAAACCAAAAAAAAAAAAACAACACAAATCAATCAAAATCAAAATCAACAATCAAACACATCAACAAACAAAAGAAAATCATCACAACATCACAACAAAAACACAACAAAAATCAAGAAAACATAACAAAACAAAAAATCAATCACATTCAATCAAAACAAAAACAGAAAAATCATCAAAAACAAAAAACAAAACAAATCAACACACAAAAAAAAAAAACATCAAACAACAAAATCAAAAAAAAATCAAAAAACCAAAAACCAAAAAAAAAAAAAAAAAAAAAAAAAAAAAAAAACACAAACAAAAACATCAATCATCAAACAAAAAAATCACACAACACACAAAAAAAAAATCAAAAATCAAAAAAAAAAATCAACCTCGTGCATGTGCCACAAGGATGCGTGCCATAGAGCTCTATGAGCCCATCTTGCCCAAAACTCCATACCTACCTGAAATTCAATTACACCACAAATTTCATTACTGAAAAAATCTGCAATTCTAAAGTGGTTGATTTTGAAGCCGTGGAACTTACAGCAGCCCCCACAGATAAAGCAAATGTACCAAACATTTCTGCAAAAGGCATCTCTCCACCCTACAAATTCAACAAATTCAATTCCGATCTAACATTATTGGACAATATTAAAAGAAAAGAAAAATCCAATTAATACCATTCAGTACAGCATAATCCACCTCACGAGGCGTGATTTTTAGAAGAACGAAGAGAATTTTACCTCCATTTGCCAAGAAAACCTGTAATAAACAGCCATGATAGCCATGGAAGTGATCCCTGAACTGGACATAACTGCAGCAACAAGATAAGTAAATCTCTCTGATTGTTTCTTGGCCAATTTCTCAGCCAACCGGGCCGCAGATAAATCTCTCTCAATCTCCTCTACAGTTGGGTTTCTCTCCAATTCTCTACTTGTACCAAATTTCTCATCCTCCAGCACAAAACAAACGGTCAAGTTATTCCTCTTTTTACACCTCAAAATCTTATCAAAATTGTGAATGGAGGGAAAGAAGAGTTTAGCGGGCTTCGGGCATAGAAATGGGCTGTGCTTGAAAAGAATGGTTCTTGAAGAACAACCGGCGACTGAAATTCCGGTCGCCATGGACGGTGGCTCGAAAGGGGAACGGGATGATAACGTAGAGGGGTTAAAGGCTTTGAATTGGAGCGACGTACAATTGTGTGTTTTCATTGGTGTGTTCACATAGACCACATGTCTCTGTACTCGCCTTTTCTGATTGTGGTTTAAATAGAAGACGAGGGAGGATTATTGAACAATCAATGCTATTTGCAGATTACTACTTTAATTGCTTTGATATACATGTGATGCTTAGTAATTTAATGTATTAGTATAATATTTTTTTATTATCTCATACATCAAATTATTTCCTGTCACATGTATATCATTAAAGCGACTACTGAGCGATTGACAATAATATTATTCTTATGGGATTATGCTGAAACATAATTTTCACATTTGTGCCATAGTGTGGTTATTCGTGCCATTTTATTCATTTTAGGTTTTATTATTAAGTCTATGTTTAATGTGATTAAAATTACAATTTCGATAACATTGATAAATTGTGTGGTTTAAGAGCGATCCTAAAAATTTTGATGCCCAAGACAACAAAATATTATGAGGCCGCCAATTTTTTTTTTTTTTTTTTAACTTTTTGCAAGCATAACAATTTCTTTAGAATCCATTAGGGTCAAACGTTACAAAAGACAAGCGACAACAAATATTGCCAATCGCAACAAGTTATTTTTCTTGTAATGGGAACATGATAAGTCCATTTTTTTCATGTACTTTTCACTTGGCTTAGTTCGTTATTTAAATTTTAAAGAGGAGTTTAATTGTACTTTTCACTTGGTTTAGTTCTTTATTTAACCTTTAAAGAGGAGTTTAATCAACGGAGTCGCATGGCAAAATTCCGTAATTTTTTTTTTGAGGAAATTACTTAAAACTAGTTGTTTTAGTTTGAGCTTTCTAAAAATCAGATTTAAACGTTTTTTAATCAAATATCAGGTTTTAATTTTACAATTAATATTAATAATAATATTATAAAAATTAAATTAACCCATATACCTACCCTACTATATACCCTCACCAAATTCATTTTAAAAATAAACCCCTAAATCAACTCTCTCACCATTTCTCTTCACTCTCTCACCGCTCGCTGCATCCATCGCTGGCCATCGTCCGTCTCTTCCCCTCCCCCTCTCCCTCCCTTCTCCCCTCTGCTGCAAATCGCAATAGCGTCGCGACACTGCTGTGGGTGGGTGGCTAGCGTCGCGACGCTACGACGGTCCAACGATTTGTGTTGGTTTTGAGTTTTTCTTCATTCTCAAATCTTCTTAGCGGGATTGCTTTTGTTGTTAGTGATTTGCACATTGTGATGGTCTTTTGCAAGTGCAAATGGTGAGGTGGTGGTTGGGCTGGTGGTGGTTGTGGCGTGGTATATATAGAAATAGAGATGGTTGTTGAGGTGTTGGAGGCTAAGTGGTTGTTGCAGTGGTGGTGCAACGATTTTTTGGTTGTGATTTTAAGGTGGTTTTTCGGTGTTGGTGGTTGTTGTCGTTTTTTGTTATTGTTGTGCCAGTGGTTGATGTGGTATTGCGGCGGGGTTGACGGAGAGTGTCTTGACCAATTAGTTGGTCAATCTGTGACCAAGGCTGTTTAGGTGTATGTGACCAACTAGTTAGTCGATATGTGACCAATATTGATGGTGGATTGAGATCGGGAGACGGGTGTTTTGTTGTATGTGACCAAGTATATGGTTCTCTGTGACTACCTTAAAAATTCAAGTGTATGTAACCAATTATTGGTGGTGGATTGGGATCAGGGACGGGTGTTTGGGTGTATGTGACCAACTATATGGTTATCTGTGACTAACTATTAATCTGTGGCCTTAAAAGTCGATAATCTGTGACTGAAAAATATGATCTGTGACCAACACATTTGGAAATATGTCATATAACAATCAATAATTTTTTTTAACTCGTGACCAACTAAAAATTTGTGACCTATACTTTTTTTGATCAGTGATCAATGAAGTTAAGTGTGACCTATAAATCTTTTATTTGTGACCTTGAAAATAATTTGTGACGAATTAATTTGATAAGTTGAGATTGAAAATTAATTTTTAACTAATTAATAAAATATATGTGACCAAATTGCATATAACTGTGACCTTAACAATTGTTGAAATCGGACTAGTCACCAGAATTAAGTGGCAACGGAACGGTCATCGGATTCGTCGTCGAAATGAAGCACAACGGAAGCGATCGCCGTAGCCGTAGTCGTCGAAACAGTAAGGTGGCGGTGGTGGAGGTGGAGGTGGGGTAATTATATTATATTACCTATAAATATTTAATTTAACATAATTGTTAAATATAAATAATTAAATCATGGAAAAGCTTGATATTTGAAATTCTAAACCTTTGGGCTTGATTTTTTATTTCATGATAGTTAATGCCTGACCCATGCATTTTTTTTTTCCTTTTTTTGTACATAAAACAATCATTTGGTCTTTTAATTTTTCCGAAGGCCCCTCACAAATTAAGGTCCAAGCATACCGTATAGGTAGCTTTGGGCTAGCACCAGCTATGTATGAATAAAAAGTTATGGATCTTATAAAATGTGATAAAATTAGTTTTTGACTTCGAAATAAATTAAAATTTTAATTTTAATTTTTACTAAACATAGGCAAAATATTCTTAGGGCCCGTTTGGTATAGATTAAAACCCAATTAAAATTGAAAATATAATCGTTATTGGGTCTCACTCGTCTAATAAAAGTCAACAATAACGATTAGTTTTTCAATTTTAATCTCTATCAAATGAGCTCTTAATATTTATTCATTACTTCACTTATGTACTTAACTTTTTTTCACATTCTTCTATTTAACATTTTATTAATTAATATATAGTCTTTATTTTTGTCAATATTTGTTAGGTTCTTTAAGATGAGAGATAAATATATAATTACTTAAAAATAAGAGGTTAAATAAGTCTTTTTCACTTTCTCTTAAAATATAATCAGGGACTGTGAAATGTAATGAAAATATAATCAGGTTGGGTTGTGTCATGTCGTGTCGTGTCGTGTCGGGTTATGAGTTAACTTATCAAAATCGAATAAATCCGTCCAACTCATCCCGACTATATTTATGCACTTTACAAGTATTGTAATGTTGTTTGGACGAATACACATTCAACACAAAAATATTTTAATTGTCCAAAAAACATTTCTTGACTTCATATAATTTAAATATCAATATGTTCATATAACATTTCCGGACATCAATTGCCAAAATAATTCAGATTTTTTGGTTATTGCAAGTATAAAGACCTAATATTATATAAGTCATGAGTCAATTATAAATTAGTTAAACCGACTAGTCTACTTTAATCTTTATTGATAAGTTTTCTCAAACCGACCAACCCAATCCAACACAACCCAACCCCGACCGATACTTGATTGGGTTGTGTTTGGTTTGGTTAAATTATGATTAACCTGATCATGTTGGGTAGTGTTTGGTTTGAAGCAAAAACTGACCCGACCCGACCCGACCCGACTCGACCTAACCCAACACAACTCAACTCATACCCACCCCTATAATGGTGGTTATATTCATACCAATATTGTTTTATAAATACACCATATTTTAATTACATTACAAGTAATTAACTTTTATTTATTATTACATTTATATTCTTAAATCTTTTCATCACATTCTTATTTTTAAAATTTCATCATTCAAAAAATCTTGTTCTTAATCATAGTTTTCATCCAAAAATATTGTTAACGCACTTTAAGATGAGGGTCAAATGTCTAACGCGTTTTTGCAGTATTATTTATTTTCCTTATTCAAAAATACAATGGACAAAATGAGTCTTTTTACTCTATTTTAAAGAAAATTTTGGAAAGAAACCTTAATCAATGATAATTTATATTAGTTTGAAAATACGAATGCAATGAAAAAAAGTTTGAAACTCAAATGTGATAATGTGTAAATGTTATGAACATTTCACACAATTAAAATATAGTCTAATTATTAAAATTTTTGATGTGAATGTATTTCTTATTTATGTAATGTGTTATAACAAACGAATATTTTTTATTTTTTTGAAATAGGTCCGACCTTATGAAATTTCACAAGATTGCCATTTTTCCTTCTTTTCTTTTTACTAGTTTTTGCCCGTGCGATGCACGGGCTGTGTTATTTTGAAGGTAATGTTAACGTGTTAAATATGTAAAGTTATGTTAAATTATCGTGAATTACATTTTGAATGTTAGATATGAGTCATTGAAATCATCCAAATTGAATCATTAGTATTATGTTGAATTTCAATTATATTTTAATGTCAATATTATTAAAACTTCATTTACGTAAATTTGGATGGTGTCGATCTCATATCTTAGGTACTCCCTTGATGTAGGGCATGATTTGATTTTACTCCAACATCGAATTTCAATTTTATCGTAAATATGAATTTGGCTTGGTGTTTTGGCGCTACATAACGCCAAGGTACGTTCAAATAATTGAACATACATATCAAAAAGGCTCTGACGGATGGCTATATAATATGAAAGAAATGTACTAAAGAGGGTGGACTGAATTTTGTAATGTGCAAAATGTAAATATTTATTTGAGTAAAAATAATTTTAATTTAACGATGTCAATCATTTGGCTTGTCATTTTAGCATTCTATTATGGAAAGGCGTTCTTTTTAAAACAATTGTATTATGCTTTTTATAACACTGGTATTATGCGGACTATATACTTGTGCGTATTGGTATTGTGCATTTTATGTGGTGTGTGCACCGTATAATTCGAAGTATATAAGGAGCGTGCTACGAATTGTTCGGAATAGTTGGTGCAGTTCGTGCGCTGTATGTCCGGATGCCACTTGCGGAATTAAAGGGCCACAGAATTCGGACCACATAGGAAGCGTATGCCGAATTCTTCTGATGGATTAAAAAGAATGCGTATTAAATATTTACAACAGATTTATAGAAGTTTTATATATATATTTTTTTTGAAGTTTTCAAGAGAAATCAATTTTTAAATTACAGCAAACTGAAGAAATTTGGATTTCAAATTTTTTAATCTCAAAGAATTGTGAAAAATAATAAAAACAAAATGTTACAAATGTGTGCCAAAGCGCATAGAATTGCGCCTAGTTGTACATTAGTGGTAGAAAATATTTTTCATCACTAAATAAGATGCTAATCCATTTGACTCGGTGTTTTGGCGCTACATAACGCCAATGTGCGTTCAAATAACCGAATATACATATCAAAAAGGTTCTGGAGGATGGATATATAACATAAAGAGGGTGGGCTGAATTTTGTAATGTGCAAAATGTAAATATTTATTTGATTAAAAATAATTTTATATGAAACATAATTTTAATTTGACTATGTCAATCATTTGACTTGTCGTTTTAGCATTCTATTAAGTGGAGACATGTTTTTTAAAACAATTGTATTATGATTTTTATAACACTGGTATTATACGGACTATATACTTATGCATAGTGGTACTTTGCATTTTATGTGGGGTGTGTAACATATAGTTCGAAGTATATAAGGAGTGTGCTACGAATTGTTAGGAATAGGTGGTGCAGTTGGTGCGCTGTATATCCAGATGCCACTTGTGGAATTAAAGGACCGTAGAATTCGGACCACATAGGGAGCCTATGCCGAATTTTTCGACATTGGAGTGCCGTATTGAGGGGCCGCAGGATTCGGAGCACATAGGGAGCGTGTGCCCAATTCTTCGGTACTCTTGCGCTGAATTCTTCGGTACTGGAATGCCTATTGAGGACCGTAGAATTCGGACTACATAAGGAGCGTGCGCCGAATTATTCGGCACTGGAGTGCCATATTGAAGGGCCGCATAATTCGGAGCACATAGGGAGCGTGTGCCGAATTCTTCGACGCTGAAGTGCCGTATTGAAGGCCGTAGAATTCGGAGCACATAGGGAGCATATGCCGAATTCTTCGGCACTGAAGGGCCATATGTTTCTGGAATTGGTATCCGTAGAATTCGGTCATGTGGTCCAAATTATTCGGTGTTGGTGTCCCGGATTCTTCGGCCATATGGTCCGAATTCTTCGGTCATGTGGACCGAATTATTCGACCATGTGGTCCGAATTCTCCGGTGCTGTCATCTCGAATTCTTCGACCATGTGGTCCGAATGCTTTGGCCATATGGGCCGAATTCTTCGGTCATGGGGATCGAATTATTTTGCCGTGTGATCCGAATTCTTCGGTGCTGGCATCCCGAATTCTTCGACCATGTGG
Source organism: Fraxinus excelsior (assembly GCA_019097785.1). Lineage (NCBI taxonomy): Eukaryota > Viridiplantae > Streptophyta > Magnoliopsida > Lamiales > Oleaceae > Fraxinus > Fraxinus excelsior. Next base: position 8,591,949 of record CM032629.1, read on the forward strand.
TCCGATTGCTTAGGTCATGTTGTCCGACTTCTTTGATGCTAGTGTTTCGCACCTTTAATCTTTAGAATGTGGAGCCACTGATCGACAATATTAAAGGTGCATATTTTATTTTTACGTTTTAACGTAGATTGCAAATGTAGATGAATAATTAAATACCATTACATATATAAAAAAAAAACATTACATGCCAAAATTTACTACTTTAAAATAGAGACACACATGAACTTTAAATACATCAACTTCATCATTTCCACAAAAATTATATTTCAGTTACAATATTCATGAGATTCTACAAAATGTTTTATCTTTATATAAGAAGGCACTCAACCAAATTTTCCACAAGTTGGAAGTTGTACAAAATTCCAATATATATTTATCTTAAAGGACTGCAGAAAGAAAAAAAATCCTGTGAAATTCATCGCTGTAGAATTCAGGACACGAGCTCCACATGACCGAAGAATTCGGCGTCCGCGTTGAGCTCGTGTCCCGTTTGTGCCGCAAAATTTCTGCAAGCCAAACGAATATTGAACTTCAGTAATAAGGGCAAAGAAGGATAAACCGCATAAACAAATTCTCAGAAAATTTAAAGTTCTTATTATGTTATGAAGATATACACACCTAGTAAACATAACTGTAAGTTGAGAATACAGAAATCTTTACACACAAGCTAACTATATTTTTTCCTTCCATAAGAATATAATAAACAGAAAAGAGTCATAAGTAAAATATAAATTCTTGAAAGCAAATAGTTTATCGATCCAGCTAAGTTTTAATGTTAAAGGACTACAAAGATACAAAAACATAAGAAATATTAGCCAAAAAATTGCAGCATACACTTTTCTCCACTTTTCCATTGCTGGAACTACCTTGGCAACCACCACTATAAGGACTACAAGATCGGCCATAGTTACCACGCCTTTCAAAAAGTTTCCTGGTATCAGCATCATCACATGTCTGATGACCACAAGAAGTTTCCACATTTCTGTACGGGTTCCCATTGTCATTGAGTCTGTGTTGTACCCATGGCCACAACAATTGTTAGCTGAGTCTCAGAATAAGAATGCATTAATAAAACCAAGCTCTTCATTGCAAAATCTTTCCAGAAAGTCCATCCGATAATATAATTGATCTGAATGAAATAGAAAATATTTTATTAGTTAAACAACTAACAAATAATTATAATACTAACTTTAGTATGATGTGAAATAAAATTGATGAATAAAAGTCATAAAACTCTAGTGACATTTATAAAATGCATAAATTTAAATTCAAGTAATGAGATTGTAAAATTGAATGCATTAGTAATAGATATTGAAGTTGCTGCCTAAAATATTGATGAAATGATTAAAATCACTAAAATTTGATCTATTTTCCCACAATTCAGATGTCGAAAATTCATGAAGTTTTTTCGAAAGAAGTAAAAAAATTGCATACATCAATTACAGAATAATTACTATAATGAATTACATTATAATGTCAGGAAATTTTAAAAACAAAGGGAGAAAAACTAAAACCTCTGGTTTTGAATTATTTACAGCAACCGTGTGTCCTTTCCGATTTCTCTTCTTGAACTTGGCTCTACATTATAGCCAAATATCTTCTTCCATTTCCTGTTTGAGCTCATACAAGTATACTAAAAAAAACTTCATTTTCACCTCATTCCCCTTCTGTATAGTTGCTTTGTTTTACCTGTGTATTAATGAAAGGATTTCCTTGTAGACAACATTTGTGGTACATCTTTCGTGTAAATGGTCAACATTTATGGGTTTAAGTAGGACTTTGATAGACTTGCTTGTTTTCGCTCTTGATAATGCTACATAGAGTTGACCATGACAAAAAACTGGTTGGGGAAGATACAAACCAACAAAATCAAGTGTTTGACCTTGTGCTTTGTTTATCGTCATTGCGAAGCATGGCCTAATTGGAAATTGAGTTCTTTTGAATTGAATTGAATTTTGATCGCTTTTTAGAGGTATAAAAGGGATCCTCGGTAAGAAAACATATTTTCCACAATATTCACCAGTTGTGATTTCCGCCAGAATTACATTCTTTTCAAACTTTCGACAAGTAAGGCGTGTCCCATTGCATAACCCTTCTGAAGGATTGATATTTCGTAATAATATCACAGGACAATTTATCTTAAGCATCAATTCATGAGGTGGAATACCATTTGAGGTTATACTATTCAAAAAATCTTCTTGCAGGCTGTGTTCTGATTTATCAAGTGCTTCATCAAAACTATAGTATGTATACATTTCACCAGGAATTTGTTCAAGTAAAATTCTGTTAATATGATCAACGCATTCATTTGTAGGTGTAAGAATAACTCGGCTTGCCATCACGTGAAGATTATCAGCATATGTTTCTATATCTGTATCCGGGAAAACATGATGTATCAAGTTTTTTAAGGATGTGATTTCATCTACAAATGGTAAAAATATATTCTCTGGAAGCTTAATGCATTTACAAGTATGTTCTTCCTCTATTCCATCTCCAATTCTCAGCAAGTAACTACAGAAGGTGGGATCCAATTTAGCCCTCATATTTTCAATTAATGGTAGATGCAAAAAGGAAGGCCATAAGTCTGAGAATACTAAGCTAGCTTTCATTATATCGTATTTTTTCCCTTTTCGCACAACTGGTAAAATTTGTCGAAAATCTCCTCCAAGAACTACTATTTTCCCACCAAAGAGCAAATCACAATCAGTAATATCTCTAAACATTTTATCTACAGCCTCTACAGCACAACGATTAACCATAGGTGCTTCATCCCAAATGATTAATCTAGACATTTTCAACAAAGTTCCTAAAGCTGATTGCTTGCTAACAGAACAACTTACTTCACCAAAAGTTTCCAAAGGAATTTTGAATCTTGAATGAGCTGTTCGACCTCCAGGTAAAAGTGATGCAGATACTCCGGATGATGCTGTTGCCAAAGCAATTAAATTTTGCGACCTTACACCACTTAGGAGTGCTTTATATAAAAAAGTTTTACCCGTTCCACCTGGACCATCTATGAAGAAAGCTCCTTGTGATTCTAATTTAACTTTTTTCATGATTGTATCGTATGCAAATTGTTGTTCTTTATTTAATGTTGCTGCACAAATAAGCCCCCCTTGAGTATCAAAATTAGTTGTCTCTTCTTCAATCATTCTTCTCAATCTTTCAGTTTCATCTATATTTACATTGAATGGCACTATTGCGTAATCATTTATGTTCTTACCTATTGATTCCAAAATAGAATTGATGTCTTGTAAAGCTCGTAATTCAGCAACTCTTACAGATATATTTTCATGTACATAATCATCAATCATATAAACTTTAAACTTATCCCACAAGAGCTTTGGATGATTAGGATTACAAAGTATAAGAAGTGTAGCAAAAAGACGTCTTAAAGCAATAGGCATCTCGTACAAAATAGCTTCAGATATACATTCTTCACAATGATTGTCTCCACTTAATAAACCATGTAGAAGTGCTGCATCACGATATGTAGAAGCAGTTACACCATTCAAAGTTCTTAAATGATTGAAAGATATTGGTCCTCTAATGTGATTAAGAAGAATACGAAGAAAATATCGTTCTCTTTCAGATGGGTGAGCTGTGACAATTCGTCCTATGACAACATGTTTTTTTCTAGGAGTCCAAACTTTGTTATTTGCATTCCAAACAAAATGTTTTGGAAAATCTCGATACAATAATGTACGAGCAAATTCATTTGTTTCATTTATTCGGAAAAATTCAGTTAGCATAGTTCTTCTTATATTCTCCTTTTGAATAACAATCAATAAATCATCATCATCAGCGTATGTTACTTGTTGATGATCCTCAATATGAAGTTGTAAAGAGCAAACAGATGGATACATATCGGATAAATTGAAAGAGAAAATCCTCCACATAGCTTCAGGTGGAGATATCCATCTAGCAGATTGATAAGCTGAAATTTCATCAATTTCTTTATTTGCTTCATTGGTATCAACATGAAAATTAATACGATCATGACCTTTGTACACATACTTGTAGAGATATTTAACAGTCTTAATAGAAGAACATACTTCAACATTAATATGACAATCAAATTTAGCACTTAAATAAGGATTGTATGGTACAACCCAACGATTGTCTAACATTTGACCTCTAACTTTAACAAAAATACCATTATTACGCCGCCTATATAATGGGTATGAGTTATCACCGAATATAGTATTATCACAATAATCCTTCGGATATTTATTTTTACAACCTTTATTTGGCTCCATGCATACATTCTTAGGATTTAGCTTTCCACAAGGGCCATGCATATTATGTTTAACAATAACAGAATGAAGATAAGAGTATTTCTCTTTGTCAGGAATTTCACAAGAAACTATCTTATCAACCTCTTCGGCACAACAAATTTTGTGGCCACAGTTAAAAATCAACAATAGATGTGCATAAGGAAGCCCTCTTTTTTGGAACTCAATCACATATATATGAGCAATAACAGGGCCTAGTACATTTTTCTTATATAAATCATTTTTTAACTCCTCTAATTTTGCTCGAAAGATACGTACAATTACATCTAGTCGATTTTGAACATCATCATTATGTCTTAGTTCTTGGTTAATTTCTGGCCAATTGGGATTACACGTGACAGTTAAAAATACATCTGGTTTTCCATAACGTTGTACAATAGACATGGCATCCATATATCTCCTTAACAAATCTCTAGGACCACATGTAAAAGATTGTGGTAAAACAAATTTCCTTCCTATTTTGTACCCTCTTGTCTCTCCATTTTCAACACTATCTACAATGCCTTGATAAAGTTCAGCACGTATCTTTTTCTGGTTATTACGAAAATAATCTAATCTAGTAGTTTCAATCTTAACATACATATCTACAACATATTGTTGGAATAGTCTACCAGTATGAAGTAATACAAACTTACCGGAAGACCTGATTTGTAATTTGTATGAATAGTATTCTCGACAAGAGACTTGAGACCGTTTCTTCGTTCCATTAAGTACTGCATCACATAACAATAACATAATCTGAGTATTCATATTCATTTTAACCAGTAAATTGTAAATAATCAATAAATTTAGTATAAAATCCATCTACTAACCCACATCTTCTTTTTCAAGAAGTTCAGCTGCAGAAGTCATTGTGGTAGGAAGAACGATATGATCAGGTAAATGCGCAGGCGAAACACATGTGTTTTTATATCTCTCAATACCTTCATGCCAACCAGATTCTCCATATGGAAAGATTAAAGGATATTGCAAAGGATCATAACAACCATAGTAATAGTGAACTTTATGCGATTCACCAGAGTGACCATCACGATGACGAATATTTGCATTGTCATCATCTTCGACCCATACAGCAGCTACTTGAGAAGTTGTAGGAGTATTAAACACTCTTTGATCAACTCTTGGATCACATCTTATTTGTATCCGATGGTGTTGCAAGTTAGGTATATTACTTAAAGATCTAAAGAATCTACTATATGGATTTACGTTTAAAATTTGCATTAGAAGAATCAAAGTAGATTCAACAAAATTCTCTGAAATTCTCATACGATTTTGAAGCTCATTATCTGTATCATAAAAATATAACTGCATATAAGAAGGTATATTATTCTCTGGCATAAGTTGATTTATATAATGATACACTTGTCCCTGTACCCTAAATGTGTAAATACCTCTGTATGTTTTAAAAAGTTCTTTATCATATTTTACACCAAATGAAGTGAATGCAAAGTGGTTATTATATCCTCTTGCGATTTTTTTAAATTCCATACATATAGATTCTTTAGAAGTAAACAAGACATATAGTTCAGTTGGTGATTCAGGTATAAAAAGTTTAACTTTTCCTTCGGAACAACAAAAGCCTTTGCTTTCCTTAAAAAATTTTCGTGCACCACAATATTTACAATCAACACATGTTGGTAATACATATGAAGCATTTGGTACATTCAATAGGTTTGAACTTTCTTCTAATTCGGAATTAAACCTATCGACTGTTTGGTTTGACGTTGAAGCTTCAGAATCATGATGTATGGTAGATTCACACATTTCAATACGACGTAAGCTATTCTCTCCATATGAAATACGGTTATTAATCCTCTTTCGAAGATCAGTGTGCTCAATTACCAATCTATTGTACCGATCTTTTTCTCTTTGATTGTGTTGTTGACGAATAAAGGCATTATATGATTCATTGGTAATTTGAGAGGTAGCTTGAATGTTAGTTAAATCAGCATCTCCATCAACAGATGGTACAAAAATATCCATCACAACACTAACAATTTTTGTAGAATAGTTGAACCTCAATGGTAGCTGTAAACAATAAAAGGTTTAGAAAGAAATAATATTAATTAAAACATACATAGAATGAAACTAAAGTTTAAAATATCAAAATTTGTGACCAATGACTAAAAATATACTTTAAAATGAAAAAAAAAATAGTATGGACAAAGTAAACTCAAGAACCATATATCCTCCTTATTTTCTACCCCAACCATAGAATAAAGTCGTTTGTCGACTTAAAGAATAAATCAAAAATCACTGGTGTCTCCAAATTATTCGGAGACAGAGTGTGTCTGTCTCCGAATTATTCGGAGAAAGACACACGGTGTCTCCGAATTATTCGGAGACACCGCGAACACGGTGTCTCCAAATAATTCGGATACACTGGGCACGGTGTCTCCGAATAATTCGGAGACAGACACACTCTGTCTCCGAATAATTCGGAGACACCAGTGCTGTCTCCGAATTATTCGGAGACATCGCCCGTGTCTCCGAAAAAAACGCTGTGATTTTTTTTCGTCTTCCTCCTTCTACAGCATAATTCATTACAGAGCATATTTTCTAACATGGAAATAAATAAATTTTACGCTTATTGTTCTACAACTTTGCTGAAAGAAAAAACATTTGCATGGCTTCTCCTATTTACAGTAACTTATGAAATGAAGATTTCTCAGTAAATTTAAAGAAAAAAAAAACTTTAGAAAAAAAGAATAACAGGAACTTTAGGGAAAAAAAAATCAAACCTTTTGAAGATTTCTCTGTCTCTCTAAAGAAGTTGAATGAATGAAGAAGAGAAATGAAGATTTGTTATATTCCTACTGCTATCACCGCCTCACTTTTTTTTCATTTATAATTATCTTTTTGCATGAGACATTAGTGACCACAGCCTCATGCCAATTTAGTCAAAAACAGTGGCTAGGATATTTTGTATTCAACATAATCGGCTACATTAATTTAATTTGTCTAGGATGAATAGTAAAACACCAGTTAGCTACAGTAGTGTGAACACGAAGGCAGAAAAATGAACAGTGAACTCATATTCCCTCTTTTATATAAAGGCAATGATATATATTTGCCAATTCTCGGCTCCTATTTTGTGAGATTGGGTACTCGGGTAGCTATTGCACAATTATGTTGCAACTTGCATCCAGAGTTTTCAATACAAAAAATAAAAGTAAAAATAGAAACACTAAAAAAATTTATCCCCTGCCCTACTTGTTTATATCCCTTCCTCTACTCTTATATGGCCATAGACAAAGTGACATCAATAAAATTAAAAGAGAAAAAAATATGAATGAATAAAATAAACTCGACTTGAAGTAATTGCGAACGCAAGTGAATAAATAGAGTAAGAGGAAATTCGAAAATGATGTGTCATAGAAAGTTTACGAGGATGATTTTGTCAACATCAAGAAAAAGAGAGTGATCGAAGCACTTGGGATATGGAGGGTGTGAAAAAAAAAAAGAGGCAATAATTTAAAAATTATGATGGCATTGCCGTAGTTTGGTTAGCTTAGCACGGGCGAATTGTAAGAGAATGGAGGTGATAACATGGACAGTGGTACATAGACACGCGTCAGAATGAGAGGAGGAATGTGAGGTTCATGACTCTCCTTTGGATTTCGGACAGCAAATCACACTTGAAATGGGATAAAAACACGTGTACATTACATTTATACTTCATGCCAAAATTAAATTGCTGAAAAAACTGCTTTTTTTAAAAAACTATTCAATGAGGTTGCCACGTTTGTACAATGTAAAAAAAATATACATAATTATATGTATACATACACATACTAGTTACAGCTAAACGTGTGTTGCACGTTATTTTGAAATACTTTATAAATGCTGTAAAAATGATATTTGAAAATTAGTGAATATAAAAAATAGTTAAAAAAAACTATTTATATGAAATGAACTTTTTATACAATTCAATTATTTAGTATGATAATAATTAACATTAATTTATATATATCCTATTATAATTCAGACAATTAATTCTTCTAGTTCATGCATGTAAACTTTATATAGGGCATGTTTGAGTCATATTAAAATCTGATTTTAATTTAAGTCAAAATCAAACAATCAAATATCAACTACATCTTTCACGAGTCCTACATCTTTTCAACATACATTTCAAAAATTTTCATCACAATCCATTTAAAATCTGATTTTTATCTACACCAAACACCCTGATATATTGGGGTTGTTCAATTACTCTAAAAATACTACAATTCAGTTATTTATGTATGTGCATGTATACTAATTATCATTTATTTATGAATATGTTAAATATAATATTAAGTCATCAAGTTCATGTATACATATTTTGGGAGCTATTCAATTTTTCTAGGAGTAAATAAATTATTCAAGTTCATGAATACGTATTTACTTTTAAGATTATTCATTTTATCATAAAATATTCTAGGAGTATATAAATTATTAAAGATCATATGATTTGGGAGATATTCAATTATTATAGGAGCAGATAGATTATTCAAGTTTATATACACTTATTTAATTTCAATATTATTCATTTAATCTATGATATAACGTCATTTGTCTAAATGTATATAAATTATTAATTTTCTATATCTATTAGTTCAATTTAATTCAATTTCCTGTTGGTTCACTTACACCCCTTTTGTTTAAATGTATATACATTATTCTTTTTCTATATTCATTGATTCAAATTAATTAAATTTCATTTTCATGAATCAATTTGATTGTTCTCGTACAATTCAATTACATATTTACGTACATGTATAATAATTAACTTTCAATTAAATACATAACGAAAAATGAAAAGTAAGGTACATTAAAATAATTGAATTGTAGTAAGGGTATAATCATCCAAAAAATAATTATCACTTGATGTGATATTTAATATATTATAAATATAGAATTTGCTTGAGGTAGAAGAGTGCACGTTTGACAGTTGAACAAGTTGCTTACGCTTGTCTGTACCTGTGTTGTTTCCTGCATTTGCAAGAAACACGTCTCTTTTGCTCATGTTGGTCCATCATTATTGGAAAAAAAAAAAAAAAAAAAAAAATTCTCAAATTTATTTTCAATCATACATTTTTATAACAAAATATTTTACATGTAAATTCAAGATGAATTTTTTTTTGATTGACAACACATCACTTAGGGTTTGTTTGATTGCAATGGCGGAAAATGGGTGGAAAAAAAATGAATTACAGAGAAAAATAATTGTATAGAAATTGTTTTTCAGGGAATTATTAATTAAGTGTGTTTGATTGATATAATTTTTCACCTGAAATTTTTTAAAACTTTGGATCTTTTTGTTCACGTTTGACTTTATTTTACATGAAAATTGTTCATTAAAGTGATCTTTTTTTTTAACAATTGGTTATGAAATTTATTACCATTGCCAAAAAGTAAAAAAAAAAAAAAAAAAAAAAGTTTACTCGAAAACTATTTTTGCATCAAAGTTTAGTGTTCGTTTGGCTTCATTTTACATAAAAATTATCCATTAAAGTGATTTTTTTTTACAATTGATTATGAAATTTATTACCATTGCCAAAAAAAAAAAAAAATGGCCGACCTGTAATTCATTTTCCCACCAAAATAGTGAGAAAATGAATTCCCCAAATTGAAGGAAAATGGGCACGTAGGGGATGGGAATGAAAAAAATTTCCTTTTGGAAAATTTGTGCCATCAAATAGCACAAAGGTGGAAAAAAATTTCATGGAAAATCAAACCAATCAAACAGGCCTTAGAATCATTGGAAGATGGAGAGAGAAAAAACAAGCCAATCATGCACTATCGCATCAACATCGATATGAATTTTATCGACAGAATCTGTACTTGTGATGTTACTGTCTCCTCCAGCATTTATTGGGCCAAGTCTTGCACTCACAAGCCAGCCATTCGGTCTCAATAATTTAGGCCCGCGCTTAGAGTCTGTTTGGTAACAACTAAAATTGAAAATATGACCGTTATTGAGTTTCACACGTCTAATAAAAGTCAACAATAACGATTAATTTTTCAATTTTAATCCTATTTTAATTTCTACCAAACATGCTCTTAATTTGTGATGCGTGATGCTGCCCTTAGATTTTTAAGGTACCAAATAGTAAAAAAAAAAAGTCTTATCTAATCGATGCAAGATTTTACTAGATTGCAACAATTATAAGTGACATCGAATCAATAATTGAGTTAACGAAAGCAACCTGGCTAGAGAACTCAGGCAATTTGGTATATTAAATCCCTGTTTGGTACACATTAAAATTTTTATTTTTATTTTTATTTTTTTACTCATTTTCAACTACACATTATTCAATAAAATAATAGTTTCCATCATATAAATAATTTTTCCTTCTTTTTAAACCACTCATTCTCCACCAATCTACTATTCCATAATACATTCTTCTAGAATAATGTAGCTTAAACACACCCTAAGTGATCAAATTTGCAAGTGGAGGTTTAGAACGAAATCAAAGTAAATCTAGGATACAAGCAGAGCCTCCAAAGCTATGATGGTTTGTGTTGTGCCGTCATTTCGAATTCCGACCGATTTCGTCACTGGTTAAATGGGATTAATCATCTAAGTGGACGTTTGATGAGAATTAAAATTAGATTTTTAGTAGATTGTAATATAAGTTTTTGAAATATGTAGTTGAAAAGTTGTGAGATTCATGAAAGATGTGGTTAATATTGATTGTTTGACTTTAACTAAGATTAAAATCTGATTTTAATTCGAAACAAGCGAAACCTAAATCTTGAATTAATTTACTCGAATTCTAATACTACATTTGTCCCACAAAGATAGTCATATTTCCTTTTTCATACAAATTTAAAATAAATCTAGTTAAGCCATGTTTGGTGGCCATTTTTTTTTTGAAAAATATTATTTTGAATAGTGATTTTTTGAAGAATGTATGGTTAAAAAGTAGAAAAAAATTTGAATTTACGTGTAAAATATTCCTTTTGTTAATGTGCAGTTGAAAATGAGTATGCAAAAAAAAAAAAAAAATTAAAGAATGGAAGACAAAGAAGGGCTTGATATAATTGAAACCAATAATTTGAAAATTGGCTTGGACATCGACTCGAAAAAGGAAAAGGGTCAAGGATTAAAGGATCGAAACGAGATTGAACCAAAAATTAAATAAATAATTCATATATTCACGTATTTTCATTTCTTCCAACTTTAATAATATGTATTCTATTAAAATTATGCATAATTAATTAAGTTTTTTTTTTTTTCAAAAATTAGATGATAATTTAATTTTTAATATTAATAATATAATTTAAATTAAGCTCATCTACAACCTTCACTTTACCCATCCCAACAAACCCTAATTCATTTTAAAAAATATCATCTCCTTGATGCTTCATTTGAACATACTTCGGCAAGTCTCAAGTGCTCACTCTGGCAACTCAACACGGCATAGCGGCGGTAGAACATCACCGTTGCGCAAGGTGCAGATCCATCCTTTTTTTTTTTTTTTTTTTTATATTTTTGAGTGGTTTTGTGATAGACGGTTCAGTGGTGATTCTGTGGTGTCGTGGTGGTGATGGTGTGTTGGTTTTGCGATTGCAGTAATGGTGGAAGTGTCTGTGCAATGTGCTGTGGTTGGGTGCGATGGTGCGGTGGAGTTAGAGGTGGCAATCGAGCCGAGTAGCTTATCGGCCCGCCCGCTCGGCTCGTACTATAGCAACCCACGAGCCGCTCGGGCTCGCCAAAAAACGAGCCCGAGCACAAGCCGAGCGGGCTCGGCTTGTTTTTGACTAGCGGCTCGTCCATTTTATTTTATGTTATTTTTATTTTTTTCTTCTATAGGATAGTTACAAAAAAAATAATAATAATAATCAAATCTCATGAGCCGAGTCGAGCCGCTCGGCTCGTGGCTCGTGAGAGACAAGGCTCGCCCACAAGCAACGAGCCAAGCAAAAGCTCGACTCGTTTTGTAACGAGCCACGAGCTCGGCTCGTAGGGCAACGAGCCTAGCTCGGCTCATTGCCACCTCTGGAGTGGTGGTTGGGTTTGGTGATGTGTGCGGTGGTTGGGTGTTGTTGTGTAGTTGGGTGTGGTGATATGTGCGGTGGTGGTTGTGCAGTGGAGTTGACCAGTGGTTGGATATGGTGTTGTGTGCAGTGGTGGAGTACAGTGCTGTGTGTGGTGGTGTTGGCTCTGGTCGGTGTATAGTGTGCATGGTGTTGATCGGTTGTCGTAAGTTGATGGGGTAGCTCTAGCGATGGTGTTTGATGGCGGTACTGTGTGCGGTGCGAGGTGGTGGTGGTGTGTGTGTGTGTTGTGCCGCACTGTACTGTACTGTAGGTGGTGGTGTGCAGTACGAGGTAATGGTGGTGGTGTGCGTTGGGGGGAGAGTATGTCAATTTATCTGGATGGTCATGGTGGTGCGGGCGATGGTGTTCGACGTGGTAAATATGGTGTAAATGTTAAGTGCAACCAATTGTGGTCAATGGTGGGGAGTGTAGATAGTGGCTGTGGTGGTGGCGTTGACATTAATGGATTTGAGGAGGTGATGATGGTGGTTGGTACAGCGGCGATGACGACGATGCTATTTTGGGTGGTGTTGACTGTCGTCGTTGTAGTGGTGTTGGCAGTGGTGACCGGAAGCAGTGGTGAGGTTGTGGTGGTTATAAATTGTTTTGTTGATTATGACCATTAAATTTGTTGGTGTGTGACCAATAGACAATACATGATCAATGAAATAGATAAATTGTAACCAATAAATAATGTATGACCTAAAAATTTATTAAGTTGTGATCAATAATTTGATAATATGTGGCCAAAAATAAGTTAGACCAATTAATTTGATATTTTGTGATCATGAAATAAGTTGTGACTCATAATATTTGTGACCAAAAAATAATATGTGATCTCTAAAATTTATTGTTTGTGACTGTGACATCTGTAATTGTGAATATTACATAGTCGTGACCATAAATTATATAATATCGTGACCCTAATATATTTATGTGTGGTTTGATGGATATTATTGGGCGAAAGAATTTATTTTAAATAGTGATATGATGGGAAATATGTGGTTAAAAAGTAAGGAAAAATTATTGATGTGATGTAAAATATTATTTTATTGAAAAATGTGTAGTTGAAAATAAGTTTTGAAAGAATGTGTGTCAAATGAGGCTTAATTAATACAATATTTTTTAATTATTTATTTAAAAATAAAAATAAAATTAATATCCGATTTTTGAAAAAATGAACCTTATTTCTTATATATGAAATAGATCATACTTAATGTCTTATTAATGAAATTTTCCTTAGGTAAATTGTAAAGCAAAATTTAAGCCCGAGTTATTCCCTATATATAAATATAGCTTTCCACTATCATATCCTTAATAGCCAGCCGTTTCTGTTGCTCCATTGTTGAAGAGGCTGCCATTTGTTGCTCCATATAGACGAGGAGCCGTTGTTGCTCCACAATTATCTTTGAACTTTCTACATTGCAACCTTCCCTCCCTTTTTGTTTTTCATTTTGAGTTTTGGCACCCCTTTTTGCTTTTTGTTTTAGATTTTCAGCGATCTACGAACATTGGGTAAATAAGAGAAGTGAGATACTCATTTCACTACTATTATTTTTTGTCAAAACAATCAGAAAACACCACCCAAACACCACCCAATAAGAAAATTAATAAATTAACTACAATAAGACTATAATTTGAAACAGATGAAAATAAAAAAATATGGTTATCTTTATGGAACATGGGTAGTATAAAAAAAAGTACTTTCACTTATAAATAAATAACTAAATTCTAATTATAAAAGAACATAATACTAATAAAATTACTTATTTTGATAGTAGTTAACCAAAAAGAAAAAGAGGAACTCTTATAAACTTAGATTAGAAAAACGAAAGCAAGGAGATTCCGGTTTAGCGGGCCTTTTTTGTTGCCTATAGTGTGCTGTTTTTCTTCACAAATTTGTGTGGCCAAACTATTTGAGCCCAATAAGCTCGTTCTGTTCAGCCACCTTGGTCTGTTTCCTGTTGGGCCTTTACTTCCTTTAGAGCATCTCCAACATTTTAGTAGATTGTTAAAAAAAAAAAATTCCATGCAGACTACTGAATGCAATTTGATAAGGATTTTGTCAAGTTGATGTGATAAAGAAAACACGATATACAGAGTCAAGAAATCCTAAACTCCTCCACACATAACACATTACGAAGATAACAACCTATAATATCATCGTAGATCTTAATGAAAGTAAAACTATAATTTGTACACTCCACAAAAGTCTCCAAGTCTTTGAATAAATAATTTTTTTTTTTCCTGGTAGCAAGAGCTAGACTTGAGCCATGGCCACCAAGAGAATGGATTAGGGCCTCCAAAGTTGGGGCCACAAAAAATAGAATAAAATAAAAACTCCATGTGTTTGGGTCACATTATTTTGGAAGAATGAATCCCTTTTTAGGAATGAAAAAATGTATTTCGGAATAGTAGATTGATGGAAAATATGCGGTTGAAAAAGAAGGAAAAATTATTGACGTGATGGAAAATATTATTTTATTGAAAAATGTGTGGTTGAAAATAAGTAAAAGAATGAAAATGAAAATTTTAAAGTGTACCAAACAAGGCATTAGTATAGTTATTTTTATATTAATTTTTATTTTTTATTTACCATAATTCCTTTCATACACACTCTTCATTTAAATATAAATATGCTATTTATTTAGAACTCAATTGGTAGAGATTAAAATCGGATTAAAATTGAAAAATTAACCATTACTGTTGACTTTTATTAGACGGGTGAGACCCAATAACGACTATATTTTCAATTTTAATTTGATTTTAATCAGTACCAAACGAATACTTAGCCCCTGTTTGAGCCAACTTTTTTGAAAATGAGAATGAAAAATATAGTCGTTATTGGAGTCCACACAAGAGATAGAAAATTTGAATTTAAATGTTGATATGATGAATAACAGTCATATTTTTCATTTTAGTAAGTAAAAAATATGGCTCAAACGAGCCTTAATATTGTTACGCTTGCATAAAGCTATGTATGAAGAGCTCCTAATAAATAATCAGCCAGTCTCACAATTTCAGTCCCAACTGTGCTAGTGGCTAGATCAATGAATTTGAAACTACACAATAAATCAATTTGGATGCTTTTCAGGGAAGAAAAAGTTCAAGGAGGGGTGAGGTGAATTTGCCTTTGTTTGACAATCATTGAAACAATTTTTTTTTTTTTAATCATCAAATTCATTTTTAATCACACATCCTTAAAAAAATCAATATTTTAAAACTCATTTTTGAAGACCATTTTTTTTTTTTTTCTTTTTTGTAGAGAGAAGGGAAAAATGTATATTGGAGTAGTGATTTCTTGGAGAATGTATGGTTAAAAAATAAATAAAAGTTTTGACTTTACGTGTACTATATCTTATTGCAAAATGTGTAGACAATAATCAAAATAGTCATTGACTTTGTAAAAGGGTTCCAAGGGATCACTGAACTTTAAAAAATTATTACATTCATCACTAAACTTTGCAATTTGTAATGTCGTTCATCACTGACCTCGCATGGTTGCATACGTGGATGCCAAATCAGCTGAGACAATGCCATGTATGCAACCACGTCAGCATTTCCTCAATTTTTTGATGGATCGTGAAGTTGGTGATGAACAAATTACAAAGTTTAATGATGAACAAGATGATTTTTAAAATTCAATGACCCCATAGAAATTTTTTGCAAAGCTCAACGACCATTTTGGTTATTACCCCTAGCAAAATAATACACCACTTTTGTTTATCAAGCATTACAAAACTGATTTTGATACCTACCATTTTTAAAACAACGTTTACAACGCTTAACTCATACTTCCAACGGAATAACCTTACTTCAGTCTTCAGTAAAGAATAAAACTAAATTTATTTTGAAAGCATAGCAATATCAAACTAAGCATATAAAGCGCTCTAGCAAAATAATACATCACTTCTTTTTATTTTTTAATTTTTTTATCACACACTGAAAAACTGATTTTGAAACCTACCAATTTTAAAACAAGGTTTACAGAACACTTATGATACTTCCATCCAGTGGCGGACCCAGTCTCGAAGTTCAGCCTGGACGGATGTAGACTAGTCGACATCGACCATTAGCGATCATAAGAACAAGTTCGATTATTAATATTTAATTAAATAATATTAAAAATTATTCAATATATATGTAAACAAACTAAAACAAGTCTTAATCCTATTTTCCTAAAACCCTAAATTTTCTAATTTCCTAAAACCCTAAATTTCCAAATCTCAAATCACAATTCACATTACACATTACACATTTAAAAATTATAAGACCAAAACAATAATATAAGTATATAACATAAATTCTCATAATTCGCAAATCACAAATTCACATAAATTAAAAAAAAGAGAATAAACACAGACTACACAGTTAGATAGAATGCACGAGTGAACAGACGGCAAAAAATAGGCAATGACCCAGAAAATCAGAAATCTAAAATCAGAAATTTATAGCAAAATCCAGTTCACAACTCACAAGCATTAGCATTTAGCAAGTAGCAATTACAAATAGGAAATAGATTTCAAATTTATCAGTGCGAGAATACCTTCGATTTCAAAGCTCCAACCGGTAGCCTCCAGCTAATGCACCAATCCACCGCACCGTCCACCGACCAACCTCAACCGATAGTCAAAGACTCACAGCTGACAGCCACGGGAATTTTGATTTCGCCCTCGTAAGTCGTCACTCGTCTTTCTCTCTCTGCCGGAGTTAATTGGATTTGGTATTTTTGGTTAAATTGATGTTGTTGTGGATTGTGGAATGTGAGCTAATCACTAATGGATTCAATTGCAAACCGGTTGGGTTTTGGGCCTGGTTTAAATAAGGCCCAGAAATGAAAAAAATAAGAAAACAGGGGAAAAAAAATCATCTGCTGCCTGCTCTTCTTCTTCTTCCCAGCGGACGGCAGCTAGGCTGCGACTTTCTGCAACTTCCGGTGGACCCAGCACGGGCGACCGCGGGGGCTGGCCAGGTGCTGAGTCCGCCCCTGCTTCCATCAGGATATTCTTTTTCCAGCTCCTGTTTGGTACGCATTAAAATTTTTATTTTCATTCTTCTACTCATATTCAATCTTACATTCTTCAATAAAATAATATTTTCTATCACATCAATAACTTTTTCTTCTTCTACAATCACATTCTTCATCAATCTACTATTTCAGAATATATTTTTCCAAAATAATGTGTCTCAAACACACCCTCAGTAAAGCAAAAAACTAAAACTCTCTTGAAAACATAGCAATATGAAACTAAGCATATAAAGTGCTCATATTTAATTTAAAAACTTTATTATTTATAGATAGATATTGTAATCTAAGAGTCAACCCTCGTTCATTTTGGATCCATTTTCATTGAAATATTCAAGTTTCTTTATTCTTAAATGATGTATTTTTATTTAACTGCAATCAAAATATCGAAATCCAAATCAAATCAATTTGATTCGATTCAAGATCATTTTATTGATGGGTCCACATGACAAAATCAAAACTTTCAAAAAGAGTATTGTTATTTAACGAAAAAAGTATAGTACTCTCAAAATATAAAGTATTCGATATTTCTTATTACCATTTAACTTATATGTGTATTAAATGGTTGAATCCTAGACATTAATAATGGTACACTTGTCAATGAAGTAGTAACTCGAAGAACCGAGTTCCATACTCTTGAAATGCTAGAAAGTTTCTTTTATTTAGCACTAGAGACAATAGAATAAATTTATTTGTCATCACCAAAGACCATTATTCTTAAGGGTGGTTAACTGAACATGACGGGATGGGGTGGGGGAGGCGGGATCGGGCCCCATCCCGTCCCGTTATTGTTTAAGGTAGGGCAAGGCCCTTCCCCCGTTACTTTTTTTATTTTTTTGATAATTCATTTTTATTATTCTCTTTCCTTAGATTGAGACAATAATATATCTTTTAATCATTACTTATTTTTAAAAGTTACATTATTCAAATATATTTGTAAACTAAGACTTTTATTGTTTGTCATATTTTTTATATAATTTTAGTTGCCATTTTTCTTTTAGAATTAATGAAATTTTGTGAAATTTTCAATTTAAAATATTGAATTCTAAAAAAATAAAAAAATTAAACGGGGCACTCGTTACCCATCCCCGCCTCGAACTCGCTAGAGGCAAAACTCCCCGCCCCATCCCTGCTCCGATTACCTGATTAAACGGGTGCGGGGCTCGCGGACTTTGGGTTTGTCGAGTTTTCCCCCATCCCTAATTATCCCCTTTATGACAAGCCAACGCCATTAAGCACCCCCAAATCATTATTTGGAAAAAAAAAATGATATTTTAGATAGTGATTTTTAGAAGAATATGTAGTTAAAATAAGAATTTTTTTTGGATGTACTTGTAGAATATTTTATTGCGTAATTGTGTGGTTAGAAAATAGAAAAAAAAAATTGAGTTAACACGTAGAACGTTTTTTTTTTTTTTTTTGTGTGTGAATTTGTCGTTGAAAACGAGTATGTAAAAAAAACTTTTCAAATAATGATCGTCAAACATGTGCTAAATAGTACATCTAATTAAACCCCTATATGGTGACCTTTTGTATGAAAAATATTGTTTTAAATAGTTTTTTTTTCTTGGTATATTTAAAAAGTAAGAAAATTTTGAATTTACATGTAAAATATTTTATTATGTGAATGCGTGATTAAAAATGAGTATATAGATTAAACAATTTTAAACGAATGAGAGACGAACATGAGTTAAATGCAGGGACATGCAACATATGTTATTCAACTAATTCACATTGCTAAATATCAACCTAATTAATATTACATGATAAATCCCATATTCCTTAGAAACCAATCAGATTAGTGTTCTAGTACCGATGATGCTAGATATCATTGTGACATTGTTCTTTCGAAAATGTAGTATTGATTTAGTTTTTAAATTAATGATTTTTGCTTATAGTTAAAGCCAAGAATTTTCTATATTTCTTGTATTTTTTATTGATTTCTGCATGCATCAAAGGTTTTTGAATTTTCTATATTTCTTGTTTTTCTTTATTGATTTCTGCATACATCAAAGGTTTTAAAAAAATAAAAAATAAAAGCCTGAATGTCCAAGTGTCATGGACCGCAGCTTTACCTAAGCCCCGTGACCATATCATTGTAAATATTTTATTTCATTTTGTTAAATAGATGAAATTAGAAATTTTTTGTATGATTCTTCGGCCAAAAGATGTCTACTCCCGTCATTTGAGTTTTTGTTCCGAAGTATATTATAGGGGGTATTAGTCTTTCAAACATTTTCAAACTTTCTAGTGTTCGTCTATTGTAATGTTCAGCTTTGAAGCAATTGATGATCAAGTTTATTTCAATGCATTTCAATTTCATGTTGTAAGATTTCTTTAAATTGTGATCGAATTTACTTTCGTCTCAACACGATTGAGAAAAGGCGGAAGGTAGTTTAGCAGAGCAGACTACTGCCACACGGTATCCCTTTCTGTGCTAAGAAGAAATGTAACCTGTGAAACCAAGGGATGCGACTTTTGTATTTTTTTTTAATTGCATCAGAGAATTAAATAAGGGTTCAAAGTGTCATATTTCTGAAAGGACAAGGACCGAAAATGCAAATTTCCCGTTTAATTAAAATGGAACTTCGCGTCCCGATGGGAGTAGAAGACTCCAGAAGGCCCGAGTATTGGCATTTCTTCGTCTTTGTATATTCCGAGCAATAGAACTTCCTAGAACCATACCATCCATCATATAAATTTCACCCTCTTTTCACATTCTGTTCGCTTCTAAATCTCTTTGCATTTACAAAAAATCTTCAGCGCTCTTGTATAGCTCCCTCTAATTCTATCTACAAAATCATTGTTACAATCGTTTTGCAATGGCGGATGTAAATATGTCAGACGCGGAGACCTTTGCTTTCCAGGCGGAGATCAACCAGCTTCTCAGTTTGATCATAAATACATTTTACAGTAACAAGGAGATTTTCCTGCGGGAGTTGATTAGCAATGCATCTGATGCGTTGGATAAGATCAGGTTCGAGAGCTTGACTGATAAGAGTAAGCTTGATGCGCAGCCGGAGTTGTTCATTCGGCTTGTGCCGGATAAGGTGAATAAGACATTGTCTATTATTGACAGTGGTATTGGGATGACCAAAGCAGGTACTGGATTACGCTTCTTTTTTTGCGGTTACTGAGTCTTTTTGTGTCTTGTATTGGTTGTTTGATTGTTGAGAATGGTATGATTTGGATTCTGATGTATTTGTGCATACAATTAAGTTGTTGCGTGTTTATAATACATTTTACTCCTTGCATCTTTATTCAATTTTTTTTGGAGGTTTTCTTCTTGCTGCAAGTGTTTAACATTTCTGGAAATTAGTCAATTCTTGGTTGTGTGAATATCAATGATATACATACAAATTTGATTCGATAATTAACAATTGAAGATTGCGTAACTAGGAAAAGGAAATCTTGATTCAAAATGACTTTTCTTATATCAGCTTTAATAGATCTCATTTAGAGACGGGTGCATTGTTACCTAATGTATTAAAGTGCATGACGGGATAGTCATTTCATATTCATTTTAGTTTTGAACATAATTTGAAGATTTAAAAGTTGATGTGGATTTAATTGTTGGAATTTCGTAGATTTGGTGAACAATTTGGGAACAATTGCGAGGTCTGGCACCAAGGAATTTATGGAGGCATTGCAGGCAGGTGCTGATGTAAGCATGATTGGGCAATTTGGTGTGGGTTTCTACTCTGCTTATCTTGTTGCAGAGAAGGTGATTGTTACAACCAAGCACAATGATGATGAGCAATACATCTGGGAATCTCAAGCTGGAGGCTCATTCACTGTCACTAGGGATGTCAACGGAGAGCAACTTGGCAGGGGAACAAAGATCACCCTTTTCTTGAAGGAAGATCACGTACATTGCGTTCCTACTTATTCACGTTTGTATTTACCCAAACGTGTTGATGTTATAGTGGATACGAGTTACGACAAGCAGAATTGTGATTTTTTTTTTTTTCAACAAAGCATTGCAAATTTTAATTATAATACTGCGTGTTAAACATTGAGTTGTTATGTATCTATGTTAACTTGAAGCGTGAATTCATCTAAATGATCTGGTGGAAGGTAAAGTTGATGAAATCTATCAGGAATTTAAATTTTAATTGACGTGTTGAAAATGTGTGACAAAGAGAAGAGAATCCACTATTTTATGTGTAGAAATTGAGGTTATTATAATGTTGGGATGATAATTTGGCTAACGATGATTAATGGTTTATTCTGGACCGTGTGCAGTTGGAATACCTGGAGGAGAGGAGAATCAAGGATCTCGTGAAGAAGCACTCAGAGTTCATTAGCTATCCCATTTATCTTTGGACTGAGAAGACAACTGAGAAGGAAATTAGTGATGACGAGGATGATGAGCCAAAGAAAGAGGAGGAGGGTGATATCGAGGAGGTTGATGAGGACAAAGAGAAGGAGAAGGGAAAGAAGAAGAAGATCAAGGAAGTTTCTCACGAGTGGCAACAAATCAACAAGCAAAAACCCATCTGGTTGCGCAAGCCAGAGGAGATCACGAAGGAGGAATATGCCTCTTTCTACAAGAGCATAACCAATGACTGGGAGGATCACCTTGCTGTCAAGCACTTTTCTGTTGAGGGTCAACTTGAATTCAAAGCCATCCTCTTCGTTCCTAAGAGGGCTCCATTTGATCTCTTTGACACTCGCAAGAAGATGAACAACATCAAGCTCTATGTTAGGAGGGTGTTCATCATGGATAACTGTGAGGAGCTCATCCCTGAGTACCTTGGGTTTGTCAAGGGTGTAGTCGATTCTGATGATTTGCCTCTCAACATTTCGCGTGAGATGTTGCAGCAAAATAAGATTCTGAAGGTGATTAGGAAGAACCTTGTGAAGAAGTGCATTGAGATGTTTAATGAGATCGCAGAGAACAAGGAGGACTATAATAAGTTCTATGAGGCTTTCTCCAAGAACTTGAAGTTGGGCATTCACGAGGACAGCCAAAACCGGACTAAATTGGCTGACCTGCTTAGGTACCATTCAACCAAGAGTGGCGATGAATTGACTAGCCTGAAGGATTATGTGACCAGGATGAAGGAGGGGCAAAAGGATATCTACTACATTACTGGTGAGAGCAAGAAAGCTGTAGAGAACTCGCCCTTCTTGGAGCGGCTCAAGAAGAAGGGATACGAAGTACTCTACATGGTCGATGCCATTGATGAATATGCAGTTGGTCAACTAAAAGAATATGATGGCAAGAAGCTGGTTTCTGCCACGAAGGAAGGATTGAAACTTGAGGATGAAACTGAGGAAGAAAAGAAGAAAAAAGAGGAGAAAAAGAAGTCATTCGAGAGCCTCTGCAAGGTTATCAAGGATATTCTTGGAGACAGAGTTGAGAAGGTTGTTATTTCTGATAGGATTGTAGACTCCCCTTGCTGCTTGGTTACTGGAGAGTATGGTTGGACTGCAAACATGGAGAGGATCATGAAGGCTCAGGCATTGAGGGACAATAGCATGGGCTCTTATATGTCTAGCAAGAAGACAATGGAGATTAACCCTGAAAATGGAATCATGGAGGAATTGAGGAAGAGGGCGGAGGCTGACAAGAATGACAAGTCGGTGAAGGATCTTGTGTTGCTACTGTTTGAGACTGCCCTCTTGACTTCTGGGTTCAGTCTGGATGATCCAAACACATTTGCTTCTAGAATTCACAGAATGTTGAAGCTGGGATTGAGCATTGATGAGGACGAGGAAGCTGGTGAAGATGCTGACATGCCCGCACTTGAGGAAGTTGGTAATGAAGAGAGCAAGATGGAGGAGGTGGACTAAAAGGTGAAATTAGAAGTCTAGTATCCAGTCTGTCGTTTCAGCATGTATGCAAGGAGTCGAGATGGAAACATTTTTTTAAAGTGTCTTGTTTACCTTCAGTTTTTGTGCGTCTGAAAGGTTGCTAGGCTAATGTGTTAATCGATTTGTCTCTATTACAGATTTGGTCCCTGTTTTATCCATTTGTATTTTGTATGGAATTGATAATATAAGTCTGGTTTCTGAGTAATTTCAGTTTTGGTTATGGTATCCTGCGTGGAGTGCTCTTTCTGTCTACGCAGCTGTATTTATGAAATTAAACGGCGTACTTACAGTTTTAGAACTTTCATTTAAGCATCTTTCAAGTATTTCGTTGTAGGCAGTTGAGATGTCGAAGGTGTCCCATTTTCCAATAATTCCTATTGTATGGGGATTTCAGGGGCGTAAGGGAAGCGCGAGAACATAGATCCAACTTATGTATGTCCATATGCGATGCCCAGGCATTTTTGAGACGCTTAGTTTCTTTAGCCACTGCTCAACGGCAGAATCCTTAGTTGGAAGATCTGGCCCAATGCATATCTTCGACAGTCGTAAAGTGATTTGGGGTGTTCAATCTTTTAGTTGGATCCGACGTGGTTGATCTAGGCTAAAGGCAGATTTTAGTTGTCTTTGCATTGGTAATATAGGACATTACTATTTGAAGAGTCTTGTGCTATGAACCTGCAGATGACTGGAATTTGCTACAAATCATTTTTATGTGCTATGGATTCATTTCATATTTTATCTTATTTTGCTCTAATAACGAGTTTATGCAACATTCAAACCACAGGCTCAGTTACGTCAAAAATATCAGATGCTCCTATTGTCCTAACGAATAAGCTAAAATAGGATCACAAGTAAAATAAGAATTTCTGTTCTAAATAAGCAAGCCTGCCATAAGAATACTCATCCTTTGAAATCTTAATCTTAACAAGAAACAAAACTGAAGGAGGCATCGGCTCAATGTGATATTTTCGAGCAAATTTAAGACCAATATTCTATATTAATTCTGTCAATTGGGCCATAAATTTGCAGAATACAATCAAATTCAAAGAATGGACATATACGGGCAGCATTAACTTGGTGGTGGTGCACCAGAGTCACCAGCTCCACGTCCAAAGCCAGGTCTTCCACGCCGTGAAATTAGACTATTAAGACAGGTTAAGCATGACAGCAAACTTCTCTCATCTAGACATTTAGTTTTGTAGTGCACAAATCTTGTTAGTTTTGGCCTGAACGAAAATTATTTTATTACACTTTTGTTAACCTGCTTTTTTAACAATTAAAAATAGAATTGCTTTTGAGCCTTTTTCTTTATTTAGTCCTTGCTTGATTTAACTAAAAATTAATTTTTTAGTAGATTTTGATAAAAATAGATGAAATGTATGATTGAAAAGTTGATAAAAATTATTGATTTTTGAAATATATGATTAAAACTATAACTGAGTTTTAAAAATGAGGGTCAAATAAGTTAATTTCAACAATTTCATCACTCTTATCCTTGAACTTCCTTGACCAAAATACCCTAAAGCTTAATATGAGCATTTTTGTGGGGATTGTCAAGTAATTTATTATAGTGGTAGAAATTTTAATTCATTCATGACCAAGTCCTTGTTTGACAAGGATTAAAATCAAGATTTTAGCTGATTTTGATGAAATTTGACAAATTGTATGGTTGAAAAGTTGAAGATCTCATAAAATATGTGATTAAAATTAATTGTTGAATTAAATTTAAATTTAAATTTCTACAAAACATGGGCAAGTAAGGTACAAAAATAAAATGGTTAGAACTTTGCTAAACTAGGTTGTGTTGACTACAAAGATTAGACAAATGAAACTTATTTCAAACATATGAATATTGACTAACTCAACCCAACTTGAAACGGTTAGGCGTGATTTAACCAAAATATTGTCACAGTTAAGTAAAAAACTATCAATAATTTTCATCAATAAAAGAATTCAAATCGTTTCGCCGTCTTTGCATAAAAGGTCCTTTTGGAGAGTGCGAGAGAGATGAAAAATAAAAATTAATGTACTCACAACTTGTTTGTAAGATAAATTACACAATAATGGAAACATTATTAATTAATTAAGAAAAGAATATATTTTGTCTATTGTGCCCTCCAGTTT
Organism: Fraxinus excelsior; assembly: GCA_019097785.1. NCBI lineage: Eukaryota > Viridiplantae > Streptophyta > Magnoliopsida > Lamiales > Oleaceae > Fraxinus > Fraxinus excelsior. Next base: position 8,617,245 of record CM032629.1, read on the forward strand.
TGTTTAGCATCATGTACACAATATATCTATTCGATGTTGTGAAATCACGATATTATATTAAATCTAATTAACCAAATTTTCTTTTTTCATGCCACACTCGTATTTTGGTTCTTTTCACGTCACGGTGATGTTTTTCTACTTCAATGCTTGCTCCAGCAAAGAATTGACTCATTCGAGTTAAAACAAAATTATGTTTGCTTCAATCCGGCCGGCAGGAGTCAACTCTTCCTTTTCGTATATTTATTTTGGAAAATCTCAAGGAGGATTCAGACTGTAATAACCCAGACAAAAATCGAGGCTGATTGAGACGGCATTTATTAATAACCATGGTTTTGAAATTTATCTTTACAACTAATGCTATAAGTAGTCTGCATTAAGTGGTGAAGAATATATGCAAATATCCTTAGTTGATATTACATTAGTTCTCAAAATGGTTGCCGGCAAAAAGCTCATTCAACACCTCCATTTGTTAGTTATCATAGTGTTACTTAGCTTCAGAGTTGCTTTTGGAGACTCTTCAGAAGTGAAAGCTGGTAGAATCAGGTGCTTAGATACAGAGAGAGAAGCTCTTCTCAAGTTCAAAAGGCGAGCTTGTCGATGAATATGGCCTACTCTCTTCTTGGGGAGTGACCGAAGATAAGGAGGATTGTTGCCAATGGAGAGGCGTCCGTTGTCAAAATGAAACTAATAACGTAGTTGAGCTTGATCTTCATGGCTCACTTGATGGTCCTATACTGCTAAGAGGTAAAATTAGCCCCTGGTTGATTGAATTACAACATTTGAGTTATCTAGACCTCAGTCGCAACAATTTCAATTTCAGCCGAATTCCAACATTTATTGGCTCCCTACACAGATTACAACGTCTTGATCTTTCCCATTCTAATTTTAGCGGGCCAATCCCATATCATTTTGGCAACCTTTCTGAATTGCAAAAACGCTTGCTGTTCGCTCAGATAATGGGCTGATAACTAGCACAAACCTCGATTGGCTTTCTCAACTTCAATCATTAAGAAGCCTTGAACTGAGTTATGTTAACCTCACAGAGGCAACCAATTGGCTGGAATCAATAACTAAACTAAGTTCACTTGAAGCGCTATACTTGGCAAGATGTTGGTTACCAGCAGTCAATCCTCCATCACCTCACATGATCAATGCTTCTAAGTCTCTTTATATCATTTATCTTGCGGGTAGGAGATTGTTTTCTAGATTTGGTCCTTCTAAGTCTACGGTCCAACGAGTTCTTTGGAATTATTCCTCCAAGCTTGTGTAGTTTAGCACATATACAAGTGATAGACATTTCTCTGAACAATATTTCTGGTGCTATACCAAAATGCCTAAACAATCTCACTGCTATGATCCAAGAAACCGATTCTAACTCACAACCATTTTATGTTCCTATAATTTCTCTTCCCTTTGAGAGTGCAAATATAATATGGAAAGGGAAAGAGGCAGAGTACATGAGAACTCTTAATCTTGTGAAAATCATTGATCTTTCTAGCAATAATTTAGAAGGTGAAATTCCTTCTGAAATTATGAGTATTGTAAGTCTAGTTGGGTTGAACCTTTCAAGAAACGATCTAAGCGGATTCATTCCTCCAAAGGTCGGACAATTGAAGTCTTTAAATTTTCTCGATTTATCAAGAAACCACCTTTCCGGTGAGATTCCTATCGGACTTTCTCAATTGGACGGGCTTGGAGTGTTAGATTTGTCGTATAACAACTTGTCAGGCAGGATTCCATGGAGGAATCATTTACAAACTTTCGAAGCTTCAGCATATGCGGGAAATTCTGGCCTTTGCGGCCCTCCACTTACAAAAACATGCCCAAGTGACGAAATTCCTCAAGATCAAGAGGACGACCAGCTTATCGGTGAAGAATTTTACATTAGTATCGCACTTGGTTTCATTTTCGGATTTCTGGGAATGTGTGGAATTTTACTGCTTAATAATTCATTTAAGATTTCGTAAATATTTAGTAACACTTTGATGCAATGGGATGAAGATGAACATCATTTTTGAATTAATATTTTTGAATTGCTAGTTAAACAAGCCATATTAATACAACTTGAACTTGAATTATTCCAATATAAAATATTAAAAATGTTACGAGACGAAAGCTTTATAAAATCTTTTGTAAAGATCCCAATCTTAATGTGTGTGAGACCATTCCATGTTGCCAAGAAATAGTTCCTTTACACGAGTAGGAGACCGATGTATTTTCATGGGTGATTATTAGCAGGTATTTCAGCAGTTAATGGGGGAACGGGTTTTTTTCCGACAGGTATTTCAGCAAATAATGGTGGAGGGAGTTTTTTTCCGACGCAGTCGCTCATGCAGCCGATGTTAGTTATGCCACAATCTATAAAGCAGGGTACTGCATCTTTCATTAAACACTCAATGCAGCAGGCCAATACAGCACGCACTGCTGGTTTGGCGCGCACTTCTTAGGCTGAGGATAACGAGTCTTTTCGTCCACGATCAAGGCTCTGTCCTCGTCCCCGGAGACGCGCCCGCACGATATTGCTACCAATACAACTACGATCATGCTTGCTACTAACTTGTTACCAGGTAAACCCATAATATTCTCAATTATGATGCCTAATTTCTGAATACCAACCATTAGCTATATTTATATGCTTACCATTGTATTTCCGTTTTGAAACATCTCCTCCCTCATGCAGCTTACATGATTACTATGGATGTTGCCTGCACACACGTCCAAAGAAAACGTTAAGTGCCAAAATCTCAATAAAGTTATTAGCTAAGTTTGACATGGCACGACTCTATACTATGTATGTTGAATTATTAAGCTTAAACTGTTATAGAGTGGACACATTTATTTAATTAAATTTAGTCCCCCGAAATGGGAACACAAAGAATTAGGTACTACTATACTTGCTTCAATCCTGCAAGAAATTGTCTGCATTTTGCCGGAATTTACTTAAATCTGTAAAGAAGGAAATATATAAAACGAAATTTGAAGACTTTATGCTATCGTATTGCTGGAAGTCATTCTATCATTGGAGAATCTATAACCTGAACTTATGGAGCAGTCACACATCAACAATAGTAGAGGGTACAGTTCTCAATATTATGATACCATCACCTTAAAAGTTAAAATAAACAATCATCGATACTTGTTTCCAATTAATCCATTTTGATTTAGCTAAAAATTGATAAATTTAAGTCAAAATCAGCAATTAATTTTAATGACATATTTCTTGTAGGGCGGTATCAACAATTTTTTATCAATTTTTCAATAACACATCTTATCAACTTCTATCAAAATTTAACAAAAAATATTATTTCAGGCTAAGCAAAACAAAACAAGTACTAAAATGGAGCCCACCACGAACTTTTAAAAACTCGTATGTCCAAAATGGAAAACTCATTATTACTTGTATTTACAATTATAATAAAAAACTATGAGAAACAAAAACTAAAAATAATAAAATAAAAAATTAATTTTGTAATGGAGTTTTTAAATCTTGAGAATGGGTGCTCGGGATTACAATAAAAGGCAAGAAATGTATTTATTGTTGCAATTTCCTCTTTGTGATGTGGTTCCTTCTTTATAAGTTTTAATTTGAACTCAAATGTTATCTATTTGAACCATAGATTGTTGAAGCCCAAGCTTTTCAACGAAATTTTTGGGGTGGCTTATGCTAAAATATATGCTCCAAACATGCGTCTTATTTTGATTGTTGTCAATATAGGTGGATCCATATTAAAAGTAAGTTACATATTTGGTACTTATTTTTAAGCATAAACCACCCCAAAACATACTATATGAAAAAAGCACTGTGCTAAAAAGTTACTTGAGCTAACATCTTCGATATACACAAATAAAAAACTTCTTTATTTATCTATTATGTTACTAATATTGGTTCTGTCATACGAATAAGATAAACATCCTTATTGTGATTGACTAACCACACTGTTTTATTATAGAGATTTAGAGTCTAAAATTTGCAACAAAAAATGTAAAAATAATAATAATAAAAAAAGCACTTATTTTTAAATTTTAATTTCAACTACCAATGAATTATTTTACGTCTGTTCATAACTCCAAAATTTATTTTATTTCTACCCAAAATGGTGGTTAATAAAAGTAGAAAACAACATAAACAACGACTTGAGAAGCAGACTCTCATGCAGACTCTTCAGCCACTAAATGGACAACCTGATTCAAGTTGTAAACAAAGTCCATGAATATCATACTGTAGTAAAGGCGAGAACACCAAAATAAAACAACCAAATGACAGGAAGGAAATTAATTATACTTGCCATTTAGCCTTGAAATTTTCTCTTGAATCTTCTCGCGTATATTGTCATTGTCACACATATCCAGTCTCCAGTGTGATAAGCAAGATAATCAGTCCACTTCCTCAAATCTTGGTACAGAAGAGTTATCACCAACAGTCTCAAACTTTGCAACAAACATATCTACTCCAACAACTTGATTTAATCTTTTCTTCCTCATATCTTGTACTTAATACTAATCATACGTATTTCATATTTCAAATGTATTCTTATCTTGTAATTGTAACAACCTAAACTGTATAAATAAACCAATACACGGACTGGTTTGGTATTGAGGCCATAACCCTTCATTCATATCTTGTTTCTTTTACAGTGTATTCTTGGTTATTGGGCCAATGAAGTTTCTCCAAGAATGCTTGAGGTACAGAGTACCAACAATTGCCCGGAATCCAGTGAATCGATGAAACCAAATGCCATACAAATATAAAACTGATGATCTTCTTCAACACTGTTGCCATTGCCATGATCAGTCACGAAAGGACCACGAGAATCTCCTGGACGCTTTACTTTTGGAAGCCCACATAGTTTGTTGTTCCCAGCATAAGCAGAGGAGTTGACGTAGTTTGAGTGCTTAATGGAATCTTCCCTGTCAAATTATTGTATGACAAGTCCAAAACGCTGAAAAAATGTAAAAGAGCAAGGCTGTTCGGAATCTCCCCAGAAAGTTGGTTTCTAGACAAGTCAAGCCATTCCAACATCTCCATTTGACCAATGTTTGAAATGATATTTCTCGTCAAGTGGTTTCTTGATAAGTTCAAGAAAACTAAATCTCTCATATCAGAAAATTGTAGAGGAATAGTTCCAACTAACTTATTGCTAGAAAGATCAATGCCTTTTACAAGTCCTAGTTTTCCATGTTCTGTCTGTTGTCCTTTCCATTGAACTAAGATACTATCAAAGAATTTATGGAGCGTAGAAGCACTTGAACTGTATAGGTCATCAGAAACTATAACTTCGGTGCTTTCAGTTGAACTATTTCGTTGAATCAAAGAAGTAAAATTGTTTAAACATTGCAGAATTTTTCCTGATATGTTATTTTTAGAAAGGTCCAAGATTTGAATATTGGCAAGGTGGCAAATTGTCGGAGGTATGTTTCCGTGAAATTTAATTTGTGAAGAAATACATGTGGCACAATGATGGCTTTTTTAATCTGTCGACTGGATTATTATTTGGATGCTTTGACCGGGTGTTTGTTCTTGAGGTTCTTGAGTTTGTTTTTTCGGAACAATCTCTTGATTGTGTATAGGGGATTTTATAATATTGTCTTGATCCAAAATCAGAAGAAATATATACATATTTTTAATTCTTCCTCCAAGACAAAATCCGTAACCTTATAACCTTATCTTCCTCCGTAAACTCTACATCCTCAAAAATTCAGACATTTTCTATTTCGAAAATTAACCTAATAGTGGGTTCTTTTTTTTTTTTTTTTTAAAAAAAAATTATAACCCCTTAACAATTGCTTTAGTTGGAACTTTATTGGGAATTTAAGCCGCAATCTTTAATGTTTCAACCTAAAGAGATTCTAATGTACTGTGAGACGATTGCACATTCATCTAGGAATTTAGCAAAAAACCTTGAACATTGTTCTCCAGATCCGTCATATCCGTCATAGTATTCACTACTATGGTAAGATCTGACATTTTAAATTCTTTTACAGAGTTGTTTTTCAACCTCAGTCTTGTATGTCTCGAACACGTCGAGTGTTTGGGATTTCTCATAAATGAGATATATGTAGCCACAGTGAGAAAACTTCATCTATGAACATAATAAATTATTGATAACCATTCCAAGAAGTCGAATTGAATGGCTAACAGATATCCGTATGAGTTAATTCTTAGACGTTCGAAGTCTTAATGGCACCTAATCTCCTTATATTTGTTTGTTTTCCCTTAATGTAATAATATAAACACTTAAGTCTAAAAAATTAAGGGAATCAAGAATTCTTCCGACACAAGATTTTTCATTCTCTTTTGAGAGATGTTACCTAACTTATTGTATCATAAAAAAGCAAAATTCTCATTGGTTAATTTATGTTTAATACCATGTGAATTCACATGCAATGTTTCTTTATAAGAGACAACTCTATTAAGCAAATATAAGTTATCGTAACTGGATAAAGAACTGGTACCCACAATAATTGAACTAAGAAAAAGATCAAACTAAATATTTCCAATTGAACAAGAGTAACCAAATTTGTACAATATAGAAATAGAAACCAAATTTCGTCTAAAAGACGGTACCACAAATATCTCTTTCATATTCAAATCATAACCAGACTTTAATAATAACCTAAAAGTTCATATAGCATCAATCTTAACTGACTTTCCATTACCCCACATAGATGAATCTTTTAGCATCAATTGGCTTTTGACTGTTCATGCAACTTCGCATAGACACACTTATGTGAGTGGTAGCACCAGAATTTTATCCACTAAATATGTCTAAGTATTGAAACTAAATTAACATAAAAACAAACCAAAGTGAGAAGTATACTTTTATTTACACGCCAAGCGTGATATTTAGTACAATATCTTTTTATGTATTCTAGATTTTCACAAAAGTAACAGCCAAATTTATCATTTTCAGACTTCCACTATTTATATTGAGGCTTTCGCTGTTTATATTGAATTGAACCAGATGCAACTTTCTTATTGTTTATAACATATCCTTAGAGGTACATGCTAAGTGAGTAATATTAGTTTTATCTTGCTTTAGCCTTTCTTTTTCTTACACACAATATTGAATGAGCTCATTAAGTGTCCAATTTCCCTTTGAACAGCTGTAACTAACCTTAAATTAGTCGAATTGTGCAAGAATAGAAATCAAAACTAAATGCACGAGCCAGTCATCAGACATCTCAACATTTAATGCTTTTAGTTTTGAAGTAAGATGAGATATCTCCATGATGTACTTATGCTTTCTTTACCCTTATACTTTAGTGAAACTAAGTTTGCTAAAAGCGTACTAGTTCCGACCTTATTGCATTTTGCATTTTTTTTCAAATTCATCAAGAAAATCCTTGGCAGTAGTTACATTATTAGACACAACGTCACTGAATGCTATTGGAATTTCATGTTTCATGATCATAAGACTTATGCGATTTGAATGATCTCACTTATCTGAGTTCCATTTTTATTAACAGAACTTTTATCCGTAAGAGTAGTGGGTTGTTCATTCCTAAATGCAAGGTCTAGATTCATGCCGCCAAGAACGTTCTCTTTTCATTTTCGGTCCTTAAACTTTCGTTCTAGCACATGGATTAAATTGATGTTAACAGATATTGTAGAAGTTGATGGATTAAGTGAGTAGAGAACTTAAAACCTAATTAACATATTCACATAGGAATCCATATTGGACAATTTCTAATAATGATGAACCACATAATAAGAGACCGAGGACAACATTGATATTTAGTCTTTGGACAGAAATATCAACTTGTAAATGACACTCTTGATATAGTAATCAAATATTGACAATAAATCCGGTCAAATATCAAGTCCATCTTTAGATCGACTCAATGTTCATATAATGGAAAACTTTACATTTGTCACATTTATCGCCACGGATGTGTAAATAATTCGGCCAAATATTAACTTTCATTTGGACCGATCAATACTCGCATAAATTAAGTACACACAACCTTCCTAATATTCCAAATAAATTAATTTAGGCAAGAGATGTTACTTTGGTAACATGTTGTTTCAATTAATCTATTTTAGAAAATTATTAATCCGAAATAAATTTTAGTTCCAGGATTTGAAATTTGATTGCCCCCTTAGTCTTTTAATTTTATTAATTTTATTTTTTTTTCTTTTGTTTTCACAAAAAAAAATAAAAAAATACAGCAATTCAGCACTGCAACGCCCGGAAGTGAGTGCTACTGTGCAGAACAACAATTGCCTCGGCAACCACCGCAACTATAAATCTTGTTTTCCTTCCCATTAAAAAAAGAATTACTCCACGCCGCTCAAATCCACTTACTTCAAGGATGGATTTAATGTCCATTAATAAGCATTTGGAAAAGGTGGCCACACATTCAGCCAATCAATGTGTCACAAGAAGTGTTCGTGCAAAACCCGTAAGTGTACGGGATCGTTGACAAGTAATAGAACTGATGAGTTGAGAGTATCGTCCCATATGGAATAAATTGAATTCAAGTTTACTAACTTTTTATTGGATTCAAATTGTGTAAACAAAAGAGATTTTGATTTGATTTTATATTTAAATAATCTAAAAAAGCTGTAAAAATATGATTTTTATCAATTTATGGATGATTGTATTAGATCTCAAATTCGTCTATTGATATCTATTTCAATTCTTGATTTGTAATATAGTTCTGTTCACGCGTCTTTAACAATTGATAATACTATTGTAATTAATTCTTTTTTCCAAGACAAATTAAATTTATCTTAATCACGACCCAAATCTATTACTAGCCCGAATTCGAATTATTAGAATGCATTAAAGTTTGGATTATCTATATGATTGCACATGTGATAAATATAACATCTATTGCACATATGTTAATTTTGTTGTGTTCTAAATTTATTGTGAGTCTCTCAACATTACAATAAGAAATTAATTATTTAATGGTGGTCAATCAATCAAATAATGCAATGGTTATACAAAATTAATCCAGAAACGTAAAAAATAAACTAAATTGTTAGTCTTGAATTAAAACAAATAAATAAATAGGGTTAATCTTCACCCAATACAAAAGTGGATCTAGTGTAGTGTGTTAATATATAAATTACAAGAATGATAGAAAAATACCACCTGAATCATGAAATAAATCAAAAGATGTTGATCTTCAAGCCCAATATTTAATTTTTCAAAATTTTGATGTAATTGAACTTCAATTCCTTACTGTGCTCGGAATCAACTATTGAATATTTACACTTTGGTCCCCAAACTTTAGATTTCATTCGTTTTCGCACTTTTTTCGTTCATTTCTTCCAATCTATCAATTTGCATTGAGTTCAATCTAGAAAACATAATTAACACAAAATTAAGTTATAACTCATTCAAATTACTAACAAATACTCTGATTTAATGACTTAGATAAATATACAAAATACACTTATTAAGAAGACTTATCATTATTAATTCAAACACGTTTTGTTGATTCATTTAATTACATTGCGATAATAGATACATATAATGCCAAAAGCTTAATTCAGCAATCAATTGTAGTTAAAACTTTTCCAAAATCCAAAATTTAAAGTTTAGGGATAAAATTCACATTCCAAAATAAAAAATTCAAAGCATGAATTTTAACCCTAAAATTCTTTCTTTAATATCAATGGTTTAACATGGAGTTTGCTCCGATACCATTTGTTGAAACTTTATAAAACTAGAAAAAGAAAATTTCATAACTAAGAGGTTAAATTTCACATAATTCAAATTTAAGAGATAAAGTTTCGAGTTTCAAATTTCAGATTTTTTAAGGTTTAAAATTTCAAATCTCAAATTTTTTAAAATTTTATTTATAAATAAATTAATTAAACATATATTTTATTAATTAAATATATTAAGGTCACAATTCCATATAATTTGATCACATATTATTAATTGGTCACAAATCACAAATAATTTTACGATCACAATTCAAAAATGTTATAGGTTACAATTTAGTCATCGGTTACAAATAAAAAATTGAAACGTCACAAATTATTTTACGGTCACAAATAACAAATATTATATGTCACAATTTATTCATTGATCACAAATCAAAAATTTTACATGTCACAAATTATTTTACATTCACAAATCAGAAATTTTATAGGTCACGAATTATTTTACGATTACAATTCAAAAAGTTTATAAGTCACAATTTGTTCATCGATCACAAATAAAAATATTTATACGTCACAACTTATTTATCGGCCACAAATCACAAATATTATAATTCACAACTTATTAGGCAGTCACAAATTATCAATTATCGATCACAAATTAACAATTTTTTAGGTCACACATTATTTGTTGGTCACAATTTATCTTTTTCATTGTTCACATATTGTTTATTGATAACACATTAACCAATTTAATGATCACAATCAACCAACACATGTGACCACCACTCCTTCCAACAGCACCACCGCCAGAACTATCACCACCACCTCTCGACAGCAACACCATCTCAAACAAATCAATACATCGTAGAAAAACACCACCACATTGTCGCACTAGATCCATCACCACCTCGACAGACCCATCGCCACCAACATCTCACCATCACCCTTGCCTCCAATACTACAATCACCACTGCCACTTGTACCACCACCATGTCCTCAACCATCTCCTCAAATCCATTACCGCCAATGCCACCGCCACAACCACCATCTACACTGTGACCACCATCTCCACCACACAACACCACCACCACCAACCAAAAAATGAGAAGACAAGAGAGAAAATGATTTTTTTATTAGTGAAAATTATTTATATAGAAAAAATACCCTTAGGCATTGTCTAGTCACAAGCAGTGAAGTACCTTGATCGGATCACCACAAAACCCCCCATCAGAATTTCTGCTGGCAGCCAAAAATTCACGATTCCGAAGCAACTATACAACAATAATTAAAGTTAATATTGTGACATATCATAGGATGCACCCATGGAAGATGAAGAATAAGGAGACGAGCACAACATAATCTACGACGGAGATGACATACCAGAGACGGTGTGAACGATGTAGAAGCTGGAGAAATCTAGATTTAGAAATAACAAAAGCGACGCCAAACACCGCGACTCAAAGCTGGTGGTGAAGCTACTGAGGTTGAAGCCATTGCTTCAAGTAGGCGTCAAATACAAGGTGAAGAGCCTCAGCCAAAAAACGACGTTGGAAAGGAGACACTGTCGTCGATCCACCGGAAAGCTGACGCCGTCATTGACCACTGAGACATGGCTAAATTGGCGAAAAAGAGAGAGCGATTTAGGGTTTATGGTGGATGGTAGATGGGATATGTGTATATAAATTAATTTATAATATTGTTGTTAATATCAATATATTGATTTATAATATTTGAATTAATATCCAATTTTTGTATAAATAAACATTAGATTTGATTTTTTAAATTGAATCTTAAAAAATATGGTTTGGTGTGATTTCTACAACTATAAAACCTAATTACTTTATTGCCAAGATCATACATGTCAAATCACCAAGAAAATTAATAATGCGGAATATACATTAATTCTTTGGGAATGATTTTTTATTACTAGATCTTGATTCTTGTTCTTGAATCTTGATTATTGACTCTTTTGATTCTTGAGTTCTTGATCTTGATTTTTGCTTCTTGCTCCATAATCTTGATTGTCTTATTCTTCAATCTAATTGCTCCAATTCTTCTTTTTAATTGTGGATTTTAGATCTTCTTCTTCAATATACTTTCTCTAGTATTCTTGTGTTGATGGAATGATACAAAGAAAGAGAAGTTGTATATGAATTGGGGACCATAACCCTATTTATAGTTTTCATATGTATTTGACCCATCGTCAAATACAACTCTAATGGTTCCGGTCTCTACACATATAATTTGACCAACAATTTAATTCTTTGTTAGATCACTTTAATTAGACTCAACTTTAAGATAGTCTTGTACATAATTAATCACAATGTAGACACGTATGACAAATTAATGAACTCAACATAGAAGTACTCGTCTTTTAGTCTCCATGCAACTAACCTTTCCAGATGGAGATTATGAAGTTGATTTCATGCACAGAGAAAGTACTAACATGTTGGGAGGAGTTCAGATTTCGATTTTTTGAAGTTTTTAATTTCAGTTCCTTTGGGCTCAATTTTCAGTTCGGTTTTTGTTACATTTGCTCATATATTCCGTTGATTTGTAAGCTAATCATTGTGAACTCCACCCAACAGTGGTATCAGAGCAATTGGTGGGAGTTCTTGATACTTTGGATGCTCAATCTTGACATCGTTATTATACATTGAGCTATACTGCGATTTCTTCAAACCCTAATTAAAGGGGCTTGGTGAGATCTTTTTATTACTTGATTTTTTTTTATAATTCTATCTATCTGTAAATTGTGCTTGAGTGCTATGACTCAATTGGGTGTTTTGACTTGATTGAGTTTTATTGCAATATTTGGATACTGCTTTGATTGGGTTCTTTTTACCTGTATAGTCTATTCTACTTTGTTTTTTGGAAACCTTAATCATTGATTCCTCGTAATTCCTTTTTCCAAAAACCAAGAGTTGTCTGGAATCTGAGGGTTACTTGGATCAAAGTCAAGATTCTGGATAATCTTGATTTCTAAAAATCATTCTGCAGTATTACTTAAGCTTGATAGAGTTTTGTATATAAGTTTTGCTCTCTGTACTTGCAATCTGTATACTCTGTTGTGCCCCTTGTGTGGTGATACTTGTTTGATCTGCATTGCAAGTTATTGGTTGGTGTCTGATTGATCTGCATACATCCATTTCATTCATATTTTTCAAAAATGACTTCTTCAAAATTTGAAATGGAAGTTTTTAATGGCATATGAGACTTTAGTCTCTGGAGCCAGAAAATGAGAGCCATTTTACTTCAACAAAAATGTGCTAAGGTTATTGATGAGTCATGGCCTACTGATCTTGAATTTAGTAAAGTAACTGAACAAGATGAAACTGCATGGAGTACTGTTTTCTTACATTTATCTGATAATGTGATTAGAGAAATTGGTGAGACTAAAACTACTGCTGAATTGTGGAAGAAATTGGAGAAAACTTATTTGAATAAAGATGTGCCAAATAAGGTTTATCTTCTAAAACAATTTTTTGGTTTTAAACGTGATCCATCTCTTGACCTTGAGACTAATATTGATAGATTCAACAGATTAACCCGTGACCTAACCAACTGTGATGAGAAACTCTCAAATGGCAGTTGACTGTGGTTTTATTGAATTCAATTGGTGATAAATATAAAAATGTTAAAAGTGCAATTGAATATGGGAGGGATAATCTAACTGTTGATGTGATCATTAATGCTTTACTATCTAAAGAGTTAGAGTTAAAATCTGATAAGAAAGAATCTGTTAGTGGTATTAATTTGATGATGAAGTCCAAGTTTAATCCCAAAAATGGTAACTTCAACAAGAAACCTGGACATAAGAAAAAGGTCAACTTTAAAGACAAAAATAAAATGAAAAACAAAGGGCAAACGTATTTCTATTGCCTAGAAGAAGATCATTTTATTAAAGAGTGTCCTAAAAGACTTTTTGACTCAAAAAATAAGTCTAAAAATGATGGTGGGACTGTTTTGGCTTATAATGACTCTAATATTGATGAAGTTTATGTGGCTGTTAACTGTCCACCTTGCCAAGAGTGGATTTTTAACTTTGGTTGTACCTACCATATGTGTCCTAATAAGGAATGGTTCACTGATTTTGAGAATGTAACTGGTGGTAAGGTTTTAATGGGTAATCACATGACATGTAAAGTAAAAGGTATATGAACTATCACTTTGAACTTAAAAGTGAATAATAAGTTGATTCTTGAAAAGGCTAGATATGTTCCTGATTTGCAAAGAAATCTGATTTTCTTAGGGGTGTTAGATGACCTTAACTTTGACATTGTGATCAATAAGGGATACATTAAAATCTTGAGAAGCTTTCAGCTGATTGTTGAAGTTTTCGAGAGACATGGCCTTTACATTTTACAAATTGAAATTTTTTTTGATTCCACTTCAGTAGTAATCTTGGTCCTAAATGATAAATCACAAATATGGCACAAACGATTGGGCTATATTAGTGATAAAGGTCTTCAGATTTTGAAAAAACATGGTGCTTTTGGTAAATATAACATTGAAAAATTGAGTTTTTGTGTCTATTGCATTTTAGGAAAGCATAACAGATTACATTTTCTACCTGGAATGCATAAATCTGTCTCCATACTTGAATATTTGCATTTTGATCTATGGGGACCAACAACTGTGAGTACACATTTTGGTTTTAAATATTATTTGCTTGTCATTGATGATTTTTCAAGAATAAATTGGACATTTTTGCTAAAATCAAAATCTGACACATTTAATGTTTTTAAAGAATTGAAACTTTTTAATTGAGAACCAAACTGATAAAAAAATTAAAGTTTTAAGAACTGATAATGGTTTGGAATTCTGTAATTATAAGTTTGTTGAATTGTGCAAATTATCTAGTATGTTAAGGTATAAAACAATCACATACATCACAACAAAATGGCTTGGCTGAAAGAATGAATCATACTATTATTGATAAAGTGAGGTGCATGTTGTTGTGTTCTGGTCTGCCTAAAAAATTTTGGGGTGAAGCAGTTAAGACTGCTAGTTATCTGATTAATAGATGCCCTTCTAGTGCTATAGACTTTAAGATCCCTGAAGAAAAATGGAGAGGAAAATCAATTGACTTTAGTAACTTGAGGGTTTTTGGGTGTGTAGCCTTTGCACACCAAACTGAAGGTAAATTGGAACCTAGAGCCCTTAAGTGTGTTTTTTTTTGCTATGGGGAAGGGGTTAAAGGCTATAGACTATGGGTGAGAGAGCTTAAAGGCTATAAGGTCATCATAAGTAGAAATATGGTATTTAATGAAGATTACCTGACCTGTTTTAAGTATGAACGGCAACCTGCAGACCTGTTTGAGACCCCTGAACAATCTGAAAGTGTGAGAAAAAGGTTGAGATTGAGGTGGAGAAATCTGGGGATGATTCAAATCAATCTACCCCTCAAAATAGTGAGGAACCTGAAGCTGAAAATGAATCTGTTGAGGTTCTTGAGACTGATTTAGAGACTGGACAGTCCCTTGTTGATTACCAACTTGTTAGGGATAAGGAAAGAAGGACCATTAGACCTCCAGCTAGGTTTGAAAATGGTGTTTCCTTACTGTCCTATTATGATATGATTGAAGAAGAACCCGAACATATGAGGAAGCTTTGAGTAGCAAAGATTCCAAACAATAGCTTGCAGCCATGTAAGATGAAATGGAGTCTCTCAACAAAAATAAGACATGAATTTTGGTAGAAAGACCGAAGGGCAAGAAGGTTGTAGATTGTAAATGGATTTTTAAAATAAATAGGGGTGAACAAAGTGAGAATGACATAAGATATAAAGCTCTTTTGGTAGCTAAATGTTTTACTCAAAAAGAAGGAGTTGATTTCAATGACATTTTTTCACATGTAGTAAAGTTTACTATAGTTCGTGTCATTCTTGCTTTGGCCACTCAATTTAATTGGGAATTTGACCAATTAGATGTAAAAACTGATTTTCTAAATGGAGATTTAGATGAAACCATTTACATGAAATAACCTAGAGGATTTGAAATGAACAAGAAAGCGGACTTAGTTTGTCTTCTTAAGAAACCTCTATGTGGCTTAAAACAAGCTCCAAAACAATGGTATAAAAAATTTGACAATTTTGTTCTTGGACTTGGGTTTAAGAGAAGTAATTTTGATACTTGTCTTTATTGCAAGGGTAAAGGTGGAGCTAATTCACTTTACATACTCCTTTATGTTGATGACATGATATTAGCAAGTCATGACATAAAAGAGATCGAGGAAATCAAAGACAAACTAAAATCCGAATTTGAAATGAAGGACTTAGGTTCGGTTAGAAAGATTTTAGGTATAAAAGTTAAAAGAGATAGAAGAGAATGTACACTAAGTCGTAGCCAAAAATCCTATATTTTGAAATTGCTTAGCAAGTTTTCTATGGTTGAATCCAAAAGTGTTAGTGTCCCCTTGGCTAATCATTTTAAACTATCAAATGATTTATATCCTAAAACAAAAGAAGAGTTTGAAAGAATGACACAAGTGCCTTATTCTAATGTAGTTGGGTCTGTAATGTATCTCATGGTGTGTTCTAGACTAGATTTGGCATATTCTATAAGTGTTTTAAGTAGATATATGTCAAGTCTAGGTGAAGCACATTGGGAAGCCATGAAATGGCTTCTTAGGTACATTAAGGGGACCTCAAACTTGGAGATTCAATTTAGAAAACAAGTTGAAGGTGTTATTTTGAAAGGATTTACTGATTTTGATTATGCAGGTGATAGAGATAACAGAAAATCTACTTTATCATACATGTATACTTTGTGTAATTCTTGCATAAGCTGGAAATTCCAGCTCCAAAAGATTGTGGCTTTGTCTTCAACTGAAGTAGAATACATTGCAGCCACCGATGCAATCAAAGAAGGAATTGGTTAAAATGGTTACTTAATGAATTTGATTTTGTTAAAAAAGTTGTTCTTTATTCTGATAGCCAATCTACAATTCATTTAAGTAGAAATCCTGTTTTGCATAATAGATCTAAGCATGTTGCAACTAGATTTCATTTTATTAGAGATATTATTTCACAATGTGTTGTGAAACTTGAAACGATATCTACTAATTACAACCCTGCTGATGTACGTACTAAAGTTCTACCCTTAAACAAGTTCCTGGATTGCTTAACCTTGTTGAATATTTCTCCTTGCTGATCTGTAGATGTTGCAATATGTGCTGATGATATCAGTGTCTTGAATAACCACTACTGATGTATGAATCATTGTACCAATGTGGAGTATGAAGGGAATGAATGGCACAATGATGCAAATGTCCATTGGGCTTATTGAGTTGGCCCAGCTAGATTTAAATGAAAGCTCAACCCAAAAAATCTGTTTTATTACTTGGTGCCAGAATCGTGTTTTCTGTGGAAAGAAGATTGAAACCATGTTTCCTCTTACCTTATGAAATGGACGACAATGGAGTCACCACGTGTCATCTTCAACGCCGCCGTTGGATTGACGACTATTGTGTGACCCATTTAAAAGAGGCGTCTAGAGTTTGAGATTATTACTTGGCTTCAAGATTCTTCTATGGTTCACCTGTTCTCTCTGTGCAGCTCTTCGAGATTTCTCTTCTCTTTACTGGTGAAATCAAATAATCTCATTTGATTTCAGTTTTCTTTCAATAGCCTATAATATTGTGTGATTTACTTATATTGGAGGTTGGTTCTTGTGTGAACCGTGAGTTTTGAAGAGAGATATTGAGTCTGTGAAATTAAAGGGCAAGTCTGAGTGCTAAACTTTGAATTCTTACCTTAGGTTGATTCGAGCATAGTGGTGGTTCATTCTTGTGTGATTGAAGCATGGATTGTTTGAGAACTTGTGACATGTGAGCTTTAATAAAATATAAGTTCATTTCTTGTTATTTTTGAGTTCAGATTTCGGTTTCTTGAAGTTTTTAATTTTAGTTCCTTTGTGCTCAATTTTCAGTTCGATTTTTGTTACATTTGCTCATATATTCTATTGATTTGTAAGCTAATCATTGTGAACTCCTCCCAACATAACAGTAGTAGTTTTTGGAATCTTTTAATCATGTTATACTGATAAAAAAAAAAAGATAGAAATTTCTCACTACTTTATGCTCATGTGAAATCATAACTATACATACATGAATATAATTTCCAAGTGGGGACCAAAGTTGGCACGACTGGAGAACCCCTTTGGGATGCCAGTCCCACATTGAAGTAGACACCATCCCATAATTTCTCCTAGCGTGCAGAATGGGTACTTTTGATGGTGGAGTTGGCGCTTTCAATGAAACGTGACAGTCATAGTCTATCAAATGAATAGAATAATAGGACTTTGTAGGCAAAAAATTCTGTACACCAAACTTGACTGCTTTTCTTTTTGTTTAAAAACTTTTGATTTGATTTTTTAGGGACCTAATTGATACAAAATTAAGAGGTCATATGCTTGGTTCAAAAGGTAAGGGATGTAAATGCACTTTTGTCGAAGATTTGGGGCTCATGTGTAATTTTTCCTATTTTCATATCAACTTAAGAAAAGTCATATAACACCAATTAACTACTAAAAAAAATCATATATAATAATAGAATTTAATAGTTTTCAATACCACGAGTTATAATGTCACAAAAAAATAATTTTACTCATGAAAAACATTTTTTATGTACAGTCTCCGTCTCTATACAAATGCAATCAACACACTAATACGAAATATTTACAAGTTCAAAAATATTATTCATTTCCAAATTTGTCCTATGTAGTCAATGTTCCCATGATGACAAAGAGAAAAATGCAAAAAGTGAAGACCGTGTCCAATATGTTATCAGAGTCAAGGTCTTTAAGATTAGTGTGGAAAGACTAGTGATGTGAAAATAAAAATTGATAATAAGATCGATAATTCTTTTGAGTCAAAGTCACGAAGGAGGTTGGTCCGTGGGATTGGTTGAGGAATAAAGTGATTTTTTTAATATTTAATTTGCTTTCTCTTTATTTAATCCAGTGTGTGTCGATAAAAAACACGGGAAGTCTTGAGTCAAGCAGCCCAAAAAACACGTCAAGCAAGTCTTCTTTGTAGAAAATTGTGACTTGCGTGGAAACTCATATTTTGTTTAGAAAAATTGTTCTTACAAAAATCCATTTTTATATGTATCTTGTGATGTCCTTTTCGAGATTTGCGTACATCCGTGGTTAATAAAATATAACTCTGTAAATGATAAATAGAAGATTAGCATGGTTTCTCTGAAGGAAGAGGCACTAATCGAGAAATGACTTTTATATTATCGATGATGTTTGAGATCGTTCTAGTGATCAACTTTTAGTCCCCCATCTCCATTGTGTGGCAATTATAATTCTTAGAATAATAATTTTTGAAGTATGTGTTGATGAAAAATATTATTTTATGAAAGATAACGTAGTTGAAATAAGATAGAGAATAAATTTTTGGGATAATCGGGCCAAACGGGGGCAACTTTCAAGACCAAAGAAATTTATTACTGAATGCTTAATTTAATACCAAGAATAGTTTAATTACCTTAAATACTGAATGCTTAATTTAATTACCTTGAATATTGATTACATTATATACTATGAAAAATGATAGCAAAATTTATTAATTAAATTTTCTTAATATGTACGAAAAAAGAAGTAAAGACTATAATTACACTTCATGTTTTCAAACCAGTTATTTTCTTCATTTACTATTTATATATGCTATGATATTGCTAGAAGTCATTTTTCTTCTATAAATGGAGAATTTATGCCTTGAACTTATGGAGCAGTCACACTAATTAACCTCCAAACTTTAACACGAACAGTCGATTCACTTTATTAACCTCTAAACGTGTAATTGGGTGCTAAACTCGCACTATACAAAGAATCTTTCCGGAAGTCAAGTCATAAAGTTTTTCCAATGCATTATTGCCTGATTGGAAGATTTTTTTGAGTAACAGTAACACCAACCCATAGTATAAATAATGTTAATTAAATGATAAAGAATCCCACAAGAACATATAATTGAGTTCTCAAAATGATGATTGGCAAAAAGTTATATCAACATATCCATTGGTTAGTTATTGTAATGTTACTAAGCTTTAGAGCTTCTCATGGTCACTCTTCACGAGTGAAGGGTGGTAGAATCAGGTGCTTAGAGGGGGAGAGAGAAGCTCTTCTCAAGTTCAAAGACGAGCTTGTTGATGAATATGGTCGACTCTCTTCTTGGGGAACCCATGAAGATAAGAAGGATTGTTGCACATGGGAAGGTGTCCGTTGTCATAACCAAACTGGTCATGTTATTGAATTGGATCTTCAAAGTTTCCAACTACGAGGTAACATTCCGCATCACCTCGGCAACCTTTCGGAATTGCAATTTCTTAGTGTCTCAAGTAATCCAATGTTAACAAGCACAAACCTTGATTGGCTTTCTACACTTAGTTCGTTGGGCCACCTTGACCTGAGTGAAGTTGACCTCACGTTTGCAACTGATTGGTTACCAACAATAAGTAAACTAACTCGTCTCCAGTGGTTAGACATGTCATCCTGTCACCTACCTCCGCTCGTTGATCCCTTGCCTTCAATGATCAATGCTTCTAATTTTCTTTCTCATCTTTGTCTTGCTGGAAATAATCTCTCCTCTTCTTCGGTATTCCCTTGGTTGTTTAACTTCAGCAGTAGTCTTATTTACCTTGACGTCGGCTCCAACAATTTACAAGGTCCTATTCCTAATGCTATTGGGAACATAGCATCACTTGAGTATCTTGGTCTTTATGAAAATCTACTTGACGGTGGGATTCCCTCTTCCTTCGGGAATCTGAGTAGTTTAGTGTTTTTAATGCTACACAATAACCAACTTACAGGGTCAATATCTGGTCTTTTATCCTCTTCCTCGTTGATAACCATAGATGTTCGCAACAATCTTTTTAATGGGACTCTGACAGAAAGAATTGGGAGCCTCTCTATGCTTCAGTATTTGTTTCTTGATAAAAATTGTTTCGAAGGTGTAATCACAGAAGCCCATTTCTTTGGTCTCTGCCGGTTAAACAGTTTATATTTGTATTCCAACTTAGATATATCCTTCAATTTTAGCTCCGGATGGAATCCTCCCTTTCAACTGGAATATCTCGGGTTGAGGGATTGCAAACTCGGGCCACATTTTCCCGGATGGCTTCATACACAGAAGGAATTAGTTGAACTTGACATCTCTAATGCTGAAATTCATGACCCCTTACCTGATTGGTTTTGGGATCTCTCTCCAAAATTATATGGTTTTAACGCATCACATAACAACATTCACGGCATCCTTCCTGATTTATCTTCGAAATTTTCTACTGACGTTATGTACATAGATTTGAGCTCTAATCAGTTTAATTGTTTATTACCAAGTTTGCCTCTTAAAGCATCATTACTGGACTTTTCAAGTAACAAATTCCGGGGCTCAATTACTGATTTATGCAGTAAAGCTAGTTCTTGGGAACGCCTTGATCTCTCCAATAATCTATTGTCAGGGCAACTTCACGATTGTTTTGCAAATCAGATGAGCTTAAAATTTCTCAATTTGTCACATAATAATTTCTCGGGAAAGATTCCTTTGCCAAATAACATATCCTCTTTACATTTACAAAATAACAGTTTTACCGGAGAAATCCCAGCATCAATGAGGAATTGTACTTCTTTACGTTTTCTTGATCTTTCGAAAAATAAGTTGACCGGTGAAATACATACATGGTTTGGAGATCGTTTGTCAAAATTGATCCTTCTAAATCTGCGTTCCAATCAGTTCATTGGTACCATTCCTTTAAACTTGTGTTATTTACCTCGTTTACAAGTCCTAGACATCTCTTCCAACAAGATTTCTGGTGCTATACCGAAATGCCTAAGCAACCTCACTGCTATGGTTCATCAAGTGGAGTTTGAGTCGGATACATTACTTCAATCATTGCAACATTCAAACTATGTATCATCGGGATTTCATCACTTTGAGAGTGCAGAAGTGACATGGAAAGGACAGGAAAATGAGTACATAAAGAGTCTTGAACTGTTCAAACTCATTGATCTTTCCAGCAATATTTTAGTTGGTGAAATTCCTCCTGAAATTACAGGTCTTGCGAGTCTGGTTGCGTTGAATCTTTCAAGGAACAACCTAAGCGGACTCCTTCCTGTGAAGATTGGACAATTAAGGTCTTTGAATTTTCTGGATTTGTCAAGAAACCATATTTCTGGTGGTATTCCTGTTGGCCTTTCTCAATTGGATGGGCTCGGAGTGTTGGATTTGTCATACAACAATCTATCGGGCAAAATTCCATTCATTGCTCATTTACAAACTTTTGAAGCATCAACATATGTGGGAAATTCAGGACTTTGTGGACCTCCACTTACAAAACCGTGTCCAGGAAATGAAAGCTCTCTAGATCCAAAGGTCAACGGAGAAAGTACAGAAGAAGAGGACGAAATCATCACTCTAGGATTTTACATTGCTATGACACTTGGATTCATTGTTGGATTCTGGGGAGTATTTGGGACTTTACAGCTCAACAAGTCGTGCGAGTCTGCATTTTTCGGATCAATGGAGTGGTTGTACGTAAAGATAGTCATCAATAAAAATCGTCTGCAAAATTATTTTGCATTTTTTTAAATTTTCAGTATGTGAATATGCTTGTATTTTGATTGTGTACTATTGAACGAAATGTGGCCTTTTTCATCCATTACAATAAAGTTGTTCGAGTTGCAATAATTTGCATGTGTTTGGCGGGATTAAAATTAAAATTTTAATATATTTTGATAAAAGTTAATATATGTGGTTGAAAAGTTGTGAATCTCATAAAAAGTTACGACAATTGACTTAATCAAAACCCTTCGTACCAGAATTCATTTTTTAATCCATTTTCATAGGTCGTTTCTATAGGTTAACTATTAATTTACTAGAAATGTTTCTTATAGAACTTTTAATTTATAAAAATATTTCCTAGACAGAGGTTTTAAATTTTTATAATTAATTACCAAGTTTAGAGGTGCCTTAGAAAAATTGTAAAACCGCCGCCTCTTTTTTTTTCTTCGAAGAAAAGGAAGCTGGAAAAGTGACTTATTTCTCAATGACCACAACTTGTACAAAAAAAAAAGCCAAAACTCATATGGCATTTCGTGTAACCAAACAAATAATAACATTAGATGGCCATTAAAACATGTGCCGGTGATCTGGAAAACAGCCGTGTTGACGTGGCAAAATAATTTGATTTGTTTTTTTGTGTTAAAAATCCAATTGATGTCTTGACTTTGTATCGTGTTTTAATTTGATGGTCATTACAACCCGTTAATGTATATAATTGTGTGACTAAGAAAGTTGAAGTTACGCGTCATCTATATTCCGCATCATCAAATGTATTAAGGTTGAATATAAATACGTATAGAAAATAAAAAGTTGACCGATTTGAAACAATGAGAGAATAGTTGTATCTACTCAAATGTTCTTTTCAAAAAATATTATCGGGAGCTAGTTAAATTACTAGATGGTACATTACGCCCCCTTTTGACACTAATTAATTTTTCATTCTCATTTTCATTCTTTATTTCAACCACACATTTTCCAAATAAAATAATATTACACGTAAATAAAAAAAAAAATTCATCACTTTTCCACCACACATTCTCACATCAATCACTATTTCAAATTTTTTTTTTTTCTCAAAATGAATTTCAAACAGAGGCTTACACAAAAATAAATAAAATTTTTAATTTTCTTTTCCTATAAGTTCTCTGGTGCGCACTTTTTTGGGTAGATGGAAACGTGGTATGAAAGCTCAGAAATTTGCACATATTTCTTTCCAAGTCATAAAGTAACAGCTTTTGTGCCATTGGCTTTCACGTTGGACGATTTTCAAAGGAATTTTCCACATGCTACGTACAATAGGAGCTATGCAGAGATCTCCACTCAACCAATCAAAAAGAAAATGCAAAAAAGTTGAGGAATAGGGACTGGTAATATTATTGCTTTCTTGTGGGCCATTATCTACGACGAGATTATGTAATTGCATTTATGTTTGTTAGACCAATTGTGTTACATTTGGTGAACTAGGGTGGACAACATTAATCTTGTTTTAAGTTGTACTGTTTAAATATAAAAGCAAGGGAAAATAACACATTTGGTTTCAGCCTTCAAGAAACGAATGGGGTTTTTGGAAATAGGCATGGTCGGTTTGTGTTGATAGAATTCATATTTTTTTTTTTTGTTTATCCGGTTCAAAATAAAAATTCCCCGTTCTGAATACTCGATTAAGCGGATAATCCTCGCCCCGTTCCGGGCCGGGCCCTGCAAATATCGGTTTGTCGGGTTTGTTTGTCATCTCTAACTCATCTTTCCAATGTACCGTATTCCATGAATAGTGAGTTTCTTGTCATTGACGAGTCACTCTAAACCTTGTCTAAATATGAAAAGAATAATAACCATACAAGGAATAGAGATATTCTTTTTAACAAAAACTACTTTATAAAATGGAATTTCAAGACTTTAATACTTACCTATATATGAGGAGATCCTAAGCATAGACATAATATATACATTATAATACAAGATATTCTCGTTATATCCTAATTTTAGTATATTTGTCATTTTTTACATGAAAGTAATATTGCTTGAGCCGATCACATATATTTGTGTGCATTTTTCTCTTCTTTCATTTTCTTCCTACTGTATAACTTTCGATGACTTGTAGTTGGAGTTGGAGATTGTAAGTTGTAGAAGTTGTTAACGGATATTGGATATTCTAGTTTGGACATGATTAATTAATACCATGAATAAGATTTTAATTTTAATATTATTCAACCGATTTTACTAAATATACCGTAAAAAGATTGGAAAATATCAATAATAACAACAATAATATCTTAATTTTTGAAAAAAAATAAAAAATGAAGAAGATGAATTCATTGAGAAAGGGTAGAGATTATTTGGTACACATATAAACAAAAGTCGTGTTGTGAGCCGCCTCCAAATTTCTCCGTAATTCTTGTAGGCCAAAGTAAACATGTGCAAAGTGGCCTTTTGGGAGCGTAAACGTTAAGTAATCTTATTATATTTTCATTAATTAATAAAATTACACTTTTAGCATTACAACTTTTCATGCAATAGTTAGGTCAAATATTTTTGTGCCATATATTTTACAAAATTGTATGTAAGAGATGAAGTGACACTTTTTAATAAACTCTATTCATGAATCTCAAATAATTCGTAGCACCAACAAATTCAAAGTGGCAAAAAAATCAAAAAATAGGAAGAATTCTTATCTATCCGATGGATTTTAAGAATGTACAATCAGGTAATAATTGTTTTTGAAAAGTCAAAATGAATTTCTGAGACTCAAAAATAGCTGTTGGATCATTTTGACTAATTTTATGAAAGTGTTTATTTAAATTAGAAAGTCTTTTAGAGGAAATTTGTTTAATGTGACTTTTTAAAAAAACGTTTTTAAAATAAAAACTGCATTTAAAAAATAATTTTCGAACAAAAATTTAAGTATATTCTTCCAGGAACTCTTCTATATGAAACAAAAATAAAAGTAAAAGACATGACAAACGGACTCTTAGATATTTTTGTTATCCGTTTTTCTTTTTTCGTTTAACTTAAGAGGAGAAATTAAAGACTAGAAAGGTTAAAAAATTGTGAAATTTAGAACAAAAAATAGATATAAACAATTGTCTAATGATGCCAGCCAATGAATATAAGAAAAATGCTAAAGGTACCCAGGCGTTTACACGCCCGGTTACCCGCTCCTCACATAAGTGAGGGGCCCACCCGTGAATATAATAATTCTGCCCAATCGCACACTTTCACCCAAATCGAAGGTTAAAGATTTAAAAATTGAAAAAACTTAATTGGCAAACCAATTGCCTTTAAGTAGTAGTAATGTTTTGATACGCAACTGCAAGCTTTTCAACCCAGAAACTCCACTACATCAAATTTTGAGATCAAACAAGAAAATAAAAAAGCTCAAAATGACTCTATACTTATAGATAAAGTAAAGACATGTATAAATGGGGTTGTTGGATCACCAACCCTATTGTCAAATTGAAAGTACAATATGTATAACTTTTTTGACTGCTTATTCGCTGATTAAATTTCATTTTTAATAGCTCGTTTCATTGAATCTATATATCTTTCACTAACATTTCATGGAGTCTATCAATTTTAATCAACTTTAGCAACATAGAGGACTTGTTTGAGCTTCATTTTTTTTTTCCCCATAGAATGCATATTGAAATAATAAATTGATGCAGAATGTGTTATTAAAAAATAAGGAAATGTTTTGAACTTGCGTGTAATGTTATTTTATTGAAAAATGTAGAGTTAAAAAAAAGAGAGAAAATGTATTTTGAAAATAATGGAATAAAATGGGGCATAATAACAGCTTTTAAGGTGTGTTTGAGCCACATTATTTTGGAAGAATGTATTTCGGAATAATAAATTAATTGAGAATGCGTGGTTTAAAAAAAAAAAGCTTATTGATAACTACAACTTATGAGTCAAAAAGTCAATTAATTTCTCCTTTTCTTTTTGCATCAGTCCACCATTTTTTCAGCTGAGGCCGGCCACTATATATAGTGCACCAGGGCCAATTTTTCTCCTGCACATTCGGAGTTAAGCATCTTTATCTCTCTATTTTCTCTGTCCTCTGTCGCTCTCCAAATCCTACTCTGCATCTTCATACAATATATAAACAAAATAAATATATTGTCAAATAGAAAACTGTGTAAATTGTACGTACAGAAAAAAACACTTTTTTATTTTAATGCAAAAGGATTGTAGTAAAAAGCTTTAGATCTTGGTGAGAATCGGCGAGGAATTCGTTGCAAGATATACACATACATAGATAAATATATGCGTGTATATCTGAACGTTTGTGTTGTGTTGATTGTTGTGAGCACGTTAAAGGGATGGAACAAAAGCATATATTGTTGTCGGCATTGGGAGTAGGGGTAGGGGTGGGGGTGGGGCTCGGGTTAGTTTCGGGTCAGACCGTTAGCAAATGGACCGGTGGTGGTTCTGGTTTGCCAGCGGAGGGTATCAACGCCGAGCAAATTAAACAGGAGCTTTTAAGATTGGTTGTTGATGGCAAAGATAGCGAGGTCAACTTTGATGACTTCCCTTATTTTCTTAGGTAAAATAAAATCCCTTTTTTGCAAATATTTTTCTTCATTTTTTATTTTGATGATTTGTTTATTAGGAGGAAATTTTAGTTTTGTAGAAATTATTTTTTGTTCAATTTGTAGCTTAGAAGGTTTTCTATTTTTAAAGAGATTTTCTATGAATGGCTTGATGCTCATTATTTTAATCTCTGCAATTTATTATTATGTTTTTATGATCCTACACCATCTTGATTTCTTGCTGAATCTCTTGTTACCATCCAGTTAGATTCTTGATATGTTAACCTGACTATTAGATTCGCATATACTTTTGACGTAATCATATTCCGTATCTTTAATAGACTTGGTACAAATCAAAAGAAAAGTTTGATAATGTATTTGCGACTAAAGTTACTATTTTAGTCTTGCAGAAATGACATTTGATACCTCTTTGTTTTCTGATTTGGGGAAATTGCATCATGATGTTACATCCTAATTGTTCGATTTCCCTCCCTTTTGATGGATTTCACAGTGAGCGTACACAGGCGTTGTTAACCAGCGCGGCATATGTTCATCTAAAGCACTTAGATGTTTCTAAACACACTCGAAATCTCTCTCCTGCTAGTCGGGCTATATTGCTTTCAGGGCCTGCTGGTATGCTATTGGATATTGCATCTCTATATATTTTTGAAACTAAACTTTGTGCAGTATCTTTTTGCAAATTGTAATTTTTATTTTGTATATTTTCATAGAATTTTATCAGCAAACTCTTGCAAAGGCTCTGGCACATCATTTTGAAGCAAAGTTGCTACTGTTGGACATAACTGACTTTTCACTTAAGGTGATAATGTTGGACGGAAATCTCCGTTTATGCTGATTCTTGCCACATTTTATACTAATATATTTTCTTGTTTACTTATATGGGTAAATCATAAATAGATGCAAAGCAAGTATGTCTGTGCCAAAACAGAAACTGTAAGTTCTTTCATCTACTCAGAAGAATGATCCGTTTCACTTCATTGTTCATGACTGCTATGGAGGTATTTAGGCATAAATGTTGTAGCTATCTCGGGAATTAGATTACTGGATGACTATAACATTATATTGCTTTCCATGAGAATGAAATTAACCTACTTGATTGAAGTGAAAGGTACACTGATTCTGCTTGTTTTTCTGTCATAGTCTTTCCAGAGGTCTATCTCAGAAGCCACGTTGGAAAGGATGTCCAGTTTGATTGGCTCCTTCTCTATTCTTCCACCAAAAGACAGTAACGCAGGTAAATTATTTGAATGGCATATTCCAATGATTTCTATCTGCCTCTTTGTTATTACTTAAGGTTGTTTTCTTTTCACACTGCTGTTGGAAGACCTTTATCGTTTCTACATCTACGTGTAGAGAACTAGTAAAATAGTATAAATAAGTAATCTAAATTGCAAGCCATCTTTGCAACTTGGCAAGCAGTAATTTAAATGCAACAACCAGATTAGACGCTGTGTATCTAGGATTTGTTGGTTAACTAAAAGTTATTTTGGAAAGTGTTTACAAACAGTTTAATTTATAAGTAAATATAATTGAGTGATGGATAAGTGAGTAGTACTTGTGGGTTCCACTGTATGGATAAAAGTGGTTTTACTGTTTATAAACAATTTATAAACATTAGCCAATCATTGGCTAATAATTGGGATATAATTTTTCAAAACAACGCAAATTACTAGTTGAGTTATTCAATATTCCATGTATTTACAGTTTTATATTTTTTTAATTTCTCTTGATAACTGACCAAGTGTGTCATATATGGTATTATTATGAAGGTGCATTGTCAAGGAAAAGCAGTGAATTGAGTTGTAAAGCAAGGTATTCTAGCTGTGAATAATGGTCACAACACTAAAGTGTCAATCTAGGTCAAATACATGTATAATCTTAATTTTTGAGCGTTACAGGAGTACGCAAGGAGTTAGTACTTCTCTAAAGCATCGAAGAAATGCCTCTGTCTCTTCAGATATAAGTAGTATTGGCTCGCAGTCCTCTTCTTTGAATAATTCAGGTTTGTGTCAATATTCTCAGCAACCTGGATTTGTGTACTCTGCTATTTGTGTATATGCATACTACACCAATAGAAGCTTAAATAATCCGCAAATATTTATTCAATGTTTTGGCTTTTTGCCTAATTTCCTGATACAGTAATATATCTGCTTTTGTCAAAGCATTCCATCCAATTATCATTAACATATTGTTTATCTTGATGAACTTTGTTTCGGTTTCATCAGCTCTTTCCAGGTGCATTGGCAGCTGGTCATTTGATGAAAAAGTTTTCTTGCAGTCACTGTATAAGGTAATTTCATTACAGATTGATCACTCATCTCCAATCCGTATATGCTATTCTTTCACGGATCCTTTTTTTTTTTTTTTGCTCCTTGTATTCTTGGGCATCTAATCTGAAACCATTCGTACATCTTGTGTGGTCTTGCGGAATCTTTTAATTTATCTGCTGCTACAAGAAAATTATGCACGGCAACTTTAATTTTATATTTAACTGGGAAAAGGTCATTTGCAGGTGTTGGTTGCAGTCTCAGAAACCAGTTGCATCATTCTCTACATCAGGGACGTTGAGAGACTTTTTCTTCAATCCTCGAGACTATACAAATTGTTCGATAGAATGTTAAAGAAATTATCAGGATCGGTGTTGGTCCTTGGTTCTCGGACGTTGGACTTTGATGATCATTATGCTGAAATAGATGAGAGACTTGGTCTTTTGTTTCCTTACAACATTGAGATTAGACCGCCTGAAGATGAGACTCATCTCATCAGCTGGAAAGCCCAACTGGAAGAGGATATGAAGAAGATTCATCTTCAGGATAACAAAAATCATATTGCTGAGGTACTTGCGGCAAATGATCTCGAGTGTGATGATTTAGAATCAATCTGTCATGTGGACACAATGGTTCTCAGCAACTGTATAGAGGAAATTGTGGTTTCAGCTATATCATATCATTTGATGAATAACAAAGATCTGGTGTATCGTAATGGAAAGCTCGTTATATCATCCAACAGGTAGGTGTCAAATGATTTATTTTTTCAATGTTTAGGTTTTTATTTTATGTTTCTGTTTTTCGTTCCTGCTTTGTAAATGGCTATGCCTTCACTATGCTGGGACAGTTTGTCGCATGGATTAAGTATATTTCAAGAGGGAAAAATTGGTGGAAAAGATACCCTGAAACTGGAGGCTAATGTTGGATCTTCCAAGGTTTGTCTTCTACTGCCTCAGTTCCTCTTTGGAACAAGTTGGCAAGCGTTTTCAGTAGTTCATTGTACTTTGCTATGCTTCTTTAGGATATACAAGGGGAACACAATGTGGGACTAAAACTTGATTCAAAGTCTGACAACCCAACAACTGAGAGCAAAACTGAGGCGGAAAAATCAATTTCTTCAGCCAAAAATTCTGCACACCAAACTTGACTGCTTTTCTTTTTGTTTAAAAACTTTTGATTTGATTTTTTTAGGGACCTAATTGATACAAAATTAAGAGGTCATATGCTTGGTTCAAAAGGTAAGGGATGTAAATGCACTTTTGGCGAAGATTTGGGGCTCATGTGTGATTTTTCCTATTTTCATATCAACTTAAGAAAAGTCATATAACATCAATTAACTACTAAAAAAATCATATATAATAATAGAATTTAATCATTTTTAATACCACGAGTTATAATGTCACCAAAAATAATTTTATTAAATTTTAAATTTTAAATGTACAGTCTCCGTCTCTATTCAAATACAATTAACACTCTAATACGAAATATTTACAAGTTCAAAAATATTATTCATTTCCAAATTTGTCCGACATGGAGAAACCAAAAAATGACTCAATGACACGGAGTCAATGTTCCTATATGACAGAGAAAAATGCAAAAAGTGATGACCGTGTCCAATATGTTATTAGAGACGTGATGAAAATTATAGTTCTCTTTCAGTTGACTCTAGATAAGTGTGGAAAGACTAGTGATGTGAAAATAAAGGTTGATAACAAGATCGATAATGCTTTTGAGTCAAAGTCGCGAATTTTTTTCTCTACCACTTAAATTATAAGGAGGTGTTTGATTGAACACAATAACTGGTAGTATGGTGGAAGGAGGTTGGGTACGGGGTTGGTCCGTGGGATTGGTTGAAGAATAAAGAGATTTTTTTAATATTTAATTCTTGTACTCATTAAAATTTTTATTTTCATTCTTGTACTCATTTTTCAATCAAATAATATTTTCCATCACATCAATAATTTTTCCTTCTTTTTCAACTATACATTCTCCATCAATTTACTATTCCAAAATACATTCTTCCAAAATAATGTGGGTCAAACGCACCCGTGATTTTCAATCAAAAATCACGTACATTGTTGATCAGATGAGAGAGAATGAAGTGATACAATCCAATGTGTGTCGATAAAAACACGGGAAGTCTTGAGTCAAGCAGCCCAAAAAACACGCCAAGCAAGTCTTCTTTGTAGAAAATTGTGACTTGCGTGGAAACTCATATTTTGTTTAGAAAGATTGCTTTTACAAAAATCCATTTTTGTATGTATCTTGAGACGTCATTTTCGTGATTTGCGTACATCCGTGGTTAATAAAATATAACTCTGTAAATGACAAATAGAAGACCAGCTTGGCTTCTCTGAAGGAAGAGGCACTAATCGAGAAATTACTTTTATATTATCGATGACGTTTGAGATCATTCTAGTGATCAATTTTTAGTCCCCCCGTCTCCATTATGTGGCAATTATAATTCTTGGAATAATTTTTTAAAGAATGTGTGGATAAAAAAGAAGAAAGAATTCTCAATTTGTATGTAATATTATTTTATGGAAGATTGTGTGGTTGAAAATAAGAGAAAATAAATTTTTGGGATAATGGGGGCCAAACGTGGGGCAACTTTCGCAATAGATTAACATAATTCATATACCAACTCAAATATAAAGAAGATAATTAGAAAAACTGGTTCAGATGGAGAGTTTTAAGCAAAGATAGGTGTCATCCAAATCCATTTGAACAAGCATTGCTCGAATCTTCATCTGCTACAACGAGAATCTTGATTGTGATCCAGAAGTGGAATATCATATTTCAATGTTTCCATCCAAAAAGAAATAAAAAAACTCACGAAGAACAACGAATTTGACTCCGATATTACTTGTTATGAAATGAAGGAGGCAATGTTGTACATGAAATAACGATCACAACACAACACAACATCCAAAAAAAATTGACAGAGGAATGGAGAATTTATTAATAATGAAGAAAGAATACAAAAAAATATTATGTATACAATATTATCTAACTTGTGTCACGTGCCTAACTTGTAAAGAAGAGCCACCTACATATATGAGAGAGATCAAAATCCTTTAAGTATTCTTAAAGATGGAAATAGTATTAAAAAAAATACATAGATAAAAGAAACAATATTTTTTTCAAAAATCCAATCCTGCAAGAAATTATCTGCCAAGATCATAGTATTTTGTCAAAACTCACTTAAAAAAAGTAATCCTCAATTGAGCTTGTGATTAATTTTAAATTCTTCTAAATTTAGGTATCCTCAATTGAGATTTTAATGCATTTTAATTAAATCCATTAAAATTTAGGTATCCCTAATTAATATTTTAATGAAATTCTTTAAAATTTAAGTATCATCAATAACTAGTGAATTTATAAAGATTTCTTTAATAGAGAGATTTTAAAAGATTTTAATCATGTTATACTGATAAAAAAAAAGATAGAAATTTCTCACTACTTTATGCTCATATGAAATCATAACTATACATACATGAATATAATTTCCAAGTGGGGACCAAAGTTGGCATGACTGGAGAACCCCTTTGGGATGCCAGTCCCACATTGAAGTAGACACCATCCCATAATTTCTCCTAGCTTGCAGAATGGGTACTTTTGATAGCGGAGTTGGCGCTTTCAATGAAACGTGACAGTCATAGTCTATCAAATGAATAG
This sequence comes from Fraxinus excelsior, assembly GCA_019097785.1. Lineage (NCBI taxonomy): Eukaryota > Viridiplantae > Streptophyta > Magnoliopsida > Lamiales > Oleaceae > Fraxinus > Fraxinus excelsior. Next base: position 8,649,926 of record CM032629.1, read on the forward strand.
AATAATAGGGCTTTGTTGGCAAAAATTCTGTATTGGCAAAAAATTCTGTACACCAAACTTGACTGCTTTTCTTCTTGTTTAAAAACTTTTGATTTGATTTTTGAGGGACCTAATTGATACAAATTTAAAAGGTCATATGCTTGGTTCAAAAGGTAAGGGATGTAAATGCACTTTTGGCGAAGATTTGGGGCTCATTTGTAATTTTTCCTATTTTTCATATCAACTTAAGAAAAGTCATATAACAACAATTAACTACTTAAAAAATTCATATATAGTAATAGAATTTAATAATTTTTTATACCACGAGTTATAATGTCACAAAAAATAATTTTACTCATGTAAAACAATTAAATTTTTAGCTGACAGAAATTTTAAATGTCCAGTCTCCGTCTCTATTCAAATGCAATTAACACTCTAATACGAAATATTTACAAGTTCAAAAATATTATTCATTTCCAAATTTGTCCGACATGGAGAAACCAAAAAATGACTCAATGACACGGAGTCAATGTTCCTATATGACAGAGAAAAATGCAAAAAGTGATGACCGTGTCCAATATGCTATTAGAGACGTGATGAAAATTATAGTTCTCTTTCAGTTGACTCTAGATAAGTGTGGAAAGACTAGTGATGTGAAAATAAAGGTTGATAACAAGATCGATAATGCTTTTGAGTCAAAGTCGCGAATTTTTTTCTCTACCACTTAAATTATAAGGAGGTGTTTGATTGAACACAATAACTGGTAGTATGGTGGAAGGAGGTTGGGTACGGGGTTGGTCCGTGGGATTGGTTGAAGAATAAAGAGATTTTTTTAATATTTAATTCTTGTACTCATTAAAATTTTTATTTTCATTCTTGTACTCATTTTTCAATCAAATAATATTTTCCATCACATCAATAATTTTTCCTTCTTTTTCAACTATACATTCTCTATCAATTTACTATTCCAAAATACATTCTTCCAAAATAATGTGGGTCAAACGCACCCGTGATTTTCAATCAAAAATCACGTACATTGTTGATCAGATGAGAGAGAATGAAGTCTTGAGTCAAGCAGCCCAAAAAACACGCCAAGCAAGTCTTCTTTGTAGAAAATTGTGACTTGCGTGGAAACTCATATTTTGTTTAGAAAGATTGTTTTTACAAAAATCCATTTTTGTATGTATCTTGAGACATCCTTTTCGTGATTTGCATACATCCGTGGTTAATAAAATATAACTCTGTAAATGACAAATAGAAGATCAGCATGGTTTCTCTGAAGGATTGGGCCAAACGGGGGCAACTTTCAAGACCAAAGAAATTTATTACTTCTTTCATCCCACAAAGATATATCTTGCGTAATGTTTCTATTTGAAAGTGTAGTTAATATATTAGTTTCCTAATATACTTATATTTAGAGCCTGTTTGGTGCGGCTTAAAATTCAATTAAAATTGAAAATATGGCCATTATTGGGTCCCACCCGTCTAATAAAAGTCAACAATAACGGCTATATTTTCAATTTTAATCTGATTTTAATCTCTACCACACACCCTCTTAATGTTCTTTGTTATCACAAATATAAATCCCTCCATTATTCAATTTACTTGTATCGGAATATCATAGCATATACAAGATTTTCCATTCTCTTTTGCAACAACAAATTAAAAACATTTCATCTCTCATGACATTTATTCATTTGTGGATGATGTTAGAATGTTAATTACCTTAAATATTGAATGCTTAATTTAATTACCTTGAATATTGATTACATTATATACTATGAAAAATGATAGCAAAATTAAATTACCAAGAAGTAAGACTATACTTGTTGTAAAGCCTAACCTGAATTTTCATTCACTTTATTATATCATGAACTTATTGGAATCCAAAAAAGTCTGTTCATTTAGTTTCTATTCTCTAATCTTGTTTTAAGCTGTTAGGAAAATAAATTAACATAATTACACTTCATGTTTTCAAACCAGTTATTTTCTTCATTTACTATTTATATATGCTATGATATTGCTAGAAGTCATTTTTCTTCTATAAATGGAGAATTTATGCCTTGAACTTATGGAGCAGTCACACTAATTAACGTTTAAACTTTAACACGAAAAGTCGATTCACGGATAAAGACTTTGATTTGAACCACTTGACTAAATGTATAATTGGGTGCTAAACTCGCACTATACATAGAATCTTTCCGGAAAAAAACAAGATCTATACATGGAAGTCAAGTCATAAAGTTTTTCCAATGCATTATTGCCTGATTAGAAGATTTTTTTGAGTAACAGTAACACCAACCCATAGTATAAATAATGTTATTTAAATGATAAAGAATCCCACAACAACATATAATTGAGTTCTCAAAATGATGATTGGCAAAAAGTTATATCAACATATCCATTGGTTAGTTATTGTAATGTTACTAAGTTTTAGAGCTTCTCATGGGCACTCTTCACGAGTGAAGGGTGGTAGAATCAGGTGCTTAGAGAGGGAGAGAGAAGCTCTTCTCAAGTTCAAAGACGAGCTTGTTGATGAATATGGTCGACTCTCTTCTTGGGGAACCCATGAAGATAAGAAGGATTGTTGCACATGGAAAGGTGTCCGTTGTCATAACCAAACTAGTCATGTTATTGAATTGCATCTTGGTGGTTCTTCTGACGCCCCTCTAAGAGGTAACATTAGCCCATGGTTGCTTGAAATACGCCATTTGAATTATTTAGACCTCAGTTATAATGATTTCAATGGTAGCCGAATTCCGAAATTCATTGGCTCCCTTGACAGATTACAACACCTCGATCTGTCCTCTTCTAATTTAAGAGGGCACATTCCGCATCACCTCGGCAACCTTTCGGAATTGCAAGTTCTTAGTGTCGGCGGTAATTCAATGTTAACAAGCACAAACCTTGATTGGCTTTCTACACTTAGTTCGTTGAGCCGCCTTGACCTGAGTGAAGTTAACCTCACGTTTGCAACTGATTGGTTACCAACAATAAGTAAACTAACTCGTCTCCAGTCGTTAAACATGTCATACTGTCACCTACCTCCGCTCGTTGATCCCTTGCCTTCAATGATCAATGCTTCTAATTTTCTTTTTTATCTTTTTCTTTATGGAAATAATCTCTCCTCTTCTTCGGTATTCCCTTGGTTGTTTAACTTCAGCAGTAGTCTTATTTCCCTTGACGTCAGCTACAACAATTTACAAGGTCCTATTCCTAATGCTATTGGGAACATAGCATCACTTGAGTCTCTTCTTCTTAATGATAACCTACTTGACGGTGGGATTCCCTCATCCTTCGGGAATCTGAGTAGTTTAATGTTGTTAATGCTATACAATAACCAACTTACAGGGTCAATATCTGGTCTTTTATCCTCTTCCTCGTTGATATACATAGATGTTGGCAACAATCTTTTTAATGGGACTCTGACAGAAAAAATTGGAAGCCTCTCTAAGCTTGATATTTTGGATCTTGGTAGAAATCGTTTCGAAGGTGTAATCACAGAAGCCCATTTCTTTGGTCTCTCCCAGTTACACGATTTAAATTTTGATTCCAACTTAGATATATCCTTCAATTTTAGCTCCGATTGGAATCCTCCCTTTCAACTGGAATATCTCGGGTTGAGGGATTGCAAACTCGGGCCACATTTTCCCGGATGGCTTCATACACAGAAGGAATTACGTTATCTTGACATCTCTAATGCTGAAATTCATGACCCCTTACCTGATTGGTTTTGGGATCTCTCTCCAAAATTAGTTGGTTTTAACGCATCACATAACAACATTCACGGCATCCTTCCTGATTTATCTTCAAAATTTTCCACTAACATTACGTACATAGATTTGAGCTCTAATCAGTTTAATTGTTTATTACCAAGTTTGCCTCTTCAAGGATCATTACTGGACTTTTCAATTAACAAATTCTGGGGCTCAATTACTGATTTATGCAGTAAAGCTAGTTCTTGGGAATATCTTGATCTCTCCAATAATCTATTGTCAGGGCAACTTCCAGATTGTTTTGCAAATCAGATGAGCTTAAAATTTCTCAATTTGTCACATAATAATTTCTCGGGAAAGATTCCTTTGCCAAATAACATTTCTTCTTTACATTTACAAAATAACAGTTTTACCGGAGAAATCCCAGCATCACTGAGGAATTGTACATCTTTAAAATTTCTTGATCTTTCGGAAAATAAGTTGACCGGTGAAATACCTACATGGTTGGGAGATCGTTTGTCAAAATTGATCCTTCTAAATCTGCGTTCCAATCAGTTCATTGGTACCATTCCTTTAAACTTGTGTTATTTACCTCGTTTACAAGTCCTAGACATCTCTTCCAACAAGATTTCTGGTGCTATACCGAAATGCCTAAGCAACCTCACTGCTATGGTTCATCAAGTGGAGTTTGAGTCATATATATTAATTCGAACATTTCGATTTGATCACATTGAGGGTGCAGAAGTGACATGGAAAGGACAGGAAAAAGAGTACATAAAGAGTCTTAAACTGGTGAAACTTATTGATCTTTCAAGCAATATTTTAGATGGTGAAATTCCTCCTGAAATTACAAGTCTTGCGGGTCTGGTTGCGTTGAATCTTTCAAGAAACAACCTAAGCGGACTCCTTCCTGTGAAGATTGGACAATTAAAGTCTTTGAATTTTCTGGATTTGTCAAGAAACCATATTTCTGGTGGTATTCCTGTCGGCCTTTCTCAATTGGATGGGCTCGGAGTGTTGGATTTGTCATACAACAATCTGTCGGGCAAAATTCCATTCATTGCTCATTTACAAACTTTTGAAGCATCAGCATATGTGGGAAATTCAGGACTTTGTGGACCTCCACTTACAAAACCGTGTCCAGGAAATGAAAGCTCTCTAGATCCAAAGTTCAACGGAGAAAGTACAGAAGAAGAGGACGAAATCATCACTCTAGGATTTTACATTGCTATGACACTTGGATTCATTGTTGGATTCTGGGGAGTATTTGGGACTTTACAGCTCAACAAGTCGTGCGAGTCTGCATTTTTCGGATCAATGGAGTGGTTGTACGTAATGATAGTCATCAATAAAAATCGTCTGCAAAATTGTTTTGCATTTTTTTTAAAATTTTCAGTATGTGAATATGCTTGTATTTTGATTGTGTACTATTGAACGAAATGTGGCCTTTTTCATCCATTACAATAAAGTTGTTCGAGTTGCAATAATTTGCATGTGTTTGGTCTGGATTAAAATTAAAATTTTAATATATTTTGATAAAAGTTAATATATGTGGTTGAAAAGTTGTGAATCTCATAAAAAGTTACGACAATTGACTTAATCAAAACCCTTCGTACGAGAATTCATTTTTGAATCCATTTTCATATGTGGTTAACTATTAATTTACTAGAAATGTTTCTTATAGAACTTTTAATTTATAAAAAACGTCCAAGTCCAACTGCTTTTTTATTTCTCTCTAAAAAATTTAAAACCTCTGTCTAGGAAATATTTTTAGTAAATTAAAATTATTTCCACTACCCTGACAAAATTAAATTTTAATTCATGACTCTAATGATCTAAATTACAAATTAATAGACGACTTAGACAAGAAATAAGCAACAATGAATTTGAACATTTAAAATTAATATTTCCACTAGGCAATAGGTAAGTGCTTAGACGGTTTAGTGATTGTTTTGTCCAATTCGATTTCTGTAGTTTTCAAGGGCTAAATTGCCCTAATAAGGACACAACATATTGGTCTATTTTACGTAATTAGTGTCCAATTATGGCATATTAGATGCACTCAAATATTTTATTGAAAATGAATATCCATTTTATAATAGTTTGTCAAGATTTTATTGCGATAGTTCAATATGTCACAACAAATATAGATTTGAGTTCAAGTCAAGCGGTTGGGAATGAGTATAATCTCTTCAACATTCTTTTGGGACCAAAAAATACCTTTTTATCATAATTTCGACTCGTTCAGATGAACTACTGCAGTTGAGAGGGATTCATTTTTGCTACAACACCAGTTACTCTAACTAATTGTCTACATTTGTTTCCTTTTGATTTGTATGGTGTATAAAGATATGGCTAAGGGCATATTAGTTAAAATAATGAGGGGCTCAAATCGTGTAATAATGATATTTTTGCCTTGGAAAAGTTCAAGATTAAACTGGATACCAATGAAAATTTTGGACATGAAACCAAGCCATTCCACGGAACCGATATGTCAATTGTTCTGTAAATATTCTACACTCCATTTGATGTAACCCAGAATCGAATTAGAGTGGATTGGTTCTCAATTCTGAGATTCATATCCATAAAACCAATTTGAATACACGGGTGCAGTTCTTAAAAAAAAAAAGGCCAATCCTTATTCAAAAAAAAAAAAAAGCCTTTTTTTTTAATTGAGAAAGGGATTTAGCCCACAATAAAGTTGATATATTTCAGTATATAATTAATTACCAAGTTTAGAGGTGCCTTAGAAAAATTGTAAAACCGCCGCCTCTTTTTTTTTCTTCGAAGAAAAGGAAGCTGGAAAAGTGACTTATTTCTCAATGACCACAACTTGTACAAAAAAGCCAAAACTCATATGGCATTTCGTGTAACCAAACAAATAATAACGTTAGATGGCCATTAAAACATGTGCTGGTGATCTGGAAAACAGCCGTGTTGACGTGGCAAAATAATTTGATTTGTTTTTTTGTGTTAAAAATCCAATTGATGTCTTGACTTTGTATTGTGTTTTAATTATTTCTCATTAATTTCTCATTCTCATTTTCATTTTTCATTTCAACCACACATTCTCCAAATAAAATAATATTATACGTAAATAAAAAAAATTCATCACTTTTCCACCAGACATTCTCACATCAATCACTATTCCAAAATTTTTCTTTTCCTCAAAATGGGTTTCAAATAGGGTTTACACAAAAATAAATAAAAATTTTAATTTTCTTTTCCTCTAAGTTCTCTGGTGTGCACTTTTTTGGGTAGATGGAAACGTGGTATGAAAGCTCAGAAATTTGCACATATTTCTTTCCAAGTCATAAAGTAACAGCTTTTGTGCCATTGGCTTTCACATTGGACGATTTTCAAAGGAATTTTCCACATGCTACGTACACTAGGAGCTATGCATAGATCTCCACTCAACCAATCAAAAAGAAAATGCAAAAAGTTGAGGAAAAAGGACTGGTAATATTATTGCTTTCTTGTGGGCCATTATCTACGACGAGATTATATAATTGCATTTATGTTTGTTAGACCAATTGTGTTACAATATTAATCTTGTTTAAGTTGTATTTTTTTAAATATAAAAGCAAGGGAAAATAACATATTTGGTTTCAGCCTTCAAGAAAGGAATGGGGTTTTTGGAAATAGGCACGGTAGGTTTATGTTGATAGAATTCATATATATATATATATATATTTTTTTTGTTTATCCGGTTCAAAATAAAAATTCCCCGTTCTGAATACTCAATTAAGCGGATAATCCTCGCCCGTTCCGGGCCGGGCCCCGCAAATATCGGTTTGTCGGGTTTGTTTGTCATCTCTAACTCATCTTTCCAATGTACCGTATTCCATGAATAGTGAGTTTCTTGTCATTGACAAGTCACTCTAAACCTTGTCTAAATATGAAAAGAATAATAACCATACAAGGAATAGAGATTCTTTTTAACAAAAACTACTTTATAAAATGGAATTTCAAGACTTTAATACTTACCTATATATGAGGAGATTGTAGACTAATATATATAAGCAATTTTCTCATTGTCAGGGAGATCCTGAGCATAGACATAATATATACAAGATATTCTCGTTATATCCTAATTTTAGTATATTTGTCATTTTTTAAATGAAAGTAATATTGCTTGAGCCGATCACATATATTTGTCTGCATTTTTCTCTTCTTTCATTTTCTTCCTACCATATAACTTTCGATGACTTGTAGTTGGAGTTGGAGATTGTAAGTTGTAGAAGTTGTTAACGGATATTGAATATATTCTAGTTTGGACATAATTAATTAATACCATGAATAAAATTTTAATTTTAATATTATTCAACCAATTTTACTAAATATACCGTAAAAAGATTGGAAAATATCAATAATAACAACAATAATATCTTAATTTTTGAAAAAAAAAAAAAAACAAAGAAAAATGAATTCATTGAGAGGGTAAAGATTATTTGGTACACATATATAAACAAAAGTCGTGTTGTGAGCCGCCTCCAAATTTCTCCGCAATTCTTGTAGGCCAAAGTAAACATGTGCAAAGTGGCCTTTTGGGAGCGTAAACGTTAAGTAATCTTATTATATTTTCATTAATTAGTAAAATGACACTTTTAGCATTACAACTTTTCATGCAATAGTTAGGTCAAATATTTTTGTGCCATATATTTTACAAAATTGTATGTAAGAGATGAAGTGACACTTTTTAATAAACTCTATTCATGAATCTCAAATAATTTGTAGCACCAACAAATTCAAAGTGGCAAAAAAATCAAAAAATAGGAAGAATTCTTGTCTATCCGATGGATTTTAAGAATGTACAATCAGATAATAATATTAACTATTATTTAGTGGCCGTCTGACATTGTTTTTGAAAAGTCAAAATGAATTTCTGAGACTCAAAAATAGCTGTTGGATCATTTTGACTAATTTTATGAAAGTGTTTATTTAAATTAGAAAGTCTTTTAGAGGAAATTTGTTTAATGTGACTTTTTAAAAAAAACGTTTTTAAAATAAAAACTGCATTTAAAAAATAATTTTCGAACAAAAATTTAAGTATATTCTTCCAGGAACTCTTCTATATGAAACAAAAATAAAAGTAAAAGACATGACAAACGGACTCTTAGATATTTTTGTTACCCATTTTTCTTTTTTGGTTTAACTTAAGAGGAGAAATTAAAGACTAGAAAGGTTAAAAAATTGTGAAATTTAGAACAAAAAATAGATATAAACAATTGTCTAATGATGCCAGCCAATGAATATAAGAAAAATGCTAAAGGTACCCAGGTGTTTACACGCCCGGTTACCCGCTCCTCACATAAGTGAATATAATAATTCTGCCTCCCCCTATTGTGAGGAGGGCAATGGGGCCAGGTAAACGCCCGGGTACCTATAGCGAAGCTCATGGATATAATTTGGGTGACTAATAATTTTAGGGGTGTCATCTAACATGTCCCAACTGCCAATTGTCTCTAAACATTACAACTTGAAGTATTTCTCATCAAATTTTCATTTGAGTGAAAATGGTTGACCAATCGCACATTTTCACCCAAATCGAAGGTTAAAGATTTAAAAATTGAAAAAACTTAATTGGCAAACCAATTGCCTTTAAGTAGTAGTAATGTTTTGATACGCAACTGCAAGCTTTTCAACCCAGAAACTCCACTACATCAAATTTTGAGATCAAACAAGAAAATAAAAAAGCTCAAAATGACTCTATACTTATAGATAAAGTAAAGACATGTATAACTTTTTTGACTGCTTATTCGCTGATTAAATTTCATTTTTAATAGCTCGTTTCATTGAATCTATATATCTTTCATTAACATTTCATGGAGCCTATCAATTTTAATCAACTTTAGCAACATATAGGACTTGTTTGAGCTTCATTTTTTATTTTTTATTTTCCGTAGAATGCATATTGAAATAATAAATTGATGCAGAATGTGTTATTAAAAAATAAGGAAATGTTTTGAACTTGCGTGTAATGTTATTTTATTGAAAAATGTAGAGTTAAAAAAAAGAGAGAGAAAATGTATTTTGAAAATAATAGAATAAAATGGGGCATAATACAGCTTTTAAGGTGTGTTTGAGCCACATTATTTTGGAAGAATGTATTTTGGAATAATAAATTAATTGAGAATGCGTGGTTTAAAAAAAAAAAAAGCTTATTGATAACTACAACTTATGAGTCAAAAAGTCAATTAATTTCTCCTTTTCTTTTTGCATCAGTCCACCATTTTCTCAGCTGAGGCCGGCCACTATATATAGTGCACCAGGGCCAATTTTTCTCCTGCACATTCGGAGTTAAGCATCTTTATCTCTCTATTTTCTCTGTCCTCTGTCGCTCTCCAAATCCTACTCTGCATCTTCATACAATATATAAACAAAATAAATATATTGTCAAATAGAAAACTGTGTAAATTGTCCGTACAGAAAAAACACTTTTTTATTTTAATGCAAAAGGATTGTAGTAAAAAGCTTTAGATCTTGGTGAGAATCGGCGAGGAATTCGTTGCAAGATATACACATACATAGATAAATATATGCGTGTATATCTGAACGTTTGTGTTGTGTTGATTGTTGTGAGCACGTTAAAGGGATGGAACAAAAGCATATATTGTTGTCGGCATTGGGAGTAGGGGTAGGGGTGGGGGTGGGGCTCGGGTTAGTTTCGGGTCAGACCGTTAGCAAATGGACCGGTGGTGGTTCTGGTTTGCCAGCGGAGGGTATCAACGCCGAGCAAATTAAACAGGAGCTTTTAAGATTGGTTGTTGATGGCAAAGATAGCGAGGTCAACTTTGATGACTTCCCTTATTTTCTTAGGTAAAATAAAATCCCTTTTTTGCAAATATTTTTCTTCATTTTTTATTTTGATGATTTGTTTATTAGGAGGAAATTTTAGTTTTGTAGAAATTATTTTTTGTTCAATTTGTAGCTTAGAAGGTTTTCTATTTTTAAAGAGATTTTCTATGAATGGCTTGATGCTCATTATTTTAATCTCTGCAATTTATTATTATGTTTTTATGATCCTACACCATCTTGATTTCTTGCTGAATCTCTTGTTACCATCCAGTTAGATTCTTGATATGTTAACCTGACTATTAGATTCGCATATACTTTTGACGTAATCATATTCCGTATCTTTAATAGACTTGGTACAAATCAAAAGAAAAGTTTGATAATGTATTTGCGACTAAAGTTACTATTTTAGTCTTGCAGAAATGACATTTGATACCTCTTTGTTTTCTGATTTGGGGAAATTGCATCATGATGTTACATCCTAATTGTTCGATTTCCCTCCCTTTTGATGGATTTCACAGTGAGCGTACACAGGCGTTGTTAACCAGCGCGGCATATGTTCATCTAAAGCACTTAGATGTTTCTAAACACACTCGAAATCTCTCTCCTGCTAGTCGGGCTATATTGCTTTCAGGGCCTGCTGGTATGCTATTGGATATTGCATCTCTATATATTTTTGAAACTAAACTTTGTGCAGTATCTTTTTGCAAATTGTAATTTTTATTTTGTATATTTTCATAGAATTTTATCAGCAAACTCTTGCAAAGGCTCTGGCACATCATTTTGAAGCAAAGTTGCTACTGTTGGACATAACTGACTTTTCACTTAAGGTGATAATGTTGGACGGAAATCTCCGTTTATGCTGATTCTTGCCACATTTTATACTAATATATTTTCTTGTTTACTTATATGGGTAAATCATAAATAGATGCAAAGCAAGTATGTCTGTGCCAAAACAGAAACTGTAAGTTCTTTCATCTACTCAGAAGAATGATCCGTTTCACTTCATTGTTCATGACTGCTATGGAGGTATTTAGGCATAAATGTTGTAGCTATCTCGGGAATTAGATTACTGGATGACTATAACATTATATTGCTTTCCATGAGAATGAAATTAACCTACTTGATTGAAGTGAAAGGTACACTGATTCTGCTTGTTTTTCTGTCATAGTCTTTCCAGAGGTCTATCTCAGAAGCCACGTTGGAAAGGATGTCCAGTTTGATTGGCTCCTTCTCTATTCTTCCACCAAAAGACAGTAACGCAGGTAAATTATTTGAATGGCATATTCCAATGATTTCTATCTGCCTCTTTGTTATTACTTAAGGTTGTTTTCTTTTCACACTGCTGTTGGAAGACCTTTATCGTTTCTACATCTACGTGTAGAGAACTAGTAAAATAGTATAAATAAGTAATCTAAATTGCAAGCCATCTTTGCAACTTGGCAAGCAGTAATTTAAATGCAACAACCAGATTAGACGCTGTGTATCTAGGATTTGATGGTAAACTAAAAGTTATTTTGGAAAGTGTTTACAAACAGTTTAATTTATAAGTAAATATAATTGAGTGATGGATAAGTGAGTAGTACTTGTGGGTTCCACTGTATGGATAAAAGTGGTTTTACTGTTTATAAACAATTTATAAACATTAGCCAATCATTGGCTAATAAATGGGATATAATTTTTCAAAACAACGCAAATTACTAGTTGAGTTATTCAATATTCCATGTATTTACAGTTTTATATTTTTTTAGTTTCTCTTGATAACTGACCAAGTGTGTCATATATGGTATTATTATGAAGGTGCATTGTCAAGGAAAAGCAGTGAATTGAGTTGTAAAGCAAGGTATTCTAGCTGTGAATAATGGTCACAACACTAAAGTGTCAATCCAGGTCAAATACATGTATAATCTTAATTTTTGAGCGTTACAGGAGTACGCAAGGAGTTAGTACTTCTCTAAAGCATCGAAGAAATGCCTCTGTCTCTTCAGATATAAGTAGTATTGGCTCGCAGTCCTCTTCTTTGAATAATTCAGGTTTGTGTCAATATTCTCAGCAACCTGGATTTGTGTACTCTGCTATTTGTGTATATGCATACTACACCAATAGAAGCTTAAATAATCCGCAAATATTTATTCAATGTTTTGGCTTTTTGCCTAATTTCCTGATACAGTAATATATCTGCTTTTGTCAAAGCATTCCATCCAATTATCATTAACATATTGTTTATCTTGATGAACTTTGTTTCGGTTTCATCAGCTCTTTCCAGGTGCATTGGCAGCTGGTCATTTGATGAAAAAGTTTTCTTGCAGTCACTGTATAAGGTAATTTCATTACAGATTGATCACTCATCTCCAATCCCTATATGCCATTCTTTCACGGATCCTTTTTTTTTTTTTTTTTGCTCCTTGTATTCTTGGGCATCTAATCTGAAACCATTCGTACATCTTGTGTGGTCTTGCGGAATCTTTTAATTTATCTGCTGCTACAAGAAAATTATGCACGGCAACTTTAATTTTATATTTAACTGGGAAAAGGTCATTTGCAGGTGTTGGTTGCAGTCTCAGAAACCAGTTGCATCATTCTCTACATCAGGGGCGTTGAGAGACTTTTTCTTCAATCCTCGAGACTATACAAATTGTTCGATAGAATGTTAAAGAAATTATCAGGATCGGTGTTGGTCCTTGGTTCTCGGACGTTGGACTTTGATGATCATTATGCTGAAATAGATGAGAGACTTGGTCTTTTGTTTCCTTACAACATTGAGATTAGACCGCCTGAAGATGAGACTCATCTCATCAGCTGGAAAGCCCAACTGGAAGAGGATATGAAGAAGATTCATCTTCAGGATAACAAAAATCATATTGCTGAGGTACTTGCGGCAAATGATCTCGAGTGTGATGATTTAGAATCAATCTGTCATGTGGACACAATGGTTCTCAGCAACTGTATAGAGGAAATTGTGGTTTCAGCTATATCATATCATTTGATGAATAACAAAGATCTGGTGTATCGTAATGGAAAGCTCGTTATATCATCCAACAGGTAGGTGTCAAATGATTTATTTTTTCAATGTTTAGGTTTTTATTTTATGTTTCTGTTTTTCGTTCCTGCTTTGTAAATGGCTATGCCTTCACTATGCTGGGACAGTTTGTCGCATGGATTAAGTATATTTCAAGAGGGAAAAATTGGTGGAAAAGATACCCTGAAACTGGAGGCTAATGTTGGATCTTCCAAGGTTTGTCTTCTACTGCCTCAGTTCCTCTTTGGAACAAGTTGGCAAGCGTTTTCAGTAGTTCATTGTACTTTGCTATGCTTCTTTAGGATATACAAGGGGAACACAATGTGGGACTAAAACTTGATTCAAAGTCTGACAACCCAACAACTGAGAGCAAAACTGAGGCGGAAAAATCAATTTCTTCAGCCAAAAATTCTGCACACCAAACTCGACTGCTTTTCTTTTTGTTTAAAAACTTTTGATTTGATTTTTTTAGGGACCTAATTGATACAAAATTAAGAGGTCATATGCTTGGTTCAAAAGGTAAGGGATGTAAATGCACTTTTGGCGAAGATTTGGGGCTCATGTGTGATTTTTCCTATTTTCATATCAACTTAAGAAAAGTCATATAACATCAATTAACTACTAAAAAAATCATATATAATAACAGAATTTAATAATTTTTAATACCACGAGTTATAATGTCACCAAAAATAATTTTATTAAATTTTAAATTTTAAATGTACAGTCTCCGTCTCTATTCAAATACAATTAACACTCTAATACGAAATATTTACAAGTTCAAAAATATTATTCATTTCCAAATTTGTCCGACATGGAGAAACCAAAAAATGACTCAATGACACGGAGTCAATGTTCCTATATGACAGAGAAAAATGCAAAAAGTGATGACCGTGTCCAATATGTTATTAGAGACGTGATGAAAATTATAGTTCTCTTTCAGTTGACTCTAGATAAGTGTGGAAAGACTAGTGATGTGAAAATAAAGGTTGATAACAAGATCGATAATGCTTTTGAGTCAAAGTCGCGAATTTTTTTCTCTACCACTTAAATTATAAGGAGGTGTTTGATTGAACACAATAACTGGTAGTATGGTGGAAGGAGGTTGGGTACGGGGTTGGTCCGTGGGATTGGTTGAAGAATAAAGAGATTTTTTTAATATTTAATTCTTGTACTCATTAAAATTTTCATTTTCATTCTTGTACTCATTTTTCAATCAAATAATATTTTCCATCACATCAATAATTTTTCCTTCTTTTTCAACTATACATTCTCCATCAATTTACTATTCCAAAATACATTCTTCCAAAATAATGTGGGTCAAACGCACCCGTGATTTTGAATCAAAAATCACGTACATTGTTGATCAGATGAGAGAGAATGAAGTGATACAATCCAGTGTGTGTCGATAAAAACACGGGAAGTCTTGAGTCAAGCAGCCCAAAAAACACGCCAAGCAAGTCTTCTTTGTAGAAAATTGTGACTTGCGTGGAAACTCATATTTTGTTTAGAAATATTTTTTTACAAAAATCCATTTTTGTATGTATCTTGAGACGTCATTTTCGTGATTTGCGTACATCCGTGGTTAATAAAATATAACTCTGTAAATGACAAATAGAAGACCAGCTTGGCTTCTCTGAAGGAAGAGGCACTAATCGAGAAATCACTTTTATATTATCGATGACGTTTGAGATCATTCCAGTGATCAATTTTTAGTCCCCCCGTCTCCATTATGTGGCAATTATAATTCTTGGAATAATTTTTTAAAGAATGTGTGGATGAAAAAGAAGAAAGAATTCTCAATTTGTATGTAATATTATTTTATGGAAGATTGTGTGGTTGAAAATAAGAGAAAATAAATTTTTGGGATAATGGGGGCCAAACGTGGGGCAACTTTCGCAATAGATTAACATAATTCATATACCAACTCAAATATAAAGAAGATAATTAGAAAAACTGGTTCAGATGGAGAGTTTTAAGCAAAGATAGGTGTCATCCAAATCCATTTGAACAAGCATTGCTCGAATCTTCATCTGCTACAACGAGAATCTTGATTGCGATCCAGAAGTGGAATATCATATTTCAATGTTTCCATCCAAAAAGAAATAAAAAAACTCACGAAGAACAACGAATTTGACTCCGATATTACTTGTTATGAAATGAAGGAGGCAATGTTGTACATGAAATAACGATCACAACACAACACAACACAACATCCAAAAAAAATTGACAGAGGAATGGAGAATTTATTAATAATGAAGAAAGAATACAAAAAAATATTATGTATACAATATTATCTAACTTGTGTCACGTGCCTAACTTGTAAAGAAGAGCCACCTACATATATGAGAGAGATCAAAATCCTTTAAGTATTCTTAAAGATGGAAATAGTATAAAAAAAAAATACATAGATAAAAGAAACAATATTTTTTTCAAAAATCCAATCCTGCAGGAAATTATCTGCCAAGATCATAGTATTTTGTCAAAACTCACTTAAAAAAGGTAATCCTCAATTGAGCTTGTGATTAATTTTAAATTCTTCTAAATTTAGGTATCCTCAATTGAGATTTTAATGCATTTTAATTAAATCCATTAAAATTTAGGTGTCCCTAATTAATATTTTAATGAAATTCTTTAAAATTTAAGTATCATCAATAACTAGTGAATTTATAAAGATTTCTTTAATAGAGAGATTTTAAAAGATTTTAATCATGTTATACTGATAAAAAAAAAAAAAGATAGAAATTTCTCACTACTCTATGCTCATATGAAATCATAACTATATACATACATGAATATAATTTCCAAGTGGGGACCAAACTTGGTACGACTGGAGAACCCCTTTGGGACGCCAGTCCTACAATGAAGTAGACACCATCCCATAATTTCTCCTAGTGTGCAGAATGGGTACTTTTGATGGCGGAGTTGGCATTTTCAATGAAACGTGACAGTCATACTGTCTTAGTCTATCAAAATGAATAATAGGGTCTTTTTGGTTCAAAAGGTAAGGGATGTAAATGCACTTTTGGCGAAGATTTGGGGCCCGTGTGTAATTTTTCCTATTTTCATATCAACTTAAGAAAAGTCATATAACACCAATTAACTACTTAAAAAATTTATATATAATAATAGAATTTAATAATTTTTAATACCACAAGTTATAATGTCACAAAAAATAATTTTACTCATGAAAAACAATTAAATTTTTAGCTGACAGAAATTTTAAATGTACAGTCTCCGTCTCTATTCAAATGCAATTAACACTCTAATACGAAATATTTACAAGTTCAA
Source organism: Fraxinus excelsior (assembly GCA_019097785.1). Taxonomy (NCBI): domain Eukaryota; kingdom Viridiplantae; phylum Streptophyta; class Magnoliopsida; order Lamiales; family Oleaceae; genus Fraxinus; species Fraxinus excelsior. The sequence continues at coordinate 8,666,723 of CM032629.1, forward strand.
AAATATTATTCATTTCCAATTGATAGAGAAAATTGCAAAAAGTGATGACCGTGTCCAATATGTTATTAGAGACGTGATGAAAATTATATTTCTCTTTTAGTTGACTCTAGATAAGTGTGGAAAGACTAGTGATGTGAAAATAAAGGTTGATAACAAGATCGATAATGCTTTTGAGTCAAAGTCACGAATTTTTTTCTCTACCACTTAAAATATAAGGAGGTGTTCGATTGAACACAATAACTGGTAGTATGGTGGAAGGAGGTTGGGTACGGGGTTGGTCCGTGGGATTGGTTGAAGAATAAAGAGATTTTTTTAATATTTAATTTGCTTTCTCTTTATTTTCAAATTTTTCACTTTTTGAAAGATATGGGACGCTAACTGTAATTATTTATAGAAAATGGTAAATTTGGCATTTTACTAGGATTACATGGAAAAATTGATGGTAGAGTTGTCTTGCGCAAGGTTTAGTTAATTTGAGGGTGTATTACGTTAAATAAAAGGAGATGATTGAATTGCCCAAATCATGAAAATGATAGTAGCGTTTGTGCCAATTACCTCAATCTTTTTGGTTTCCCAATGTAGGATAACTTTTTTGACAGAGTAATGTCATTCACCTTCATTGATGTTAAACACCAATTTAAGTGAGAATTTTATGATAGATTCAAATGCAAAGCCACGTGACTCATATAATTGAACCTATAAAGTTTCGCCACCTAGAATGATGTTTTAGTACTATTGGTGTTAGATAGCATTTTGACATTATTGTGCGTTTTATGTTGAAAAAGACACGTAGTGAAATAAATATGTTTGATCTTAAACATGGCTTCAAAGTTTACCACATAAGTATCAGTCTTTTGGTTTATCGAACCACAGTATGACTACCATGGTAAATCTACACACTAGGCCACTGTTTGAACTCATTATTTGGAGAAAATAGATTTTGTAATAGTGATTTTTTTAAAGAATGAAAGTTAAAAAGTAGAAAAAAAAAATTCAAATTTATGTGCAAAATTATTTATCGAAAAATGTGGTTGAAAATAAGTTTTAAGGAAAAATAATTTTTTTGAGAATGGGGCTCAAACATGGGCTAAATGTGATGAGTTGCATAAAATGTTTGATCGAATGCCCGATATGCAATTGGTTAGCTGGAGGAAGGCTAAAGCAATGCTCGAACCGAGATGCGAAAGAGGGTGTTGGAGTTGATTTTGTTGATGCAAAAAGTAGAAATATGCCCGTGTGGTTACTGTGGTTGCGAATTTGCCTGCATCTACTGCTCTTATGAATTTAAAGGTTGGGAAATCAATGCATTAGAACTGCACGGTTGATAATTCACCTATGCTTATTTGACCAAATACAATACAAGTGGGACCGCACTATGAGCATGATGTGCAAAAAGATCGCTACTTTTTCAAGGTTCGACGAAGATACAACCATCGTAAATTATTTATTATGCCCCTATTTGGTACACATTAAAATTTTCATTTTCATTCTTGTACTCATTTTTCAATCAAATAATATTTTCATCACATCAATAATTTTTCCTTCTTTTTCAACCATACATTCTCCATCAATTTACTATTCCAAAATACATTCTTCCAAAATAATGTGGGTCAAACGCACCCGTGATTTTCAATCAAAAATCACGTACATTGTTGATCAGATGAGAGAGAATGAAGTGATACAATCCAGTGTGTGACGATAAAAAACACGGGAAAGTCTTGAGTCAAGCAGCCCAAAAAACATGCCAAGCAAGTCTTCTTTGTAGAAAATTGTGACTTGCATGGAAACTCATATTTTGTTTAGAAAGATTTTTTTACAAAAATCCATTTTTGTATGTATCTTGAGACGTCCTTTTCGTGATTTGCGTACATCCGTGGTTAATAAAATATAACTCTGTAAATGACAAATAGAAGATCAGCATGGTTTCTCTGAAGGAAGAGGCACTAATCGAGAAATGACTTTTATATTGTCGACGATGTTTGAGATCGTTCTAGTGATCAATTTTTAGTCCCCCATCTCCATTGTGTGGCAATTATAATTCTTAGAATGTTAATTACCTTGATTCTAGCATTAAAAAGTGTCCAATACCAAGAATAGTTTAATTACCTTAAATATTGAATGCTTAATTTAATTACCTTGAATATTGATTACATTATATACTATGAAAAATGATAGCAAAATTAAATTTTCTTAATATGTACGAAAAAAGAAGTAAGACTATACTTTTTGTAAAGCCTAACCTGAATTTTCATTCACTTTATTATATCATGAACTTATTGGAATCCAAAAAAGTCTGTTCATTTAGTTTCTATTCTCTAATCTTGTTTTAAGCTGTTAGGAATATAAATTAACATAATTACACTTCATGTTTTCAAACCAGTTATTTTCTTCATTTACTATTTATATATGCTATGATATTGCTAGAAGTCATTTTTCTTCTATAAATGGAGAATTTATGCCTTGAACTTATGGAGCAGTCACACTAATTAACGTTTAAACTTTAACACGAACAGTCGATTCACGGATAACGACTTTGATTTGAACCACTTGACTAAACGTGTAATTGGGTGCACTATACATAGAATCTTTCCGGAAGTCAAGTCATAAAGTTTTTCCAATGCATTATTGCCTGATTAGAACTAATTAACCTCCAAACTTGACTTTGATTTGAACCACTTGACTAAACGTGTAATTGGGTGCTAAACAAGATCTATACACGGAAGTCAAGTCAAAAAGTTTTTCCAATGCATTATTGCCTGATTGGAAGATTTTTTTGAGTAACAGTAACACCAACCCATAGTATAAATAATGTTATTTAAATGATAAAGAATCCCACAAGAACATATAATTGAGTTCTCAAAATGATGATTGGCAAAAAGTTATATCAACATATCCATTGGTTAGTTATTGTAATGTTACTAAGCTTTAGAGCTTCTCATGGGCACTCTTCACGAGTGAAGGGTGGTAGAATCAGGTGCTTAGAGAGGGAGAGAGAAGCTCTTCTCAAGTTCAAAGACGAGCTTGTTGATGAATATGGTCGACTCTCTTCTTGGGGAACCCATGAAGATAAGAAGGATTGTTGCACATGGAAAGGTGTCCGTTGTCATAACCAAACTAGTCATGTTATTGAATTGCATCTTGGTGGTTCTTCCGACGCCCCTCTAAGAGGTAACATTAGCCCATGGTTGCTTGAAATACGCCATTTGAATTATTTAGACCTCAGTTATAATGATTTCAATGGTAGCCGAATTCCAAAATTCATTGGCTCCCTTGGCAGATTACAACACCTCGATCTGTCCTCTTCTAATTTAAGTGGGCACATTCCGCATCACCTCGGCAACCTTTCGGAATTGCAAGTTCTTAGTGTCTACGGTAATTCAATGTTAACAAGCACAAACCTTGATTGGCTTTCTACACTCCGTTCTTTGAGCGTCCTTGTCCTGAGTGACGTTAACCTCACGTTTGCAACTGATTGGTTACCAACAATAAGTAAACTAACTCGTCTCCAGTTGTTACACATGTTATACTGTCACCTACCTCCGCTCGTTGATCCCTTGCCTTCAATGATCAATGCTTCTAATTTTCTTTCTGATCTTTCTCTTGCTGGAAATAATCTCTCCTCTTCTTCGGTATTCCCTTGGTTGTTTAACTTCAGCAGTAGTCTGACTAACCTTGACGTCAGCTCCAACAATTTACAAGGTCCTATTCCTAATGCTATTGGGAACATAGCATCACTTGAGTCTCTTTATCTTAATCATAATCTACTTGACGGTGGGATTCCCTCATCCTTCGGGAATCTGAGTAGTTTAGAGTTGTTAATGCTATCCGATAACCAACTTAATGGGACTCTGACAAAAAAAATTGGAAGCCTCTCTAAGCTTGGGTATTTGGATCTTCGTAGAAATCGTTTCGAAGGTGTAATCACAGAAGCCCATTTCTTTGGTCTCTCCCGGTTAAAAGATTTAAGCTTGGATTCCAACTTAAATATATCCTTCAATTTTAGCTCCGATTGGAATCCTCCCTTTCAACTGGGATATCTCGGGTTGAGGGATTGCAAACTCGGGCCACATTTTCCCGGATGGCTTCATACACAGAAGGAATTAGTTCATCTTGACATCTCTAATGCTGAAATTCATGACCCCTTACCTGATTGGTTTTGGGATCTCTCTCCAACATTACGTGGTTTTAACGCATCACATAACAACATTCACGGCATCCTTCCTGATTTATCTTCGAAATTTTCTACTGACGTTATTTACATAGATTTGAGCTCTAATCAGTTTAATTGTTTATTACCAAGTTTGCCTCTTAAAGGATCAGTACTGAACTTTTCAAATAACACATTCTGGGGCTCAATTACTGATTTATGCAGTAAAGCTAATTCTTGGGAATATCTTGATCTCTCCAATAATCTATTGTCAGGGCAACTTCCAGATTGTTTTGCAAATCAGATGAGCTTAAAATTTCTCAATTTGTCACATAATAATTTCTCGGGAAAGATTCCTTTGCCAAATAACATATCCTCTTTACATTTACAAAATAACAGTTTTACCGGAGAAATCCCAGCATCACTGAGGAATTGTACTTCTTTACGTTTTCTTGATCTTTCGAAAAATAAGTTGACCGGTGAAATACCTACATGGTTTGGAGATCGTTTGTCAAAATTGATCCTTCTAAATCTGCGTTCCAATCAGTTCATTGGTACCATTCCTTTAAACTTGTGTTATTTACCTCGTTTACAAGTCCTAGACATCTCTTCCAACAAGATTTCTGGTGCTATACCGAAATGCCTAAGCAACCTCACTGCTATGGTTCATCAAGTGGAGTTTGAGTCGTTCTATGAATCATCGGGATTTGATCACTTTGAGAGTGCAACAGTGACATGGAAAGGACAGGAAAACGAGTACATAAAGAGTCTTGAACTGTTCAAACTCATTGATCTTTCAAGCAATATTTTAGTTGGTGAAATTCCTCCTGAAATTACAAGTCTTGCGAGTCTGGTTGCGTTGAACCTTTCAAGAAACAACCTAAGCGGACTCCTTCCTGTGAAGATTGGACAATTAAAGTCTTTGAATTTTCTGGATTTGTCAAGAAACCATATTTCTGGTGGTATTCCTGTTGGCCTTTCTCAATTGGATGGGCTCGGAGTGTTGGATTTGTCATACAACAATCTGTCGGGCAAAATTCCATTCATTGCTCATTTACAAACTTTTGAAGCATCAGCATATGTGGGAAATTCAGGACTTTGTGGACCTCCACTTACAAAACCGTGTCCAGGAAATGAAAGTTCTCTAGATCCAAAGTTCAACGGAGAAAGTACAGAAGAAGAGGACGAAATCATCACTCTAGGATTTTACATTGCTATGACACTTGGATTCATTGTTGGATTCTGGGGAGTATTTGGGACTTTACAGCTCAACAAGTCGTGCGAGTCTGCATTTTTCGGATCAATGGAGTGGTTGTACGTAATGATAGTCATCAATAAAAATCGTCTGCAAAATTGTTTTGCATTTTTTTAAAATTTTCAGTATGTGAATATGCTTGTATTTTGACTGTGTACTATTGAACGAAATGTGGCCTTTTTCATCCATTACAATAAAGTTGTTCGAGTTGCAAAATTAAAATTTAATATTTTTAGTAAATTAAAATTATTTCCACTACCCTGAACACAACATATTGGTCTGTTTTACGTAATTAGTGTCCAATTATGGCATATTAGATGCACTCAAATATTTTATTGAAAATGAATATCCATTTTATAATAGTTTGTCAAGATTTTATTCCGATAGTTCAATATGTCACAACAAATATAGATTTGAGTTCAAGTCCATGCGGTTGGGAATGAGTATAATCTCTTCAACTTTATTTTGATGAGAATCAAACTAAACCAACTCGTAATGTTGCATTCTTTTGGGACCAAAAAAATACCTTTTTATCATAATTTTGACTCGTTCAAATGAACTACTGTAGTTGAGAGGGATTCATTTTTGCTACAACACCAGTTACTCTTAACTAATTGTCTACATTTTTTTCCTTTTGGTTTGTATAGTGTGTAAAGATATGGCTAAGGGCATATTAGTTAAAATAATGAGGGGTCAAATCGTGTAATAATGATATTTTTGCCTTGGAAAAATTCAAGATTAAACTGTATACCAATGAAAATTTTGGACATGAAACCAAGCCATTCCACGGAACCGGTATGTCAATTGTTCTGTAAATATTCTACACTCCATTTGATGGAACCCAGAATCGAATTAGAGTGGATTGGTTCTCAATTCTGAGATTCATATCCATAAAACCAATTTGAATACACGAGTGCAGTTCTTAAAAAAAAAAAAAAATGCCTTTTTTTTTTTTAATTGAGAAAGGGATTTAGCCCACAATAAAGTTGATATATTTCAGTATAATAATTACCAAGTTTAGAGGTGCCTTAGAAAAATTGTAAAACCGCCGCCTCTTTTTTTTTCTTCGAAGAAAAGGAAGCTGGAAAAGTGACTTATTTCTCAATGACGACAACTTGTACAAAAAAGCCAAAACTCATATGGCATTTCGTGTAACCCAACAAATAATAACGCTAGATGGCCATTAAAACATGTGCCGGTGATCTGGAAAACAGCCGTGTTGACGTGGCAAAATAATTTGATTTGTTTTTTTGTGTTAAAAATCCAATTGATGTCTTTACTTTGTATTGTGTTTTAATTTGATGGTCATTACAGCCCGTTAATGTATATAATTGTGTGACTAAGAAAGTTGAAGTTATGCGTCATTTATATTCCGCATCATCAAATGCATCAAGGTCGAATAGAAATACGTATAGAAAATAAAAAGTTGACCGATTTGAAACAATTAGAGAATAGTTGTATCTACTCAAATGTTTTTTTCAAAAAATATTATCGGGAGCTAGTTAAATTACTAGATGGTACATTACGCCCCCGTCTGACACTCATTAATTTCTTATTCTCATTTTCATTCTTCATTTCAACCACACATTCTCCAAATAAAATAATATTATGCGTAAATAAAAAAAAATCATCACTTTTCCATCACACATTCTCACATCAATCACTATTCCAAAAATTTTCTTTTTCTCAAAATGGGTTTCAAACAGGGTTTACACAAAAATAAATAGAATTTTTAATTTTCTTTTCCTATAATTTCTCTGGTGTGCACTTTTTTGGGTAGATGGAAACGTGGTATGAAAGCTCAGAAATTTGCACATATTTCTTTCCATTGGACGATTTTCATAAAGTAACAGCTTTTTGTGCCATTGGCTTTCACATTGGACGATTTTCAAAGGAATTTTCCACATGCTACGTACAATAGGAGCTATGCATAGATCTCCACTCAACCAATCAAAAAGAAAATGCAAAAAGTTGTGGAATAGGGACTGGTAATATTATTGCTTTCTTGTGGGCCATTATGTACGACGAGATTATGTAATTGCATTTATGTTTGTTAGACCAATTGTGTTACATTTGGTGAACTAGGGTGGACAACATTAATCTTGTTTAAGTTGTAGTGTTTAAACATAAAAGCAAGGGAAAATAACATATTTGGTTTCAGCCTTCAAGAAACGAATGGGGTTTTTGGAAATAGGCATGGTCGGTTTGTGTTGATAGAATTCATATATTTTGTTTCGTTATCTTGTTCAAGTGCAAAGTATGCACTATTTGATCCAAAACAAACATCATTAGGCTCTAAGATAATCGTATCAGGAAAAGGATCGATCGCCTTTGACATTTCGACGATTAAATAAATTGTTTTGGCCTATTGGGTTATGAAGATTTGGTTTAATGTGGTAAAACCCCTTATTTGTAATCCCTTTCCTTCCTGGACTAAATTTCTTTGTTTGACTTATTCTTTTAGATAATTCCTTCTTCCCTAATTTTTAGGAATTCATAAAGCAGTTTTCTCATAGGACTCATCTTAGGGATGGCGGCGCGGCGGGATGGGGTGGGGGGGGGGGGGTCCGTTACCCGTTTAAGGAGTGGCGGGACGCTTGCCCCGTTTACCACCCGTTTAATTTTTTTTATAAGTTTTTAATAATTTTTTTATTTCCCTCATTCATTAGATTGAGATAAATAATTTTAGTTCTCATTTTCTATTAAAACTAATAAAATTCTCCATTTAAACTATTGAATTCTAAAAAAAACGAAAAAAATAAAAATAAAATTAAACGGGGCGGGGCGGGGCGCCCATTACCCGTCTTCGCCCCGGGGCAAAATTCCCCATTCCAAATACCCGATTCAGTAGGTAATCCCCGCCCCGTTCGGGACGAGGCCCCGCAAATATCGGGTTTGTTAGGTTTGTTTGTCATCTCTAACTCATCTTTCCAATGTACCGTATTCCATGAATAGTGAGTTTCTTGTCATTGACAAGTCACTCTAAACCTTGTCTAAATATGAAAAGAATAATAACCATACAAGGAATAGAGATATTTTTTTTTTAACAAAAACTACTTTATAAAATGGAATTTCAAGACTTTAATACTTACCTATATATGAGGAGATTGTAGACAAGGACTAATATATAAGCAATTTTCTCATTGTCAGGGAGATCCTAAGCATAGACATAATATATACATTATAATACAAGATATTCTCGTTATATCCTAATTTTAGTATATTTGTCATTTTTTACATGAAAGTAATATTGCTTGAGCCGATCACATATATTTGTCTGCATTTTTCTCTTCTTTCATTTTCTTCCTACCGTATAACTTTTGATGACTTGTAGTTGGAGTTGGAGATTGTAAGCTAACGGATATTGGATATTCTAGTTTGGACATGATTAATTAATACCATGAATAAGATTTTAATTTTAATATTATTCAACCAATTTTACTAAATATACCGTAAAAAGAATAATATCTTAATTTTTGAAAAAAAAAAAAAAATGAAGAAGATGAATTCATTGAGAAAGGGTAAAGATTATTTGGTACACATCCCTAACAAATAAAAGAGAGACATTTCAGTTACTGTTCACGGTTTTCGTCCAAACAGAACGGCGTCGTTTTCTTGCATCAGACGGCGTCGTTTTGTGCGTTTTGGCATAAAAACTTAGTAAAAAAGAGAGAGAAAAAAATATCTCCATCATTTGGCTGGCTTCACTTCACGCTCGTATCCTCTCTTTTCTAGGGTTTCCTTCGCTTCCTTCCGCCTCCAGTTAATTGTTCGAGATCTGATCGTCCTGCCGTACATTTTCGTCTTCGCTGCACCGCTTCGGTTCACTTCGCGAGGTCGTGTCGTCTGTTTCCTAGGGTTCCGTTCGCTTCGGCCTCTGGTAAAGTGTTCGGACTCAGACGAACCTTCTTTACAGATCCATCTCCAACTCTCCTCTATCTTCGATCCAACAGGTTTGTGCATCTTCTATTGTTCTATCTTTGTAGTGTGTGGAAATTTCCTTTACTTATTTACGGATGTATACATATTTCGTTCGATTTGGTTATGGATTTGAATAGATTTCATTTATTTGAAGCTTATGTTGTCCGTGGATCGTGTATTTGGAGAAAAAATTATCGGTGATTGAAGCTGCGAAGTTATTGTTCCCGTGTCGCTGAGGTGTCCTCGTTTCTGGTATTCCGTTTTTGATTTGTGCGAACTTTGTGTACTTATTTACAGATCTACACACTTTTCGTTCGGTTTGATTATGGGTTTTGAGAAACTGTAGCCTGCAGGGAGATAGATAGATATATAGAGAGAAATTGAGCAGAACAAATTTCACAAATTGTGTTTAATCTTTTCGTTGCACCGTCTCTGTATGCAGTCTCTGTGTGCAAGCTACAAAGACAGAAACAAAGAATAAGTGATTTAAGTTCCAAAAAAGCAAGAGAAGTTACAAAGAGTTGATGAAATTTGCATATATACCTTGATAGTTCCAGAACAAGCACAGTGAGCTTCCAAACTATTGGAGGTATCAAATTCTTGTTCATGGTAGATGCTGCATACAATTACTCATGCATCTATTGCACAGAAATGTAATGTTAATTTGAATGACCTTTAATTTAGTTTAAACTGGACTTGTTTATTTTTGAAATAATTTTGTGTTGCGTTATATGTGATTTGTGTATATTTGTAATTTAGACAATTTTTATAAAATAAAAAATCAAGTAGTATTTTTCCTAACCAAATAAAAGAGTGACTTATATGTTACTGTTCACCATTTCGTTTCGTTGGGCGGCGTCATTTCATCTCAATGTAAAAAAAAAAATAATAATAATAATTGAAGGGTGAATAGTTGAAAGGGATAAAATAGGAATGGACGCTTATTTAGGTTTTCATTTCATTCATTGACTTCTGCCATTATCTCCTTAGTTAGGGTTTCCAATCGCCGCAAGGTCTCCCACCTCTCCTGTTTCTTCAATCTGTTGGGTTCGTCTTCCTTCTATTGGTTTTTTGGTGCTTTGTGATGTTATGTTTGGTTTAAATACGTATTTTGTGGTTTGAAGGTTTTCGATCGCTTCCATCTCTGTCGAGGTTTGCAATTGCTGCCACTTCTTCCTTCCTTCTTCGATCCCCACGTCCTCTTCAAATCAAACTCTTCGACCCCCGTCTCTCTTCTCAAATCAAAGATCTTCCTTAAACCATTAGAGATCGTAGTTGAAATCTAAAGTAAGTATGGCAGTACCATACGCTGTCTTCTTCGAGTTTCTGCTTCTACCTTTTTTGACCTGTCTTGTTTGGAATAAATTATGCCTTTGTAGATTAATGAGTTATATGCTCTCGATTTTTACTTACTTCGTTGTATAAAAATCTGATTTTGATTTTTTGTCTCACATTCAGGAATTAATTTCTTTCGAGAGACGAAGAAAAGGTTTCTTGGTAAGAAAAGATTTTGAACTGCCATGCCTATTTTTGATTTGTATTTTGTTTTGTGATGTCAAGTATGTCGGAAAACATTGATTTGTTTCTTTTACTAATATTTGTTAAATTTAATTCTATACGACCTTTAAGGCATGTTTTGGTAGACATTGGTGGAAGTGACTGAATATTACAAATAAATGTGGATGAATTACTATCCTGCTTAATTTGCCTGACTTATTGTTTGAGTTCCGTTTAGAATTGCATGCCTTATTTTTGTTCCATCAAATTTTATGATGTAGAATATAGAGTGAAATATGAGGACGAGGTTTTTTATTAATGGAGTAAGAAAATGTTTAGTCTCCTGCTTAATTTGCCTGACTTATTATTTGAGTTCCATTTTAGAATTGCACGCCTTGTTTTTGAATGACAGGTATGGTGGAATGCATTAATGTCTAGCTCTTACTATCAATGCAAAAAATCCCTACCAAATAAAAGAGTCACATTTCAGTTACTGTTCACCATTTGGTTTTCTTGGGCAACGTCGTTTCATCTCAATGCAAAAAAAAAAATTTTTTTTTTTCCAAATAAAAGAGTCAGTTTTCTTTTAATGTTCACCATTTGGTTTTGTTGGGCAATGTCGTTTCATCTCAATGTAAAAAAAAAAAAAAAGAAAATTTTTATTTTATTACCAAATAAAAGAGTCACTTTTCTTTTACTGTTCACTATTTGGTTTTATTGGGCAGCGTCGTTTCATCTCAATGTAAAAAAAAAAAAAAATTTTTTTTAAAGGTGAATAGTTGAAAGGGATAAAATAGGAATGGACGCTTATTTAGGTTTTCATTTCATTCATTGACTTCCGCCGTTCTCTCCTTAGTTAGGGTTTCCAATCGCCGCAAGGTCTCTCACCTCTCCGCTTCATCAATCTGTTGGATTCGTCTTCCTTGTATTGGTTTTTTGATTTGTTATCAAGTTTTTATGGCATGTAAATATGTCAAAAGTTTTAATAAATTGAATATCTACATGGGTTATTGGTTATTTGATAAAATAAGTGCTCATGTTGTGTTTATTTATGTGATTTTAAAGTTTATATGATTCTAAAGCAAGTCGGTTGAATTGAAAGATGTAGTGTCGTGCTTGTTAAGTAAATGTTCCAAAAAAAAAGAATTGTTCTTTAAGTTTGTTTCTTGTTGTTTCATTTAGAATATTTGCATTTCCTTTAATAAGTACATTTTCTCTATGCATCGATAAGTTACCTAAAATTTACATTTCCTTTGATGAGTAAAATCTTGTCTATATTATTAGAAATGGAGTTTGCAATATGTTATAATTAATCCCCATTTGGAACTATATATTGTAGTGTTTACACGAGACACTCGTTTTTATTATTCATGTATCGGTTTAGTTTATTGAGTGTTGCAATTCTTGATTTTTTTAAACTGCCTATCCTCTTCATATGATTTAATTTCATTGATCTGTTTTTCATTTGTCATTTACGAAGCGGAGATGGAATATATAACAAAAAAATCTCCCAAGTTTCCGTTGGTTTAAAATGAAGGCTATTACACGTGCGCGCGTGCGCGAGCACATGAAAATCTGTTTTACTGAAGCTAATGTTGATATTTCTTGCATTTAATTTATTTTTACTTTATGTTATTAGAATATGTATCATATTTTCAATCGATCCCAGGACACATTTTAACTCCTCTAAGTAAACATATAATGAAACGTAGTGTGCTCTGCTCAATATAAATTTATTTACTATTGATTTTTCATTATGCACTATAGCGAATTGTTTATTGAGGATAGATTTAGTATTGATTTCCCATTATGCATATTTTGTATTGTGGCTTTTTTTACCTCCTAGATCACACGTTTTTTGCCAATTAATTAATTCTTTTGTTTTTCCCATGCATGGGATATATCATATGATTGCCACATATCATTAGTCAATAGACTTGGCACAATATGATAGCTAATGGATGATCATTATCAGTTTATGTGTACAAATCTTTTTGTTTTCCAGTGTTTAGTAATGTTATTTTTACTTTAAATGTTATTTATTTCTTTTAATCCTCTTTTGTCACAATTCTTATTGTGAATCTCATGGACAAATTGCCATTGCAAAAAGGTTGAACGCCAACCTTTTGCACATGGATGGTAACAAAGAAAGCAATAAAGATGTTCCAAACGTCAGTTTGTCAATAACAAAAAAAGATGCTCGCAATGAAAGACGTCGACAATTGTATGCAAAACGCAAGAAATTAGATCGACCATGTAGGTCTGATACATTGAAATCCAAAAGAATATCACAAATACAAGGCAAGTTATATTATCATGAAATACATTTTAAAACATTTTACTTATTGTACTATTTCCTTTAGTGTGTTTTTTAAGCTTATTGAGGTTTGAGGTTCTAATGAACCTATGTTTCTTAGTTTTTAATTTAATAATACTTTATGGTGTGTGTTCCCTCCAGCTGATCGATGTCGTGACACAAGTTCTCCTACAGAAGAATTACCTCCTATTTTGGATGACGTGATAGCAAATCCATTACCCCCTTTGGATGAAGGTATAAATTAATCATAAATCTTTTATTGTTTGACATCGTCATTTTAGAAGAACAATTTAGTGCATCTCTTTACAGACTAATCGTGTCTTCGTTTGTTTAAATTTTTTTTATAGGGATTCCTTCAGGTATTTCTGAATCAAATGCTAATTGTTTTGATTTCTTTACAACTACAAATTACAACCAAAATGTCAAAGGACTTGAAATGCAACCAGTACTTACTGAATCTTATGTATTGAACCCCCCTACAATTTGTTGTTCTTGTGGTGCAAAGAAATTTTATAGAGAAAGTAATGGACTTTGCTGTTCTAATGGAAAAATTAGATTACACGATAACACTGTACCGGATGAACTTTTCCATTTGTATACATCAAGTACAAATGAGTCGCTACATTTTAGAACTATTTGTAGAAGCTATAATAATCACTTTGCATTCACATCGTTTGGTGTAAAATATGATAAAGACTTATGCAGGATGAATAAAGGGATTTACACTTTTAGGGTTCAAGGTCAAGTCTATCATTATTTAAATAATTTAGTCCCGATAGATGGAAAACCATCGTTTTTACAATTATATTTTTTTGATACTGAGCATGAATTACAAAATCGTCTTCAAAGTTCATCCAAATTTAGCGAGCAACTATTACAAAAATTGCTAAATATTTTACAAACTAATCCTTACGCAAAATTCTTTCGCTCACTGAATAGTATAGAAGCTTTAGAAACATATAAAATACAAATACGATGTGACCCTGGTCTTGACCAACGAGTTTTTAACACACCATCAACTTCTCAAGTTGCAGCAGTTTGGGTTGATGAAGATCCAAACGCAGATGTTCACATTAGAGATATATCTATTTATTGTCATTCTGGTCATGCACATAAAGTCCATTACTACTTTGGTTGTTACGATCCTCTTCAGTACCCTTTGTTGTTCCCATTCGGTGAGCCTGGATGGCATGAGGGTATTGAATATTTTAACCCACGAAAGTCTAACATTTCAATTGTTAATGATATCCTTAGTGTTAGTTCAGCTACTGAGTTTATTGAAAAAGAAAACGCAGGTTCATTCTATGTTCAGTTTTTCGTTATTCTACATTTTCTAGCTTTAGCCAATTACTTACAATTTACAATCTTATTATGTTTATATTATCCGCAGGTCTGAAAAAAAATCGGAAACGTTGCACTGTATCATGCCGTGAGTACTATTGTTATAAGCTACAGATTAGAAATACAGGTAACTCTATTCTACTTCATGCTGGTCGTCTCTTACAACAGTATATAGTTGACATGTACATAAAGATAGAAACTTCTCGTTTAGATTATTTTCGAAATAATCAAGCCCATATAAGAGCCGAGCTCTATCAAGGAATTGTTGATCGCGTTGAGATGGGTGAGACTAGAAGTTCCAATATTGGTCGTAAAATTATTTTACCTTCATCTTTTACTGGGGGCCCAAGAGATAATAAAAAAAGATATATGGATGCTATGTCTTTAGTTCAACGTTTTGGTAAACCTGATATATTTCTAACAATAACATGTAATCCTAATTGGCCTGAAATTAAACAAGAATTACGCCACAATGATGAGAGCCAAAATAGGCCTGATTTAATAGCACGAATCTTTAGATCGAAGTTAGAAGAATTGAAGAATGATCTTTTCAAAAAACATATATTTGGCACAGTAATTGCTTACATATATGTCATAGAATTCCAAAAAAGAGGCCTCCCACATTCTCACTTCCTATTAATTCTAAATAAAAGTTCAAAAAATAATTGTACATCTTCAATTGACCAAATTGTTTCGTGTGAGATCCCAAACGAAGGTGATTTCCCGTATTTGCGTTCCCGTGTTATAAAACACATGATGCATGGTCCATGTGGATCATTAAATCCTAATAATATTTGTATGCAACAAGACAAAACATGCAAGAATAAATACCCTCGAGAATTTGTTACAAATACAATTATAAATGACAGCTCTTACCCAATTTATAGACGTCGAAATACTGGTGAATGTGCAAAGGTCAGGGGATCCATTTTGGACAATAGATGGGTTGTACCTTATAATCCTTATTTATTAAGTAAGTACGACTGTCATATTAACATTTAAATTTGTTCAACCATAAAAGTTGTCAAGTATTTATACAAATATGTTTATAAAGGTCATGATAGAATAAGTTTTTCAATAAATACTAATGAGAAAGATAATGAATGTGACGAAATTTCAAGGTATCAAACAGCTCGTTGGATCTCTCCGCCAGAGGCAGCATGGAGAATTTATGGTTTCCCTTTAGCTGAAAACTTCCCATCTGTCATTTCATTACAACTACATTTAGAAGACTGTCAATTAGTTACGTTTAGGGAATTTGAAAGTTTACCATCCGTTATATCTAGGGATTATGTTCACCGAACCATGTTAACAGAATTCTTTAGAATGAATATTTACGATGAACTAGCTAGAACTATTTTGTACAGGGATTTTCCTGTTCATTTTGTATGGAATTCTCAAGGTCGAGTTTGGACTCGTAGAAAACAAAAAAATGTAATAGGTCGAATTGTTACAGCAAATCCAACTGAGGGTGAACGATATTACTTACGAATATTACTTAATCACATTCGAGGCCCAACATCGTTTAATAGTTTGAAAAGAGTTAATGATCTTCAAGTAGCATCTTTTCGTGAAGCAGCTCTCCTACATGGCTTATTAAATGAGGATAATAGTTCTGAACTTTGTTTAGCAGAAGCAATTACATATCAAATGCCTGCCTCATTACGTAGACTTTTTGCTACCATACTCCTATTGTGTTCACCAAATAATCCGTGTTCTCTTTGGGAAAAATTTAATACTTACATGTTTGAGGATTACATGAGAGATGGTTTGTCTTACAACAATGCCGAATTAAAAGCAATCAAATACATAAGTTCCTTACTCGAACCATTAGGAAAGAATATTAACGACTATAACTTTGTTCCATACGATATAAACGTAGAAGAAAGTGAGAGACTGTCAAATATGATTTCTGAAGAAATGCGATATTGTTCGTCTAACATGGATACTGATGAAGAAATACTGTTGAACCAACATCAAAAACAAGCTTATGATGTCGTTTTAGAAAGCGTTTTCAAGAATAAAAATTCCATGTTCTTTATTGATGGTCCTGGAGGAACTGGTAAAACTTTTTTGTACAAGCAACTGTTGTCGGCTGTAAGATCTAGAAATTACATTGCTTTAGCTGTAGCTTCATCAGGTGTAGCTGCATCATTGTTACCAGGTGGACGTACAGCTCATTCAAAGTTTAAAATTCCTTTGGAATCCAGTACTGAAACAAATTGTTCTATTAGTAAACAATCAGCTCTAGCTGATCTTTTACGAATGACAAAACTAATTATATGGGATGAAGCTCCTATGGTAAATCGTTTCACCATAGAAGCTTTAGATAAAGTTCTACAAGATATTAATGATTGCAATTTACCTTTTGGTGGAAAAGTAATAGTTTTGGGAGGAGATTTTCGACAAATCTTGCCAGTAGTACCGAGAGGTAGCAAAGTAGATATAATAAAATCAAGTTTAGTTTTCTCATACTTGTGGCCTTTATTTACAAAATTATCTTTAGTGCAAAATATGAGAGCTCATTTAGATATATCTTATTCTAATTACTTACTTGATATAGGTAACGGCTTAGAAGTCAGTCATTCTTGTGATATGATTACCCTTCCTTCTAAAATAACTATACCTTACAAAGATGAATTAGTTTCTTTAAATGAGCTAATCAACATAGTGTTCCCAAATTTACATAATTACACAGATAATTTAGATACAATGCTAAATAGAGTTATTTTAACTCCTAAAAATGAATCTGTTGATCAAATAAACACGATGTTACTAAAACAAATTGAAGGACAAACATTTACGTACTACAGTTTCGACGAATCTATAGATAAAACGGAACAAAGCATTCAAGAAGATTTTTTAAATACATTAACACCGAATGGTATACCTCCACATGAGCTTACTTTAAAAAAAAATTGTCCAATTATGCTTCTTAGAAATATCAATCCTTCAGAAGGTTTATGTAACGGTACAAGACTTGTTTGTAAAAATTTTGAGCGAAATGTTATAGACGCCGAAATTTGTATTGGTGAACACCGTGGAAAGCGTGTGTTTTTACCTAGAATTCCTTTTATACCACTGGAAGGAGACAAAAATTCAATACCATTTAAGAGAACTCAATTTCCAATACGCCCATGCTTTGCTATGACAATTAATAAAGCGCAAGGACAAACATTAGATTTTGTTGGTTTGTATCTTCCTGATCCTGTTTTCTCCCACGGACAATTATATGTAGCGCTATCTAGAGCTAGAACAAGTAAATGCATAAAAATTTTGATTAAACCAACAGCTTTACATTCAATCTCTTTACATAGTCTTTGTACAAAGAATGTCGTTTATAGAGAAATTTTAGACTTAGTACATAAGGTACAAACGAATGCTGTAGTTTAATTATAAAGTCTCAAGAGGTTTATATTTGTTGAATCTTCTATATTGTCCCGTTTTCTACCGTTATTAACAAGGTGAGTTGTGTGTTTAATATATTTATTTATTTTATATTTACATTTCTATAAATTTATGTGCTTGACAATTCTTAACTACGCGTCATTTGAAACAAAGGTTGAGATTTCCGACAAGAATTTTCCTAATTATCACATCTTGAAATTTGATTGCAGGAGGTTGCCAATTATGATATGGGAATAAGTCGTCATCCACCAAGTGGTTGCATGTTGGTGAATACAAAATGTAGCAAATTTGTAAGGTATCTTCAAATCTTTGATAGTTACTTGCATTCACATTCCATCATTTATTTTTCATGTTTAGGGAAACTTTTTTCAGTTCATTGATTTTTTTTTTTTGATGATGTGTTGATTGATTTGTAGTGAACAGATGAACTTGATAAAAACAAGGATTTCATTTTTATTTCAACGAGTTTTTTGTTGTTAATTATTTGATTTTTTCGTTCTTTCTAAATTTTCACATGTAGTACAGCCATGCTCTTTGAATTGAAATTGATGAAAACTTTCATTTCTTTCTATGGTTTTGCATTTACCTTCCATTTTAGGCATACGTGAGTTACACATGATGAGAATTAATGAGACATGTAGATGTTAATTGTTTTTGTTTTTTTTTTATAAAAGAGATGGATTCTCATCACGTTTTCACACTTATTAGATAAAAAGGAAGGGAGAAATTCAAAATTTTTAAACTGTGATCTCTCCTCAAATATATAGGTCTGAAAAAAAATCACGTTGAGAACATCTAATACTCTGTTGTCTTTTGCTATAATTTCAACATGCGTTTATTCTTGAATTGGTCTTCTTTCTAATACGCTTGATTTCTTTCCTTCCGTCCCTGTAGTTCGTGAACTTAATGTTCCACACGAATTATGTGAAAGCAAAGCATATCCATTCTTAAGGGTTTGAAGTGATGGGCTTCCGGTGATAATGTGGGCAGGATCTTCTGTTAGCCAAAACAACTCCCATGGATGGTTTTTCATTGGACGGTAAATATTATTTGTTTTTCAGATGAGGATGATTCTGAGTAATTTTTTTTCTGTCGTTCATAAACCTCTGTTCTATAATTTTTGTACTTTTGATCACTGATCATAGTCTGAAGTGATGAGATAACAAAATGTTGAGTATTTAACTGTTTTGGCCAGACTTTAAATTGTGGAGTACATACTTTGGCTTATAAAATCAATTTACTTTGAAGCAAAGAATAAATTTATTTGGGAGCTTTCATCAGTTTTTCACCCAAAAATTCTCTAATGGTGGTTTTGCTTTTAGATTGGAGATGAGACTTTTGTAGTAGCAGCTCTAATGGCAATGCATCACCCCCAAGTCAATTGTTCTGTCTGGTGCAATAAGTGTGATGTTTGTCATAACAGTAAGTCAATTTCTTTTATTTTTCCTGAAATAAGTCTTATTATTCCCTTGTAAAGCTCCATTTTGCATATAATTCACCTCTTTAGATATTATTCCCGTGTCCTATGTTTTTGGTTCTCAAAAGTGCTATCTTGCAGATTGTACCGAGGCTGAACGTGTTGCACATATGATTTAGGCACTTTCGACTTGATATCAAGAAAGCATAAAAACTGTGTACCTGCAGGTTGGTAATTTATGCTAATTTTTAATTCTTTACGCATAACGTTCTTCCATTTTTTTTTTCCCCTCAAAAACTTCCTCTGAATCATTCCAAAAACTGGTTAGGAATCCGTAAAAACTTGCACCTGTCTGAAATTCTACAAGGTGATAATTGGTCCTCAGTGAGAGACAGAAAACATTCTTCAAAACAGAATAAAAGATGATATTAAGGTGTATACTAATGGGAGCTGCACGTTAGCACTTGACTTTATCACTTTTCTGTTGATCAAGAGGTCGTCACTTTACTGTCCTGGTCCTATCTCTTTGCTATTATAACCAGTCTTGATTTAATTTTGAAGAAGCCGAGCAATGATTTGTACTCTATTACCAGTCAGTGATAATAAAGTGTTTCCTTGAAGCTCGCAGCCATGTAATTTATCCCATTTTAATTTTGACTTTTTGTTGTCATTTATTAATTATTTTAGGATGTAGGACTAGCTTATTAGGAGAATGCTATGAACTGATAATTCAACCTCTTAAGCGAAACTAATATAGCTAAAGCCAATCTAGATCCATTTTACAATTTCATAGTTTGAGAGTTGATTAAATTTAGGTACTTACAATTTAGATCTATACTTATTTATGTTTGAGTGCATCTAACTTTTAGTTTGTACTGATATCTGTTTTTCTTATTTGATGATGTTATGCATAATTTTATAGCTTTCCTGGAAAGCTATTTGAGTCAGAAGTGGAGCATAAACTGCTCTTGCTAGGCTGCACCAGTTAAGGAGGAATCCAAGGTCCCATTTTTCGTTTTATGGTGAATTTTTATAATGTATTAGTTATCCTTTATCATTAAAGCACTTAATTATTTTGAGGTCTTTATAGAACTCTACTCTTGTTCTTAAGATCAAAAATGTTGATTTATGATGGAAAAAGTCGTGCTTTCATAGATTCTAAATTAACTTGGAATCTTAACTATGTTAAATCAACAAAATTATATACTAGAAAATATTCCATTTCATTGATAAGTTCAACCATGTTAAAGAAAGTTTCAAAATTTAGAGATAAAGATACAGCACTGAGAGAGGCTAATGCAGAAAAAAATGTTTTGACATACTTAGAGAGAAGGCAGTTGAAGAGGTAAATCAGTTTAATTATCTCTGTTTAATAGTTCAAATGCTTTGAAGTGTCACTTTACATATATTGTCTTATCTTCTTGAAATCCCCCTTTTTACTTCATTTAGCTACTTGTATGTGGAGACTACTTATATGATTATAGATCAAGAAAAGCTTGTTTACTATTTTTTCGTGTTAATGACGAGATAAATAAAGTAGATGAAAAACTAAAAGCAACAAAAAGCTCTCCTTGAAACCAAGGCGCATGTCAGGTTGTTTAAGTTTTCATGAATTGGCTTTCAATTGCTATTTTTAGCTGGCCTGTTTGGCATCTTTTTAAAACAGAAGCATCATTGGAACTTTGAAATAAATGCTGACAATGTAATTTTGAGTTACATAAAAAAAAATTCGGACAATAAATGAAGAGAGAAAAGCATTTCTGGCTATTTTGATTTTGATTCTATGTTTTCATATCTTGATTTTAATGGTGGGATATCTTGTGTTTACATATGAAACAATTAGGTTTCGGAAAGGAGGAGTCAAAAGCTAGAATCAAGGATTTGGGACGACAGAGAAAAGTGAGTATGCTCTTTATATAGTTGAAAATTTGAAACTGGTTATTTTGAAGTAAAAATAAACTGGAACCATAGTTGAATAATATTGAACATTGAAGCCTTGATAGCTAATTAATATGTATGGACTTACTGTTAAAGTTTGATGTGTCTTTTTCCTCTAAAAAAATTTGTTGGAACAAATTTTGTAGACAAATTAAAAATAGATATTGCAATACATAAGATTGAAGTGCTTAACATTTTGCAGTATTATGGTAGTAAAATTGTAAGTCATTATCTTGAAGCTTAGATTTCTACTTTAGCTCTGTATACACACTCTAACAAGTCTCAATTTATGTGCCTGCAGGTTGGCAATCCGTTTTACATATACCTGGATTATGTTCATCTTGGTTCAATCTCTAAATTCGTCCAGACCATTGTGGAGCTTGGGTTGTACCATAATTGAAATGATGAATGGAAAACCCCTTTGGAGTAAACACGAAGGGGTAAGCTTCAAATGATGATCGATATGATAGTTTTGTGATATCATTTACCTGTCAGACATTTTCAATACAAAAATGTGGCTATGATTAAAAGCCATCCTCATAGTTATGGACCACTTATGATATTTTAATTTTCTTTATTTCCTGGAATAATACTTCTATATAAGTCATATTGTTGTCAACAATTGAAGTTATTGCTCCATCAATTGCTCAGAGACCTAGAGACCTGAAAGGAATAAACAATGCCAAATAAAATTATTTTTAGCTGCTGATTATGCAAATAAGTACAGAGAGTGGGTGGTAATGTTGGATTGATGGCAAAAATATTTATTGGAGACTCCATTGCAGAGATAATAAAACCAATCTGAAACTGAACAAAATTTGTTAAAATTCCCCTCAAAAACTCCATTAAGTCAAAGTCTTGCCTTTGATTGGTCAACATATTTTTATTGCTATTAGATGTCATGTCGAAAATATAAAATCATATTATGTTCACTTAAAATGGAGGACAGCTTGTCATTTGGATTTGTTGGAACTGGGGCACTGTCTAATGAAGGCTGATAGCATTTATCCCATTCTCATTTTGACTTTGTGCTGTCATTTATTAATTATTTTAGGATGTAGGACTAACTTATTAGGAGAATACTATGAACTGATAATTTAACTCCTAAATCATCACTGTGTGCCTATGGAAAGAGCTTATGAGTTTAATTCGCTATTATCATGTTTCTCCTGCATTAAAAAAAAACAAATAAATCGTATTTTCCCTTAAATATTATTTTTTCATTACTTTTTCTGATAAAAGCCCAAAAGAATCCATTTTTTTGGCTGTCTATACTTATTTATGTTTGAGTGCATCTAACTTTTAGTTTGTACTGAGACCTGTTTTGCTTATTTGATGATGTTATGCATAATGTTATAGCTTTCTTGGAAGGCTGTTGGAGTCAGAAGTGGAGCCTAAACTGCTCTTGCTAAGCTGCACCAGTTAAGGAGGAATCCAAGGTCCCATTTTTCGTTTTATGGTAAATTTTGATAATGTATTAGTTATCTTTTATCATTAAAGCACTTAATTATTTTGAGGTCTTTATGGAACCTTACTCTTGTTCTTAAGATCAAAAATGTTGATTTATGAACAAAAAAGTCGTGCTTCCATAGATTCTAAATTAACTTGGAATCTTAATTATGTTAAATCAAAAAATTATAAACTAGAAAATATTCCATTTCATTGATGAATTCAACCATGTGGTATTATTAAATTGTTTCTATGAACAGTTGAAAAACTAAGTTATCTCATATGGCCTATCAATGAATGGTATTTGATCATTTCTCACTTGACCTAAACTTCAGCAACATGAGTTTTTTGCTGATTTCCCTTAAGTGAGATCCTATTATAATTGCCTTCAAATGTCATTCATTTATATTTTATTTGTTTGATGTTAGAATTGCCTTCCAGAATTTCAGATTACATCAAATTTTAGTAAACTCGAGCATTAATTTAGGCAGCCTCATTTTCTGCATTTTTTGAGGGAAGCTATGGATATAGATCTGGATCTTATGGTATTTTATTTATTTAACAAAAAGAACAGCTAATAGTCCACCATTTATCTAATATTTTGTATTCCATTTCTGATGTACCAATAGAACTTATATAACTCTTGTAAGCGGTTTAGTACTCAGCACAAATGAACAGGTACAATTTTTCTAAATTTATTATCGTTTCTAATTTAATTTGTGTTTGCATGAATTAATACCCTCATTCTCTATTTGTTTTAATAATAAATAAATCAAATTCTAAGCAATTTTCAAATTCATTTTTACTTTTTCCCAGCATGCTTTTTCATTTTTTAAAATTTTATCACTGTACTCTTTCCTTCCTTCATTTTTCAAAGGGTTTAAGTGTAGTTTAAATTGATACATATTAGCAAATCAAATCTACTAACAATCACGTTTTATTTAGTTTACAAAATATCCAACATTGTTTTACTTTTAGAAGTAAATTACTAATAAATAAATATATATTCTTGTATGCCCATTCTTTTCTCTGTCCTCCAGATTTTCAGCTGCCAAGCCTGATTTCAGAAACCTTTTTCTCTGCTTTTACACACTGCACATTAACTTATACTATTCACTATTGTCAGTGTACTTTCTGACGTGATATGTATATAAAAATCTCTTAGACAGATTTCTACTTTCTTTTTTATGTAAAGTATGACAACATGTCCTATATAGTAATTATATAACTTGAAAGTTTATTTTTACTTGTTATATAAAGCTAACCACTCACAACAGAGAAACATTGCTTCTGTCTTCCTTCTTCACGGTTCCACTTCAATATAGGTTTGTGGTTTTATTCTTGTTTAACTCAAAACATATTGTTGTTTCAGTTCGTTTTTCTTGGTTTTTTTTTTCCTTCCTTTAATCTTCATTCTACTAGACTTATTATAGCTTATAAAAACACAAACAACAAGAAAAAAAAAAGAAATGACTGTTGGTTTTCTTCATTTTTTCCTATTCTATATCCAAAAATCTAGGCTATGTTTCTCTTGTTTGTTTAAGCTGAAGAAAAACACTTCTATTTTGTTTTATAAAAATCATTCTAACTATTGAGTTTTATTAATACATATTATTAAACCATCCACACATATCAAAAAAAAATGTTCATTCTTTCTTCCTTCTTCACAGTTTTTTAAGGTTTATCAGGTTCATATTTTCGTTCTTATTTTTAACTCACTTAGCTCTCAGGTTCCTTTTTTTTTACTACTTAAGTTATAGTTTCTCTTATTTGTTTTAGCTTCTATTTGTTTTTAAATAGCAACTGAAACAAAAAATAAAAAATGACAGAATACTGCTGTGTTTTTTAATCCTATTCTATGTCAATATTTTAATACTATGTTTCTCTTTATTTGTTTTAGCTAAAAAACAAACACTTCTATTTGTTTTAAATAAGTTATAGCTCCTATTCTATGTCAATATATTTTGAAACAAAAAGTATACTATGTTTCTCTTTTTATTTGTTTTAGTTTTTTTTAAAAAAACACACACTTCTATTTGTTTTAATTTCAAAAATGTACAGTGTTGAATATATTTTTCTGTTCACTTACCAGCAACATTTTTCTAACATCTCTTTGCTTCTACCCAAATAATACACAGTAACATCATGAATCAAAATATCAGTCTCATCACTGACATTAGCCCCGGCCAAAGAAATTGGACGTCGAAAGTTGTGGTTGCTGAAAAAGCACCTCCAAAATTATCACAAAATGGCCAGACTAGATACCAACACCTGATCCTCATGGATGAAAAAGTAAGTTTTAGTGCAAATTGTCATTTGGTGATGAATTTATTATTTTTTATACTACTAACAACATCGCTTTCAACTTTACATCACAACATCTGTTACTATTATGCATACATATTGAGAAGTGAACTTAGACCAAATCTGTAATTTTTAGATTATTAGAGTTAATATACTTATCTACCTGATTTCAGAAATAAAGAAAACTCACTCACAAATCATTTACTGTAGGGTAACAAGGTGCAGGCTACCCTATGGGACAACAATATTGCAGCCTTCAAAGAAGATCTGAAAATTGGAAAAACCTACATCATCTCAAATGCATCTGTGAAACATACAAAAGTAGGGTACAAAAATGCATATGGAGACATTCAGTGGACCATTTCAGGTACTACTCGAGTGGAAGAAACAAATGAAGATCACAGCGTACAACTATTCTCCACTTTCGAGTTCACCCCGTTTAAGGAATTTGAAACTGTGATGGATACAGACAAAGATTTAAGTACAGTTTACTTACTCTTTTTCTTTTTTAATGCTGCCAAATTTCTTTTATTACATGTAGAAGTCATGCTTTCCCTAACAAAACATGAATACCTACTTAACATATTTATATTTATTTTTATTATTATTACAGATGTGTTTGCAGTCGCCATAGACTTACGCCCTAAACGTCTAATCCACACAAGAGATGGTTCAGAAACATATGTGCAGGAAGTTGTACTAATTGACAAGGAGTTAATAACATCCTCTTTATTCATTTGTTTACACATCATATTTCACACAAAACAATATTATGTAGTAATTATTCCTTCAAACTTTCAGCTTCCAAACTATTCTACTTACAATGTGGGATGCCTTTGTTGAAGTGGAGTGCTCTACAATTGCACAGAATATATCTAAGAAACCAGTTCTCATAGGACTCCACTTGAAAGTATCTTCATTCAACGGTAATTATATTAATGCTTTCTCAGTGCAAATAAATTTGTCCTTTAGTTCACCTTTAATTTTATCATAGTACTTAAATACCTGCAAATGAACATGGCTGCCAATACCTTACCATCTTTTTGCTATATAAAATGCTTACTAATGTATGATTTTTTTTTTTAGGGGCTGACACTATCCACAAGACCACACAGCTGTTTCTTCATTGATCATAAATTTAAGGAAGTGGATGAGATGAAATTATGGTCAGTAATCCAATTTTTACTTCATCTGTATTATTTTTATGAACTTCCTGTAATAAAACATGTCTCCAATATTACACTTTCTTTAGCTATACAGTATTTTATATTGCATTAGTAACTTCCAATGTTGAACATTAACTTGCACATCCTGTAAATGACATTCATATGTCATATTAGTTATATTTTGCTTACCTTTAACTTACACATCCTGTAAATGACATTCATATATGAGGTTAGTTTTATTTTGCTATCTTATCTCATCCCATGCCACGTTATGCTAAGCAAACATCACAGTTACTTTATGTTACAAAATAGTCCACACAAGCTAACTATTCCCTAAAATAGGCTGTAGTACTTACTCTTATCTCTTACTTATAATTTTTGTCGTAAAGGGCTCTCAACAATAGTGGGAGATTAAATGAAATCACTTCAATGAAAGCCTATCTTTTGTTAAGTCCTACAAAGTTGTCACCTCCAGCTGCAAACAAATTTACTCAGATTCTGGAAATCCAATCTTCGGTTCTCAAAGTAATGTTTTTATTCTTATGTTACAAATTCATTTCGTTATTTTTTTTACATCAATATGATCACATAGCTTCACTAAACTTTCCTTCGTGTACTTTCAAAGAACAAATATTTCTGGGTAAAAGCAAAGGCACACGTTCAGTCTAAGAACACAAGCTTCTGGTACCTATCATGCAACAACTGCAACAGAGTTTCCAACGCCAACAAAGCAGGAGAAATCTACTCCTGTAGATTTTGCAAATCTAGCAACTCAATTGCATCTCCAAGGTACACACACTTCATTTCCTTTATTCAATTCAAAGTCGAAAGCAGTGTTCTTATCATATCATTTTCTTCTGCCATAAATTTCCAGTTTTGCTAAATCTATGTGTATGCTACAGAGCCAGAGCTGATGTAATCTTGGAAGATTCAACAGGAAATCTAAAAGCTTCAGTCATGGGTGAATGTGCTGAGAAAATCTTGAGTTGTCCTGCAAATGTACTCATGAAAAAGCATGCCAATGTACTAATTCTATTCAACTTTATCATTTTCCTTCTGCTACAATATATGTTCATTACCATTTTGTTGCTAATCAATTCTCTCATGTTTGTAGGACACTATCCTATGTAATGATGAGGACATTCGCATAGATATTGAGGATGAACATATATTTTACGTCAAGGCACTTCCAATGGCTGCTGGTTCACCCTCAACAAAATGCACTGCTTCTTCAGAGTTCAAGTACGAAATAATATTCATGCTCGATCCAACCGAAACATCTGCTCCTCCAGAAATGATGTCTGGCAACAAAGGAAAGGATAAAGTCAATATTGAAGGCGCAACACCTTCAGACAAAATTCTGTTGCCTCAGTCTCGCCTGCTAAGCGATCTTTATTCCAAAATCCAGATGAACAACCCAAAACTGCGAACAAGAAAGCAGAAAAAATAGTGGGAGATAAGAAGCAGCTGCAGCTGCCCTGAAAAAGCTCCAGTGATGAAGTTTGAACCATAATAAATAAAGCTTTTTTTGGCTATAGCTTCCAATAGAACACTTGCTATGTTACACTTTGAGAATTTCAAAATGGGAAGTTGTATTTTGTTTTGGACCCCACTCCTCATTCCTGTATGTTTTATAATTATGTTAACTGCTCAAGGAGCTAAATGATTGACAGGAAAATACTCATTGTGTAACAAGTATAGATGCTTTCTGTTATTGGGGTTTTGTAGAAATCATTCAGAGTTGTGTGCTTCTGTTGTTGTTGAACACTAAGTTTTGTGCTGTTTTGAAATACGTGGGTATTGTCATTCTGTTGCAGGTGGGAAGTCAGTGGCAGAGAATTGCCAAATTCTTCAAACAAGGGTCAATAGGTTCAAAGCGAACAAGGAGGATGTTGATACAGCTCAATTGAAACTGTACTCTTGTGACATCAAATTCACAAGTGCATGAAAATTCCATCACTTTTATGTTCTTCTCTTAATCTTTTCTTGTCAATCCTTAATTGGAGTAATCTCTACTTATAAAACTGAAGCCTACGAGGCCTTAGAAGTAATATATGGACTACCCAACTAAGTGCATTGGGTACCATGTTCTTGGTTCCAGCTTTATGATCAATGGCAGAGGAATATTGCTACAAGAAAGAAATCTATTTACCATGTTCATAATTCAGTTTCTTTCGCCTTTACATTTCAGTTTTACATGTCATTTTCAAACAGGAATTTCTTTCATTGTCATTAATGATATTATTTTGTTTCTTTCTACTAGAAATTTCTTCTTTAGCCTTTGCAATTCAGTTTTGAGTATGTCATTTTGAAACAGGAATTTCTTTCACTTACATGTCATTAATGACTTCACTTTCATCTATTTATTGTAGAGTACATATGTAGTCCCAACGCTAATATGCAAATTGTATGTAAGAGATGAAGTGGACACTTTTTAATAAACTATTCATGAATCTCAAATAATTCGTAGCACCAACAAATTCAAAGTGGCAAAAAAAAACTCAAAAAAATTAGAAAGAATTCTTGTCTATCCGATGGATTTTAAGAATGTACATCACACATAATAATATTAACTATTATTTAGTTGCCGTCTGACATTGTTTTTGAAAAGTCAAAATGAACTTTTTGAGACTCAAAAATAGCTTTTTTTTTTTTTTTTGGATCATTTTGACTAATTTTATGAAAGTATTTCTTTTCAAATTAGAAAAAACTTTTAGAGGAAATTTGTTTAATGTGACTTTATAAAAAACGCTTTTGAAATAAAAGCTGCAATTTAAAACAATAATTTTCAAACAAAAATTTAAGTATATTCTTCCTAGGAACTCTTCTATATGAAGCAAAAATAAAAGTAAAAAGAAATGACAAATTGGACTCTTAGATATTTTTGTTACCCATTTTTCATTTTTTGTTTTAGAATGCATATTGAAATAATAAATTGATGCAGAATGTGTTATTAAAAAATAAGGAAATGTTTTGAACTTGCGTGTAATGTTATTTTATTGAAAAATGTAGAGTTAAAAAAAAAGAGAGAGAAATGTATTTTGAAAATAATGGAATAAAATGGGGCATAATAACAGCTTTTAAGGTGTGTTTGAGCCACATTATTTTGGAAGAATGTATTTTGGAATAATAAATTAATTGGAGAATGCGTGGTTTAAAAAAAAAAAAAAGCTTATTGATAACTACAACTTATGAGTCAAAAAGTCAATTAATTTCTCCTTTTCTTTTTGCATCAGTCCACCATTTTTTCAGCTGAGGCCGGCCACTATATATAGTGCACCAGGGCCAATTTTTCTCCTGCACATTCGGAGTTAAGCATCTTTATCTCTCTATTTTCTCTGTCCTCTGTCGCTCTCCAAATCCCTACTCTGCATCTTCATACAATATATAAAACAAAATAAATATATTGTCAAATAGAAAACTGTGTAAATTGTCCGTACAGAAAAAACACTTTTTTATTTTAATGCAAAAGGATTGTAGTAAAAAGCTTTAGATCTTGGTGAGAATCGGCGAGGAATTCGTTGCAAGATATACACATACATAGATAAATATATGCGTGTATATCTGAACGTTTGTGTTTGTGTTGATTGTTGTGAGCACGTTAAAGGGATGGAACAAAAGCATATATTGTTGTCGGCATTGGAGTAGGGGTAGGGGTGGGGGTGGGGCTCGGGTTAGTTTCGGGTCAGACCGTTAGCAAATGGACCGGTGGTGGTTCTGGTTTGCCAGCGGAGGGTATCAACGCCGAGCAAATTAAACAGGAGCTTTTAAGATTGGTTGTTTGATGGCAAAGATAGCGAGGTCAACTTTGATGACTTCCCTTATTTTCTTAGGTAAAATAAAATCCCTTTTTTGCAAATATTTTTCTTCATTTTTTATTTTGATGATTTGTTTATTAGGAGGAAATTTTAGTTTTGTAGAAATTATTTTTTGTTCAATTTGTAGCTTAGAAGGTTTTCTATTTTTAAAGAGATTTTCTATGAATGGCTTGATGCTCATTATTTTTAATCTCTGCAATTTATTATTATGTTTTTATGATCCTACACCATCTTGATTTCTTGCTGAATCTCTTGTTACCATCCAGTTAGATTCCTGATATGTTAACCTGACTATTAGATTCGCATATACTTTTGACGTAATCATATTCCGTATCTTTAATAGACTTGGTACAAATCAAAAGAAAAGTTTGATAATGTATTTGCGACTAAAGTTACTATTTTAGTCTTGCAGAAATGACATTTGATACCTCTTTGTTTTCTGATTTGGGGAAATTTGCATCATGATGTTACATCCTAATTGTTCGATTTCCCTCCCTTTTGATGGATTTCACAGTGAGTACACAGGCGTTGTTAACCAGCGCGGCATATGTTCATCTAAAGCACTTAGATGTTTCTAAACACACTCGAAATCTCTCTCCTGCTAGTCGGGCTATATTGCTTTCAGGGCCTGCTGGTATGCTATTGGATATTGCATCTCTATATATTTTTGAAACTAAACTTTGTGCAGTATCTTTTTGCAAATTGTAATTTTTATTTTGTATATTTTCATAGAATTTTATCAGCAAACTCTTGCAAAGGCTCTGGCACATCATTTTGAAGCAAAGTTGCTACTGTTGGACATAACTGACTTTTCACTTAAGGTGATAATGTTGGACGGAAATCTCCGTTTATGCTGATTCTTGCCACATTTTTATACTAATATATTTTCTTGTTTACTTATATGGGTAAATCATAAATAGATGCAAAGCAAGTATGTCTGTGCCAAAACAGAAACTGTAAGTTCTTTCATCTACTCAGAAGAATGATCCGTTTCACTTCATTGTTCATGACTGCTATGGAGGTATTTAGGCATAAATGTTGTAGCTATCTCGGGAATTAGATTACTGGATGACTATAACATTATATTGCTTTCCATGAGAATGAAATTAACCTACTTGATTGAAGTGAAAGGTACACTGATTCTGCTTGTTTTTCTGTCATAGTCTTTCCAGAGGTCTATCTCAGAAGCCACGTTGGAAAGGATGTCCAGTTTGATTGGCTCCTTCTCTATTCTTCCACCAAAAGACAGTAACGCAGGTAAATTATTTGAATGGCATATTCCAATGATTTCTATCTGCCTCTTTGTTATTACTTAAGGTTGTTTTCTTTTCACACTGCTGTTGGAAGACCTTTATCGTTTCTACATCTACGTGTAGAGAACTAGTAAAATAGTATAAATAAGTAATCTAAATTGCAAGCCATCTTTGCAACTTGGCAAGCAGTAATTTAAATGCAACAACCAGATTAGACGCTGTGTATCTAGGATTTGATGGTAAACTAAAAGTTATTTTGGAAAGTGTTTTACAAACAGTTTAATTTATAAGTAAATATAATTGAGTGATGGATAAGTGAGTAGTACTTGTGGGTTCCACTGTATGGATAAAAGTGGTTTTACTGTTTATAAACAATTTATAAACATTAGCCAATCATTGGGCTAATAATTGGGATATAATTTTTCAAAACAACGCAAATTACTAGTTGAGTTATTCAATATTCCATGTATTTACAGTTTTATATTTTTTTAATTTCTCTTGATAACTGACCAAGTGTGTCATATATGGTATTATTATGAAGGTGCATTGTCAAGGAAAAGCAGTGAATTGAGTTGTAAAGCAAGGTATTCTAGCTGTGAATAATGGTCACAACACTAAAGTGTCAATCTAGGTCAAATACATGTATAATCTTAATTTTTGAGCGTTACAGGAGTACGCAAGGAGTTAGTACTTCTCTAAAGCATCGAAGAAATGCCTCTGTCTCTTCAGATATAAGTAGTATTGGCTCGCAGTCCTCTTCTTTGAATAATTCAGGTTTGTGTCAATATTCCCAGCAACCTGGATTTGTGTACTCTGCTATTTGTGTATATGCATACTACACCAATAGAAGCTTAAATAATCCGCAAATATTTTTTCAATGTTTTGGCTTTTTGCCTAATTTCCTGATACAGTAATATATCTGCTTTTGTCAAAGCATTCCATCCAATTATCATTAACATATTGTTTATCTTGATGAACTTTGTTTCGGTTTCATCAGCTCTTTCCAGGTGCATTGGCAGCTGGTCATTTGATGAAAAAGTTTTCTTGCAGTCACTGTATAAGGTAATTTCATTACAGATTGATCACTCATCTCCAATCCGTATATGCTATTCTTTCACGGATCCTTTTTTTTTTTTTTTTTTGCTCCTTGTATTCTTGGGCATCTAATCTGAAACCATTCGTACATCTTGTGTGGTCTTGCGGAATCTTTTAATTTATCTGCTGCTACAAGAAAATTATGCACGGCAACTTTAATTTTATATTTAACTGGGAAAAGGTCATTTGCAGGTGTTGGTTGCAGTCTCAGAAACCAGTTGCATCATTCTCTACATCAGGGACGTTGAGAGACTTTTTCTTCAATCCTCGAGACTATACAAATTGTTCGATAGAATGTTAAAGAAATTATCAGGATCGGTGTTGGTCCTTGGTTCTCGGACGTTGGACTTTGATGATCATTATGCTGAAATAGATGAGAGACTTGGTCTTTTGTTTCCTTACAACATTGAGATTAGACCGCCTGAAGATGAGACTCATCTCATCAGCTGGAAAGCCCAACTGGAAGAGGATATGAAGAAGATTCATCTTCAGGATAACAAAAATCATATTGCTGAGGTACTTGCGGCAAATGATCTCGAGTGTGATGATTTAGAATCAATCTGTCATGTGGACACAATGGTTCTCAGCAACTGTATAGAGGAAATTGTGGTTTCAGCTATATCATATCATTTGATGAATAACAAAGATCTGGTGTATCGTAATGGAAAGCTCGTTATATCATCCAACAGGTAGGTGTCAAATGATTTATTTTTTCAATGTTTAGGTTTTTATTTTATGTTTCTGTTTTTCGTTCCTGCTTTGTAAATGGCTATGCCTTCACTATGCTGGGACAGTTTGTCGCATGGATTAAGTATATTTCAAGAGGGAAAAATTGGTGGAAAAGATACCCTGAAACTGGAGGCTAATGTTGGATCTTCCAAGGTTTGTCTTCTACTGCCTCAGTTCCTCTTTGGAACAAGTTGGCAAGCGTTTTCAGTAGTTCATTGTACTTTGCTATGCTTCTTTAGGATATACAAGGGGAACACAATGTGGGACTAAAACTTGATTCAAAGTCTGACAACCCAACAACTGAGAGCAAAACTGAGGCGGAAAAATCAATTTCTTCAGCCAAAAATTCTGCACACCAAACTTGACTGCTTTTCTTTTTGTTTAAAAACTTTTGATTTGATTTTTTTAGGGACCTAATTGATACAAAATTAAGAGGTCATATGCTTGGTTCAAAAGGTAAGGGATGTAAATGCACTTTTGGCGAAGATTTGGGGCTCATGTGTGATTTTTCCTATTTTCATATCAACTTAAGAAAAGTCATATAACATCAATTAACTACTAAAAAAATCATATATAATAATAGAATTTAATAATTTTTAATACCACGAGTTATAATGTCACCAAAAATAATTTTATTAAATTTTAAATTTTAAATGTACAGTCTCCGTCTCTATTCAAATACAATTAACACTCTAATACGAAATATTTACAAGTTCAAAAATATTATTCATTTCCAAATTTGTCCGACATGGAGAAACCAAAAAATGACTGAAT
Source organism: Fraxinus excelsior (assembly GCA_019097785.1). Classification (NCBI taxonomy): domain Eukaryota; kingdom Viridiplantae; phylum Streptophyta; class Magnoliopsida; order Lamiales; family Oleaceae; genus Fraxinus; species Fraxinus excelsior. Next base: position 8,700,552 of record CM032629.1, read on the forward strand.
GACACGGAGTCAATGTTCCTATATGACAGAGAAAAATGCAAAAAGTGATGACCGTGTCCAATATGTTATTAGAGACGTGATGAAAATTATAGTTCTCTTTCAGTTGACTCTAGATAAGTGTGGAAAGACTAGTGATGTGAAAATAAAGGTTGATAACAAGATCGATAATGCTTTTGAGTCAAAGTCGCGAATTTTTTTCTCTACCACTTAAATTATAAGGAGGTGTTTGATTGAACACAATAACTGGTAGTATGGTGGAAGGAGGTTGGGTACGGGGTTGGTCCGTGGGATTGGTTGAAGAATAAAGAGATTTTTTTAATATTTAATTCTTGTACTCATTAAAATTTTTATTTTCATTCTTGTACTCATTTTTCAATCAAATAATATTTTCCATCACATCAATAATTTTTCCTTCTTTTTCAACTATACATTCTCCATCAATTTACTATTCCAAAATACATTCTTCCAAAATAATGTGGGTCAAACGCACCCGTGATTTTGAATCAAAAATCACGTACATTGTTGATCAGATGAGAGAGAATGAAGTGATACAATCCAGTGTGTGTCGATAAAAACACGGGAAGTCTTGAGTCAAGCAGCCCAAAAAACACGCCAAGCAAGTCTTCTTTGTAGAAAATTGTGACTTGCGTGGAAACTCATATTTTGTTTAGAAAGATTTTTTTACAAAAATCCATTTTTGTATGTATCTTGAGACGTCATTTTCGTGATTTGCGTACATCCGTGGTTAATAAAATATAACTCTGTAAATGACAAATAGAAGACCAGCTTGGCTTCTCTGAAGGAAGAGGCACTAATCGAGAAATTACTTTTATATTATCGATGACGTTTGAGATCATTCCAGTGATCAATTTTTAGTCCCCCCGTCTCCATTATGTGGCAATTATAATTCTTGGAATAATTTTTTAAAGAATGTGTGGATGAAAAAGAAGAAAGAATTCTCAATTTGTATGTAATATTATTTTATGGAAGATTGTGTGGTTGAAAATAAGAGAAAATAAATTTTTGGGATAATGGGGGCCAAACGTGGGGCAACTTTCGCAATAGATTAACATAATTCATATACCAACTCAAATATAAAGAAGATAATTAGAAAAACTGGTTCAGATGGAGAGTTTTAAGCAAAGATAGGTGTCATCCAAATCCATTTGAACAAGCATTGCTCGAATCTTCATCTGCTACAACGAGAATCTTGATTGCGATCCAGAAGTGGAATATCATATTTCAATGTTTCCATCCAAAAAGAAATAAAAAAAACTCACGAAGAACAATGAATTTGACTCCGATATTACTTGTTATGAAATGAAGGAGGCAATGTTGTACATGAAATAACGATCACAACACAACACAACATCCAAAAAAAATTGACAGAGGAATGGAGAATTTATTAATAATGAAGAAAGAATACAAAAAAATATTATGTATACAATATTATCTAACTTGTGTCACGTGCCTAACTTGTAAAGAAGAGCCACCTACATATATGAGAGAGATCAAAATCCTTTAAGTATTCTTAAAGATGGAAATAGTATTAAAAAAAAAAAATACATAGATAAAAGAAACAATATTTTTTTCAAAAATCCAATCCTGCAGGAAATTATCTGCCAAGATCATAGTATTTTGTCAAAACTCACTTAAAAAAGGTAATCCTCAATTGAGCTTGTGATTAATTTTAAATTCTTCTAAATTTAAGTATTCTCAATTGAGATTTTAATGCATTTTAATTAAATCCATTAAAATTTAGGTGTCCCTAATTAATATTTTAATGAAATTCTTTAAAATTTAAGTATCATCAATAACTAGTGAATTTATAAAGATTTCTTTAATAGAGAGATTTTAAAAGATTTTAATCATGTTATACTGATAAAAAAAAAAAAAGATAGAAATTTCTCACTACTCTATGCTCATATGAAATCATAACTATATACATACATGAATATAATTTCCAAGTGGGGACCAAACTTGGTACGACTGGAGAACCCCTTTGGGACATCAGTCCCACAATGAAGTAGACACCATCCCATAATTTCTCCTAGCGTGCAGAATGGGTACTTTTGATGGCAGAGTTGGCACTTTCAATGAAACGTGACAGTCATACTGTCTTAGTCTATCAAAATGAATAATAGGGTCTTGGTGGGCAAAAAATTCTGCACACCAAACTTGACTGCTTTTCTTTTTGTTTAAAAACTTTTGATTTGATTTTTTAGGGACCTAATTGATACAAAATTAAGAGGTCATATGCTTGGTTCAAAAGGTAAGGGATGTAAATGCACTTTTGGCGAAGATTTGGGGCCCGTGTGTAATTTTTCCTATTTTCATATCAACTTAAGAAAAGTCATATAACACCAATTAACTACTTAAAAAATTTATATATAATAATAGAATTTAATAATTTTTAATACCACAAGTTATAATGTCACAAAAAATAATTTTACTCATGAAAAACAATTAAATTTTTAGCTGACAGAAATTTTAAATGTACAGTCTCCGTCTCTATTCAAATGCAATTAACACTCTAATACGAAATATTTACAAGTTCAAAAATATTATTCATTTCCAATTGATAGAGAAAATTGCAAAAAGTGATGACCGTGTCCAATATGTTATTAGAGACGTGATGAAAATTATATTTCTCTTTCAGTTGACTCTAGATAAGTGTGGAAAGACTAGTGATGTGAAAATAAAGGTTGATAACAAGATCGATAATGCTTTTGAGTCAAAGTCACGAATTTTTTTCTCTACCACTTAAAATATAAGGAGGTGTTCGATTGAACACAATAACTGGTAGTATGGTGGAAGGAGGTTGGGTACGGGGTTGGTCCGTGGGATTGATTGAAGAATAAAGAGATTTTTTTAATATTTAATTTGCTTTCTCTTTATTTTAAATTATTTTACTTCTGAAAGATATGGGACTCTTAACTGTAATTATTTATAGAAAATGGTAAATTCGTCATTTTACTAGGATTAAATGGATAAATTGATGGTAGAGTTGTCTTGCGCAAGGTTTAGTTAATTTGAGGGTGTATTACGTTAAATAAAAGGAGATGATTCAATTGCCCAAATCATGAAAATGTAGGATAACTTTTTTGACAGAGTAATATCATTCATCTTCATTGATGTTAAACACCAATTTAAGTGAGAATTTTATGATAGATTCAAATGCAAAGCCACGTGCCTCATATAATTGAACCTATAAAGTTTCGCCACCTAGAATGATGTTTTAGTACTATTGGTGTTAGATAGCATTTTGACATTATTGTGCGTTTTATGTTGAAAAAGACACGTAGTGAAATAAATATGTTTGATCTTAAACATGGCTTCAAAGTTTACCACATAAGTATCAGTCTTTTGGTTTATCGAACCACAGTATGACTACCATGGTAAATCTACACACTAGGCCACTGTTTGACCTCATTATTTGGAGAAAATAGATTTTGTAATAGTGATTTTTTTAAAGAATGAAAGTTAAAAAATAGAAAAAAAAAATTCAAATTTACGTGCAAAATTATTTATCGAAAAATGTGGTTGAAAATAAGTTTAAGGAAAAATAATTTTTTTGAGAATGAGGCTCAAACATGGGCTAAATGTGATGAGTTGCATAAAATGTTTGATCGAATGCCCGAGATGCAATTGGTTAGCTGGAGGAAGGCTAAAGCAATGCTCGAACCGAGATGCGAAAGAGGGTGTTGGAGTTGATTTTGTTGATGCAAAAAGTAGAAATATGCCCGTGTGGTTACTGTGGTTGCGAATTTGCCTGCATCTACTGCTCTTATGAATTTAAAGGTTGGGAAATCAATTCATTAGAACTGCACGGTTGATAATTCACCTATGCTTATTTGACCAAATACAATACAAGTGGGACCGCACTATGAGCATGATGTCCAAAAAGATCGCTACTTTTTCAAGGTTCGAAGATACAACCATTGTAAATTATTTATTATGCCCCTATTTGGCACACATTAAAATTTTCATTTTCATTCTTGTACTCATTTTTTCAATAAAATAATATTTTCCATCACATCAATAATTTTTCCTTCTTTTTCAACCATACATTCTCCATCAATTTATTATTCCAAAATACATTCTTCCAAAATAATGTGGGTCAAACGCACCCGTGATTTTCAATCAAAAATCACGTACATTGTTGATCAGATGAGAGAGAATGAAGTGATACAATCCAGTGTGTGTCGATAAAAACACGGGAAGTCTTGAGTCAAGCAGCCCAAAAAACACGCCAAGCAAGTCTTCTTTGTAGAAAATTGTGACTTGCGTGGAAACTCATATTTTGTTTAGAAAGATTTTTTTACAAAAATCCATTTTTGTATGTATCTTGAGACGTCATTTTCGTGATTTGCGTACATCCGTGGTTAATAAAATATAACTCTGTAAATGACAAATAGAAGATCACTTTATTATTAGTTTCTCATAATTAAATTTTCTTAATATGTACGAAAAAAGAAGTAAGACTATACTTCTTGTAAAGCCTAACGTGAATTTTCATTCACTTTATTATATCATGAACTTATTGGAATCCAAAAAAGTCTGTTCATTTAGTTTCTATTCTCTAATCTTGTTTTAAGCTGTTAGGAATATAAATTAACATAATTACACTTCATGTTTTCAAACCAGTTATTTTCTTCATTTACTATTTATATATGCTATGATATTGCTAGAAGTCATTTTTCTTCTATAAATGGAGAATTTATGCCTTGAACTTATGGAGCAGTCACACTAATTAACCTCCAAACTTTAACACCAACACTTCGTGTAATTGGGTGCACTATACAAAGAATCTTTCCGGAAGTCAAGTCATAAAGTTTTTCCAATGCATTATTGCCTGATTGGAAGATTTTTTTGAGTAACAGTAACACCAACCCATAGTATAAATAATGTTATTTAAATGATAAAGAATCCCACAAGAACATATAATTGAGTTCTCAAAATGATGATTGGTAAAAAGTTATATCAACATATCCATTGGTTAGTTATTGTAATGTTACTAAGTTTTAGAGCTTCTCATGGGCACTCTTCACGAGTGAAGGGTGGTAGAATCAGGTGCTTAGAGAGGGAGAGAGAAACTCTTCTCAAGTTCAAAGACGAGCTTGTTGATGAATATGGCCGACTCTCTTCTTGGGGAACCCATGAAGATAAGAAGGATTGTTGCACATGGAAAGGTGTCCGTTGTCATAACCAAACTAGTCATGTTATTGAATTGCATCTTGGTGGTTCTTCCGACGCCCCTCTAAGAGGTAACATTAGCCCATGGTTGCTTGAAATACGCCATTTGAATTATTTAGACCTCAGTTATAATGATTTCAATGGTAGCCGAATTCCAAAATTCATTGGCTCCCTTGGCAGATTACAACACCTCGATCTGTCCTCTTCTAATTTAAGTGGGCACATTCCGCATCACCTCGGCAACCTTTCGGAATTGCAAGTTCTTAGTGTCTACGGTAATTCAATGTTAACAAGCACAAACCTTGATTGGCTTTCTACACTCCGTTCTTTGAGCTTCCTTGACCTGAGTGACGTTAACCTCACGTTTGCAACTGATTGGTTACCAACAATAAGTAAACTAACTCGTCTCCAGTTGTTAGACATGTCATCCTGTCACCTACCTCCGCTCGTTGATCCCTTGCCTTCAATGATCAATGCTTCTAATTTTCTTTCTCTTCTTTCTCTTGCTGGAAATAATCTCTCCTCTTCTTCGGTATACCCTTGGTTGTTTAACTTCAGCAGTAGTCTTATTTACCTTAACGTCCGCACCAACAATTTACAAGGTCCTATTCCTAATGCTATTGGGAACATAGCATCACTTGAGTCTCTTCTTCTTAATGATAACCTACTTGACGGTGGGATTCCCTCATCCTTCGGGAATCTGAGTAGTTTAATGTTGTTAATGCTATACAATAACCAACTTACAGGGTCAATATCTGGTCTTTTATCCTCTTCCTCGTTGATAACCATAGATGTTGGCAACAATCTTTTTAATGGGACTCTGACAGAAAAAATTGGAAGCCTCTCTAAGCTTGATATTTTGGATCTTGGTAGAAATCGTTTCGAAGGTGTAATCACAGAAGCCCATTTCTTTGGTCTCTCCCAGTTACACGATTTAAATTTTGATTCCAACTTAGATATATCCTTCAATTTTAGCTCCGATTGGAATCCTCCCTTTCAACTGGAATATCTCGGGTTGAGGGATTGCAAACTCGGGCCACATTTTCCCGGATGGCTTCATACACAGAAGGAATTAGTTGATCTTGACATCTCTAATGCTGAAATTCATGACCCCTTACCTGATTGGTTTTGGGATCTCTCTCGAACATTACATGCTTTTAACGCATCACATAACAACATTCACGGCATCCTTCCTGATTTATCTTCGAAATTTTCTACTGACGTTATTTACATAGATTTGAGCTCTAATCAGTTTAATTGTTTATTACCAAGTTTGCCTCTTAAAAGGATCAGTACTGAACTTTTCAAATAACACATTCTGGGGCTCAATTACTGATTTATGCAGTAAAGCTAGTTCTTGGGAATATCTTGATCTCTCCAATAATCTATTGTCAGGGCAACTTCCAGATTGTTTTGCAAATCAGATGAGCTTAAAATTTCTCAATTTGGCACATAATAATTTCTCGGGAAAGATTCTTTTGCCAAATAACATATCCTCTTTACATTTACAAAATAACAGTTTTACCGGAGAAATCCCAGCATCACTGAGGAATTGTACTTCTTTACGTTTTCTTGATCTTTCGAAAAATAAGTTGACCGGTGAAATACCTACATGGTTTGGAGATCGTTTGTCAAAATTGATCCTTCTAAATCTGCGTTCCAATCAGTTCATTGGTACCATTCCTTTAAACTTGTGTTATTTACCTCGTTTACAAGTCCTAGACATCTCTTCCAACAAGATTTCTGGTGCTATACCGAAATGCCTAAGCAACCTCACTGCTATGGTTCATCAAGTGGAGTTTGAGTGGGATACATTAATTCAATCATTGCGACAGTCAGCCTTTGTATCATATGGATTTCATCACTTTGAGAGTGCAGCAGTGACATGGAAAGGACAGGAAAACGAGTACATAAAGAGTCTTGAACTGTTCAAACTCATTGATCTTTCAAGCAATATTTTAGTTGGTGAAATTCCTCCTGAAATTACAAGTCTTGCGAGTCTGGTTGCGTTGAATCTTTCAAGAAACAACCTAAGCGGACTCCTTCCTGTGAAGATTGGACAATTAAAGTCTTTGAGTTTTCTAGATTTGTCAAGAAACCATATTTCTGGTGGTATTCCTGTCGGCCTTTCTCAATTGGATGGGCTCGGAGTGTTGAATTTGTCATACAACAATCTGTCGGGCAAAATTCCATTCATTGCTCATTTACAAACTTTTGAAGCATCAGCATATGTGGGAAATTCAGGACTTTGTGGACCTCCACTTACAAAACCGTGTCCAGGAAATGAAAGCTCTCTCGATCCAAAGGTCAACGGAGAAAGTACAGAAGAAGAGGACGAAATCATCACTCTGGGATTTTACATTGCTATGACACTTGGATTCATTGTTGGATTCTGGGGAGTATTTGGGACTTTACAGCTCAACAAGTCGTGCGAGTCTGCATTTTTCGGATCAATGGAGTGGTTGTACGTAAGGATAGTCATCAATAAAAATCGTCTGCAAAATTGTTTTGCATTTTTTTAAAATTTTCAGTATGTGAATATGCTTGTATTTTGACTGTGAACTATTGAACGAAATGTGGCCTTTTTCATCCATTACAATAAAGTTGTTCGAGTTGCAAAATTAAAATTTAATATTTTTAGTAAATTAAAATTATTTCCACTACCCTGACAAAATTAAATTTTATTTCATGACGCTAATGATCTAAATTACAAATTAATAGACGACTTAGACAAGAAATAAGCAACAATGAATTTGAACATTTAAAATTAATATTTCCACTAGGACATTTAAAATTGATGAATTTGAACATTTAAAATCTGAAGTTCGTCGTGAGGAGAGTTGCTGACTTGTCATGCTCAGTAAGAAAACAATTGTCAGTACCATTGAAAGTTCTGCCCTTGCTGCTGGTCGAACCAATCTGAGAAGATTGAAGAGAAGCCGTGAATGTGGTGTGATCATTGCAACAAACCAGGCATACCCATGACACGCTGGAAGATCCATAGTAAACCAGCAAATTGGAAAGGAAAACATGAAGGCAGGTTCAATCATCCACCATTGACGGCCTCTAGCCGCTCACCATGGACGGCCTCTAACCGCATCCACTGCACATGAAGCTGAAGTTGTTCTCTTTAGGAAAGAACAGATGAATCATATTCTTAAACTGCTGAAATCTAACTCCGAATTGTCGGGTACTCCTAATGCTTCTCTTGCTCAAATAGGTAGTCAATCAAATTCCCTGTCATGCATTTTACATTTTGCTCCTTGGATTATTGATTTAGGAGCTTCTGATCGCAAGACAAGTTTTTCTCATTTGTTTCATATTTATATTCCTTGTTCTGGTCATGATAAAATCCGCACAACAGATGGTTCCTTTTCTCCCATTGCTGGCAAAGGTTTGATAAATTTATCTAAAACCTTATCGCTTAAATCTATTCTCCCTGTACCGAAACTTGCATATAATCTCCTATCAGTCAGTAAATTAACTAGAGATTCTAATTTTCGTGTCACCTTCTTTGAATTTCATTGTGTTTCAGGTCCAGAGCTCGGGGAACACGATTGAGAATGTTAAGATGACATATGGTCTCTGTTGACCTCAAAAAATGTACCACTGACGTGGCTAACTGATAAAAAAATTTCTCGCGTCTACGCACGTTGAATCTCAGTTCCAATTGAGCCAATTGTTAGTTGAATGGGTTAGGTGTTGGGGAACTTGTTATGCAAGCTTCTATTTAATAAAAGGGGTCAGTTTTACAAGAGTAAACTTGCACTAGCCTTCAATGGCACTAAATTTGAGTTTTTATACTTGAGTAAGGCAAATGAGACCCGTTGGATGATGGGGCACGTGACATTGCCGGACCAATTGGTCCTTGTTACCAGCATCAATCAATCAAGACATAGAATGCTAAGATCCTTCCCATATCTTCTTGTGAAGTTCTAGCCTTTGCAAGTGGGATTTGACTGTGTAGGTGTGCAAGGGCGGCGTTGGCAGTGAAACGTCTTGTCAATCATTTCACTGTAAGATCTGGTGGGAATTTTGCCGTTTGCTTTGTTGGGACCGGCTCGTACTAAGGCCTCTACTCAAAGGGGATCAGCCCATCTTCGTCCTATTGGAAGGGGGTCGCCCCTACACATAATGGGGTCGCCTAAGTTGCCCCCGCGAGGTGTGGGCCCTCTCCGTCCACCAAGTGGTCAGATTACACATGATTATTTATATGAATAGCAGTCTCTATTATTTAAAAGATGAAGATTCCAAAAATAAAAAAAGCTCAAGGCCTAAGTGGTATCAGTTAAATCCCTGTTAAGGATCAAGTAGTGCTGTTGCACTATAGGCTTGGGCATCCTAGTTTTCCCTATCTTAAAAATTTGTTTCCTACGTTATTTTGTAGTGTGGATTGTTCTAAATTTCATTGTGAAAGCTGCATGTTATCAAAAAGTCATAAAACAATTTATCCTTCAGAACTGTATCAAGCTTCAAGACCATTTTAATTGGTTCATATTTATGTGTGGGGTCCCTCGAGGATCAATACTTTTTCAGGAAAAAAATGGTTTAGGACTTTTATTGATGATCATACTCGTTTATGTAGGATTTATTTAATGAATGAAAAATCTGAAGTTGAGAATTTGTTCAAAAACTTTTATACCATGGTTGAAAGTCAATTTCAAACTAAAATTGGAATTCTTCATACTGATGGTGGCACTGAGTATTTCAAAAAAGCTCTTGGAAGTTTTTTTGAAAAAAGGTATTCATCACCAAACTACTGCAAACTTGCTAAAAGAAAAAACAAACATTTACTTGAAGTCTCTCTAGCCATTATGTTTTAATTAAGAGGATGCCTACTCGCATTCTCAACTATAGCACCCCTCTTGCATGCCTTCTTATTTTTTTTAATTTTTTTTTTTTTTCTGGAGACTCGTATTCTAATCTGCCCCTAAAGTTCTTTAGACTCGTATTCTAATCGTATGTTCACTTATCTATTAAGGGTCGGTCAAATCTTGACCCGAGAGCTGAAAAATGCGTCTTTATAAGTTATACTCCAAACAAAAAGGAGTACAAATATTTTAACCCAAAAACTGGAAAAACCTTGGTTACCATGGATGTTTCTTTCCTTGAACATCAACCTCATTTTCAAAAAAAGTCCTTCAGGGGTAGAAACAAAGTGAAGAGGAAAATTTCTGGGAAATTATTCCCACTTCTCTACCTAAAATCGTGGATTTTGAAACTCTTGAAACTCGTTTTCCCAAATTTACACTACCTAAATTGGATTTCAATATTTCTGATGAAAGGGATATAAGTATTCCTAACACTACTTTGCCAGGCATTGTTGAGTCTTCGACAGGGGGAGAAATACTACAGACTATTCCTAAAGGACGTAACTCTAAGTTTATGGTTTATTCTAGGAAAAAGAATCATCAAAAGAGTAGAGAATCTCCTATCCCCTCAGTGCAAACTCAATCAGATGCCCCAGGTAATAAATCCAAAAGCACTTCAGACACTATAAACTCTTCCCTACCTAAAAGCACTTCTATTTTGCCCACTAATGTTTCTGTTCCTCACGAATCTCTTACACAAGAACCTTGTGATCTTTAAATTCCTATAGCCATTAGGAAGGGTACTTGTTCTTGTACTAATCAGCCAATGTCCAAATACACGTCTTAAGCAAAAGTCTCTCAAAGTCATAAAGCATTTATATCCAGAATCTCTAACTTGTTTGTTCCAAGAAACATTCAGGAAGCATTTGATAATCCGGGGTGGAAATCAGCAGTTGATGGAAGATATGAATGCTCTAAAGAAAAGTGGGACATGGGAGATTGTGAATTTATCTAGTGACATTTGCCCCAGTAGCCAACATTAACTCTATTCGTGTGTTATTCTCTCTTGCAGTTAATTCTAACTAGCCATCATACCAGTTACACATGAAGAATGCATTTCTTAATGCCAGGATTTGAAAAGGTTTGTGGTCAAGACAAAGTCTAGGCCTCAAACAGTCTCCAAAAGCGGGGTTTGAACGTTTTGGAAAGGGTGTGAATAGCTATGACTATCATCAAAGCCAAGCAAGCCATACCATGTTTTACAAACATTTAGCCAAGGGAAAATTGCAGTCCTAATTGTGTATGTGGATGACATGATTTTGACAAGTGATGACATAGAAGAACTGGCAAGGTTGAAGAAAAAACTGGCAGAAGACTGAGAAATTAAAGACCTGGGAACTTTGAAATACTTTCTTGGCGTGGAATTTACAAGATCGAAAGAAGGGATCTTCGTAAACCAAAGGAAGTACATTCTTGATTTATTTAGTGAAACAGGACCTTTGGGGTGTAAAGCTACCGAGACTCCAATTGAAGCCAACCTGAAACTCAATCCTGCTAAACCTAAAGATGTGATTGAAAGGGAGAAGTATCAGCAATTGGTAGGGAGATTAATCTAACTATCTCATACTCGCCCTGACACAGCATTCACTATAAGCATGGTAAGCTAGTTCATGCTTTCACCAAGACAAGAAAACTTTGATGCAGCCTACAAAATATTGAGATATCTAAAGGGAACACCTGGAAGAGGTTTGATGTTTAGAAAACGTTATAATCTAGAGGTTGAAGTCTACACAGATGTTGATTTGGCAGGAAGCACTATTGACAAACGATCAACTTTAGGATATTGCACTTTTGTTGGAGGAAATCTAGTCACATGGCAAAGTAAAAAACAAAACGTTGTAGCACGAAGCACCGGTGAGGCAGAGTTCAGATCCCTTGCACATGGAATTTGTGAGGTGATGTGGATCAAGAGGTTGCTAGTAGACTTGAGGATCTCAGTTGCACTTCCCATAAAATTTTACTGTGACAACAAGGCTACAATTTCGATTGCTCATTACCCAATTCTACATGATAGAACAAAGCACATATAAGTTGACAAACACGTCATCAAAGAGAAACTTAAGAGTGGCCTAATTTGTGTTCCATATTTACCAACTACTCAACAAACAGCTGATGTACTATAAGACTACACGAGACAGTTGGAACTCCTAGTAAGCAAACTAGAAATGGAATACATCTATAAGCCAGCTTGAAGGGAAGTGTTGGAAAGGAGAATATTCAGTATTAATCATACCGAATATTAAGGTGATAGGAGTGTAAATATAGGAGATTAAGTCAAAGGTAGAATCAAGAAAATTAATTAGGATGATTTGATTTTATAGGGTTGTTAGTTTTCTAGAATAGCTCTCTTCTATGTCTATTTAAGTGTACATTGTAAACTTACAAAATTAATGCAATACAATACTTTTCTTTCTCATATTAGTTTATAATACCTCTTCTTTTTTTACACTAAATCAGTATGTATGATGCTAGGCAACCGATAAATCCACAACAAAGATAGCTACTAATTCATCAGCAGTACAGAAATTTCAGAAAATATAAAATGGAAACCACCTCAAGAATTATCATATCATTTTAAATTATGAACCCAAACGTTAAAGCAAATCAGTTAACATGGGTCCATCCGATAAACTGAGTCAAAAATACAAAACTGAAAATTAGAGCTACCCTCGAGTTAATGAAAACCTAGTAATCCCACCTCGGTCTCTCTAAGCCAGCTTCTTGTCTTTCAGGGGGCCTTTGGGAATTTTACTCAGAACCTTGACATTGAACACGGCATATTGTTTCTTGAACTCTGTCTCCGCTTTTTCAGCAAAAGCATCAACCTGATCCTCATATTTCTCGTAAAGTACAGGCACGGTGTGAAGCAAGACAAGACCTGTTTTTCAACAGGCAAAAACAGAATCAGAACAAGCCAAGGACAGTGCACATTATGCCAGAATAAGTTATTGAAGATTATGATTGTGACATACGAGCTTTTACATGATAAACATAAAGTTCAAAAGCTACTTACATATGTAGAGCAAGGTTAGGGAGTTGCAGCAACTTCCCAAAACTGAAAGTAACCAAAGACCAGCAACCACCTGACATGCAGAATGCAATATCCTTATGATCCCAGAATGAGTTGCAAAATTAGCAAATTTTAAACTTAAAAAGTCTTTTATCAGTAGATTACTAATCCACCAAACTTGTACATCAATGAAAGCAAAGATTTACATACAGTGAGGAACTTCTTCAGATCTCTGCCATGTACAATATCTCGGAGTATTGCAAGAGCTCTGTTGAGTTCAATCCTAAGAGCAGAAGCTACACCCAGGACAATATCCTCAGGAATTATGATTTCCGGGATTTTAGGTGGAGCCCTAATACATAGAACAGCAAGATCAGATTCAAATAAAAAGCTTATAATATAAAAAGTGTTGCCAGGCTCATAAAAAAGCATACTTCTTGATGAAGGTAGAAATATATGACCACAGGAAAAGGATGGCCAGAGCAAGGATTAGGATATGGGCTACTAGTACGAGTAGGTGGTATTCAAGCAACTCAAAAAGCACCCAAATGGCCGTAGCAACACCCAGCACACCAGCAGAACTTTTCTTGTCTCTCCACAGGAAAATGTCAGCAGCTGCCAGGAAAAATAATTATAAGACAAATATACATCTGGAGATACAAGTATATCGATGCATGAGAAAAAGATGAAGCTACAAGTACAACTCTCCTATGTTCTACAGCATAGAAATATTTTGAAATACTTGGATCATCTCGGATCATTTACTTCCTACCAATTCTTTCGTAAAGTGTGATACCTCGTTCAGCCAACAGTATTACATATCTAATTTACCATTTATTTTTCATTTCCTGGCAAGCAAAGTAATGATTTATACATCCCAGAGGAAAGGTAAGAAATCCAGAAGAGAAACAACATACAGAAACTCTTGACCATTTGAAGTTATTAAATCTATATTATGTACACTATTAAAATCATGCAATGTACAACTGTCTACCAAGAAAATCAAAATGATAAGTCCTAATAAAAACATTTACTTACCTGTAGTATCCATATATTATTATAGAAAGAAAAATTAACTATTATACATTTTTCGTTCGTTAAATAAACTACCCGTACTGCAATCTCATATTTAATGCATAGAAAAGGAACAAATTGTAATAGATAAGATCCCGATACACTTCATCAAACTAATGGCTAATACTAAATATGCATAATCATAAATACATTTAAGACAAATATATTGAAACTACATCAATGCATATCTATTCAATTAAATTTCCATTATCCAAGCACGAAAACACGATGGAATATACAAGGGATGTGCATTGTTTCCACTGTCTAGCTTAAACCCTAATCAAATTTAATTAAATTTGTCTTCGCGTACATCTACAAGCGTTGTTATGCTATAGAACATAATCCCTAATTAAATAAAATAATTTGTGTTTGAATATATCTACGTCGAATTATATTTTAGTTCGAGCGCTCACGTTTTCCACCACCTAGAACCTTGTGCACGGGCTTTTCACGGCCGAAAAGTCGGTAGATCTTGGCCTTGACGGCGTCGGCAGTCGACTTGACCCCTTTCTCATCTTCAGAATCTGATGACGACGAATCGAAGCCGTGAAGTTTTCCTGTTATCTTCTCTATCACGGGTTCCGTTTCATGATGCTGCTCGTGCTCGCCGGTGTGATCCGCCATTGCTACTTTAAATCCCGATCTTACTCACCGCCGGTCGGAAATATTTTGCTTTTATTTGAGAATAACTTATTTTTCGCTTTTTGTTTGTGGAAGAGGGAAAAGTGGAGAAAAATGGTGGTGTTTTAAAAGTAGGGTATGAGAGGTTTGGGGTTTTAGGGTGTCCGAGCCTGAGACTGGATAAGACCGAGTCTGTGGTTCGGAAAAGAACAGGAATCAATGAAAAGCTAGGGTTCCCAAAAAAAAAAAAAAAGCAAGAAAGAAAGAAATTCGCACTATCTTTTGCGTTGCTTTATTCGAGCTCTTTGGACTATTTGGCTTCTTTTGAATTGTGCACTCCAAGAGATTAGGAGATTTATGCATCAATGTCTTGCAAGGAGGCACGGATCGAAAAGAAGAGTCATACTACTTGTATAAAATTAGTTTACAAAATATGTGTCGGCAACAACGGCCAATAATTTAAAAAACAGTTTTTGAAATCAATGACCCAAATCTTGTCACATTATTTTTTCAACATTTTTGTAAACCACATTTGCACAAGTAGCATAATTGCGAAAAAGAAATAGCTTCTAACTTCATAACTTAATTATTTACTTGTATACCCGTTAGTTTGCATGTCGATTCAATATGTTTCTGATCAACCTTATTGAAAGAAGTAACACAATTTTTTTTAATAAATTGATCTATGCCTTCATCTTTATTCAATGTGAGATTTTATCTCTTAACATGATAATGTGGATTATTAATCGACTTTTTTTTCTTTCATTCTCAGTTTTTTTCTCTTTATCTCTCTTCCATATTATCATTTTGTACATCAATTTGTAAATCATGATGTACAGATAACATTATTCAATAAATAGTGGCCTAGAAGCTTTCTCAAATGGTGAAAAGAAAGACCATCTCGCTCTGTGAAACTTGAAAGTATAGTAATGCTATATACGTTCATGATTAGTCTATGTGGTATAATGTAATTGTACTTATTATTTGTTGGATCACGTTTTTAAGTTTGTTGATCTACAACCTCTTATGTCTCTTTTAACAACAAATTAGAAGGCCAAGTCGAATCATAAAATTTGCTAATGTGTTATCCTTGTACAATACGTTTACTTCTCTTCGTCCATCACAGCGTAGAAAAATGATTAGATGATTGTAATCCTAATTGCTTCTCAAAATTTGAAGAGCCAAAAGACGAAATCGACACCAACATAGGAACTCTTATCCTCTGTTGACTCGTCGACTGCCAAGCCATTATGCTTTTGCAATAATAAAGTCTCCACTTTTGTGCTAACAATACTAAAGTTGTCTTACCAAGAACACATCTACCCGTATTGAAAAATATGTTTATTGACGCAATTGTATCAACTCTTATCTATGATTTACCTCATCAGTTGGTTTATGCACCGAACTTTGGACATTGGATTAAACTAGATGTATACTTGTTATTGACAACTTCATTGACATTTTTCTATCTGTCACAATTGTGTAATTGATTGTTTAAAATGTTGTTAAAATTAATGCGTAAGAAACTATCACCTCGCAAGTATATCAAACTAGATGTCAACAAAGATGTACATGTAACATAATTGTTGGACATTTATGTATGCCAGGAGCTTTGGAAGGTGAATTGCAGGTAGACATGGTAAAGGATTTTAGGGAAGTGGGACATGTCCATTGTCCAAGATTTTAAGAAAATGAAAAAAAAGAAAAAAAAAAAAAAGAAATCATTCAATGTCCTTTTTAATTAATTAATTAATTAATTTTTAAACATGATTTAAATTGAGGAATACAAAAATAAAATAAATATAGTAAAATAAATAAATTTGGGACGAGTTCGAAGAATTTGGGTTGGGACCATATTCTCCGTCCCACCTCGTTTACTATCAAGATAGGATGGGGTAGGACGGAAAACTTTCCCATCCCTAATTACAAGAGGAGGCAATAGATTGGAGTTAGCAAATTGGGCAGATATTTTGTTTATTTAATATATAGGCATAAATTGAACAAAAATTAATGGAAACAATACATAAATCAGGTTTTTAATATACACCATTTCAAAATTAAGGATAGATGTTTTAAATTTCAAAAATCAGGTTTTCATTAAAAATTATTTGTAATTTAATTAATTAATTATATATTTTATTAATAGATATATAAATGTCACATATTTATACAATTTGGTCACATTTCAAAATAATTAAGGTCACAATTCAATTTTTTTATAGGTCATAGTTCGTTCATCAATCACAAATTAAAAATTTAAAAGTCATAATTTGTTCATCGGTCACAAATCACAAAATTTATCAATCACACAACTTATTTTACGGTCGCAAAACATCTAATTTATTGGTCACTAATCAAAAAATTATATATCACAGTTTATCGATAGGTCACATGTTTCCAAATTTCTTGGTCGCAAATTATTGAAATTTAAGGTCACAGATTAATAATGAGTCACAATGAACCAAAATGTCAACCACATACACCAAACACCCCACCCCCTATCCCGATTCTCTGCCAATATTTGGTCACAAATACTACCCTACCCCGCCCTTGCCGCAACACCACCCAAATCATCATCGTCGCCCCCGTCACAATACCACCACAAGTATCGCCACAATAACAACAAAAACAACCACAACAATCACCGCCACACCGCAACACCAAAAAAACCACAACCTTCGTTCACCCCATTAGAACACCATCACAATCATTGTCACAATAACAACAAAAAACGATCAAAACATATCCACCATAGATCTACCATAGATCCCCCACTACCATTGCCGCAAATTCGCCACCACCGTTTACTACCACAGATCCACTGCCGCTGCCTAAAACATACCACCACCACACACCATCGCCACTAGCACTACCTCCTCTATCTCCCTTTACACCACACCTACGGTAAAACATGAGAATGGTGAAGGGGGAAGAAAGGAGAGGAAGAGCGGTGGCAACATCGCCGCGTGGCTTGGCCAACGAAGCGACCTATGATGGCGAAGGTGGTGTCCGGCTGCTTCATACGGCTTCACTCCCACAACTTCGCATGGCTAGACTCCGGCGCCCTCAGATGGCTTCGTGGCGAAGATTGGGTGAGAGGAGAGGCTTCGTGACGGAGAGAGAATGAGATGTGATAATAGATAGAGGCGGTGGTGGTGCCGGCGAGGTGGTGCCGGTGGTGGTGGCGGCGAGAGAGAAACTGAAATAATTATGGTTTGCAATTGTGTAGGATTGATTTAAATAAAAATTAATTTAAAAACCATTAATTAAAATTTGATTTATGTATTATTAAAGTTGATTCTAGATTTATGAAAATGGTATCTTAAAAACCCGTGAGGTTGTAATTTCCTCAAAATTAATTTGTTTTTATAAATTTAAATGGAAAATATAGCCGTAAATACTCTTATGGGCATTTGAAGTTGTTTGGGCCTGACATATTTCCACTTGCTGACATGAGGAATATGTTGGGCCTGAAAAGCAGAAATATTTGTAATTGTTTGGACAAAGATATCGAGTCTCCAAATTGCTCATTGGGTTTCTTTCCAATTCATGAGTCAGAGTATTAAAATTAAGAGAGAAAGAATTGTGTACTTCTTTATAAAGTACTGATCATTGTAGCACTCTCTATGGACCCAGCCCAGCTAATGAAAATGATAAAGGGTACTATTTTGAATTGAACATGTACATTTTATTTTTTATTTTTTATTTTTTCTTCAAGGTCGAGCTAGAGTGTCTACCAATATGGGTTATGCTGTGGGTATATAACCCATAATATATTGGTGTCCATAATGAACACATAGAGGCCCCTATTGAGATGGCGTATGGGCCTGCAGGCACACCCAATAGGGGCCTCCATGTGTCCATTATAGACACTACCAATATTTATTAAAGTCTGTGATCCAATTGTTAGATCTTTATTTATGTACAGAATGAATAACCCATTTTGGAATAATACATTTCGAGTGCTTTCTGTATTTGGCTAGAGAGACGGTGGTTCTTATTATTTTCAGTACTTATAAAATATTTGGTCTTACTTGAGATGACATGACATTATTCTTCCGTTTTGAATTCATTTCATTTGTTAGTTGTTGTCTCTTTTCTGGTCAAGAAATTTAACTTTTTACATAAATATAACATAGTTCGAAAGACGTCTTTAAAAAAATGTTGCCTTTTGTGATTGGAAAACTAAATGAGCTATTTTCTTTGTGTTTCGATTTTGTGTTTTTAATTTTGAATTCATTTTAGGTTTTGGTGTTTTGAATGTTTATTTTGAGATGGTTGAAAACGTGTTATTTTTGCCATTTTTAAAAGTTGTTTTGAAAAATAAAAATCTCAAAATGCAATTACTCTCTCTCTCTCTCTCTCTCTCTCTCTCTCTCTCTATATGCTTATAGGAAAAATGGTCTTCCAAAACTCAAGATCAGTTTTTGGAGTTTCAGCAATTCTCAGAGCCCAAGAAATAATAATAATCAATGAACCAGCAACTTGTGAAAGAGTTGAAGTTAACCTCGGAAATGGAAAAGCATTCAACACTTTATTGTTATATGTATTGAAGATTACATTCAGAGCCCACCACGTGGCAAAATAAGTTCCGATCTTTACTCTCCTCGTCGCCTCAAATCGGGCCAGTGTAGAATCCATATTTGGCTCCGATCAGTCGGCTTCATATGCCTTGCACCGGACGAAAGATTCTACCAAATAGATGTGGAGAGGCTTTGAGAGCGAAAAATGGAAATCCGGCTAGTCTTGACCATCAGGAAAACAGGTGACTGAAAGTACAGTGCTGAAAACTTTTGCTGGAGGAAATCTGGGCTGGGGATTGACAAAGTTGACTACTTGAGAGAGAGCATTATTTAAAGATTGGAAGTTTGTAACTGAAAACAACGAAAACGCATCCTGAAAATTTTGAGCAAATTATAATTGAAAATACCCAAAACGACAAATTATTGTTTTGAGTTTTCTTTGTAAATTTTAAACTTGTTTTAAAAAACGCATTTTCGAAAATAGGAAAGAGAACACGTTTTCACTTATTTGAAAAATCGAAAACAGAAAACGGCAAAGAGAACATGCCCGAAGTATTTCATTCTCTAGTTATTTACTCGATAATTGCAATTCAAAAGCATAGCAACTTATTAGGAAAATAATCTCCCTGAAGTCATGAATTTCAGTCTGCCGCTACTACACATCAATTAGAAATACATAGACAAAGCATTACCATTCAAGATGCTAACCTTAAATATTGACCCAAAAAGAAGAAGCCGTTTTTGTATTTAGAAATATAAAGCAAAACCGTACTCGATAGTATGAAAACTTTAATTGAGTAGAACATAAAGTCAGTATCTAGCATTTCGCCAATACCTACTCACGAGTATCGACCCCCTCTAGCAGTGATTATACTTTTAGAGTCATGATCATCGAATAAAAAGTGAACTAGAGCTTCTACGACAAACTGCTCATCTATCTAGCTAGATCCCCGAAAATAGGCACACAAAAATGGAGTTTCCTAGGGCTTTTCACACCATTTCATTGACGGAGGGCAACATTTTTCGACTTTAAAACTTTCATTCAACATATTGGTCAATATTGATGTAGGTACGAACAAGACCAATACATTCCACACGTTCATTTGTAGCTCAAATTTTCAACTTAAACTGTGATTGTGATATCACATAAGCAGCCAGGGACGACTACAATATTGTAATTTTCAGGGAAATGGAAATAAATTTGGTACATGAAATTTTATGAATAGGGTCCATTGAACTAATACATGTCTAGTAAAATGTTTGTCAATGTCACAATCTTTTCCTACAACTCATGTTTGCTTCAGTTTACTAGGATATGTTGAGTTTCGGTCAAATTTTAGGACTCCCAGCCAATAAGGAGGCGCCACAAGCGCCCTTGGAGAGCTAGGCCAACGTGGCCCATCTCTCTAGCAAAACTCTTGATAAAAAATGAGTTATGTATATAAATATAAGTTTGCCAAAGATTAAACTTGTCATTATCAAATTTGGAGTCTGGAGAGTAGACTAAGACTAAGAGATGGGGTGCAGTTGTGAGCCTTAGCTAATATGCTATGCGACTTGCTGCTAGTTTGGTTATAAAACATAGAATTAACTTACAATTAAGCCCATATTTGATCCACGCTATTTTTTTCATTTTCATTCTCTACTCATTTTCAACCACACAATCTTCAATAAAATAATATTTTCCATCACATCAATAATTTTTCCTTCTTTTTCAACCACATATTTCTCATCACAACAACCAAAAAAATGCATTCTTTTGAAAATAATGTGCATCAAACAGGGTACGTGGAGAATACTATTTTATCAATAAAAATTAAAAATTATATGATTCATGACAACACAATTGATAATTAATATTAATAAGGTAAAAAATAGGTTTATATTATGCATCCATATATAAATTTAAGGAATTTTAGCGCAAATGGTCCTTCATTTTTGCCTTCAATGAAGAGATGATTCCTAACGTCTGTTTCTTGGCACGGATGTTCCTAACTTATGAGTTTTGAGAGTAATTGGTCCTTTTTAAATTAAAAAGATCAATATGTCCCTTATTATAGTTAGGAAAAATTGCTGTTGGGTTCCTAACCTTTGGAAAAAGTAAAAATGGGTCTCGAATTTGTATTTAATGATATTTAATTTAGTGTATTAAAAATATAGCCACTATTTGGTCCAGCTAAAGAGACTGATTAAAATATATGTTAAAGTCAACAATTAATTTTAACCACATATTTCATGATTTTCACAACTTTCCAACTACACATTGTATCAACTTTTATTAAAATTTACTAAAAATCTGATTTTTTTTATTTAAATTAAAATAGTTGTTTCAGTTATATTTTTTAATAGGAAAAAATGTGAAATTATTGTGCTTTAAAGTATGTAATTGCTTTGTAATGTGAAAAACTAGAATAACAATTAAGATAAATCCTACATTATTAAAAGAGGGAGTTTTGGTGGCACTATTCATAAGCCATTTGGCCACCTGGCTGAGTTGTTGAGCTGCTTTAGCCAAGCCGTGTTCTATTGGTTATTTACCTTTACCTATAATAAAAGAGTGAGTTTAGGTGGTACTGTTCATAAGCCTTTGGCTCGACTCGGCTCGGCTTGGCTCGCCTAAGTCGTCTAAGCCAAATCTTTTTTTTAATTCTTTTGATTCGATATTTTAAGTTGCAAATATACATTTTAAACGATTTAAATTTTTTTTAAATTGTTGAAGTGTGTCCATGATATATATATAGTCGATAAATTTTAAATATCAAAAATAATTTTATATTAATTGTGAAACGTAAAGTCATGATTGTTTATATTTCTTTTCAATCTCAACCACATTCTAATGTCTTTTTTTCAAACTTTATTTTTCTTACAACGTTTGATTCGATATTTCACGATATAAATATCCATTTGGATCGATTTAATTTTTTTTAAAAGGCCCGGCTCGACTCGCCTAAGCCGTCTAAGTCATTTCTGTTTTTTTTCGTTTGATTCGATATTTTAAATTACAAATATGTGTTTTAAACGATTTAAGTTTTTTGAAAATGTTGAAATGCGTCCATAATAAATATATGGTCGATAAATTTTAAATATCAAAAATAATTTTACATTAATTGTTAAACGTAAAGTCGTGATTGTTTATATTTCTTTCCAATCTCAACCACATTCCAATTTCTTTTTTTCGAACTTTATTTTTCCTACAACGTTTGATTCAATATTTCACGATATGAATATCCATTTAGATCGATTTAAATTTTTTTTTAAAAAAACTTACAATGTGATAATAATAAATATATTTGATTAAGTTTAAATATAAAAATTATCTTAAATTATTAAACGTAAAATCATAATCGATAATTTTTCTTTTCTACCCGCCATCAACCCTCATACTCACGCTAATTTCTCTCAATTTCATTTTTATTCATTTTTTTTTATCTTAAATTAAGCCAGATTTTTGTTTTCATTCAGTATTTTATCTTAAATTATTAAATGTAAAATCATAATCGTTAATTTTCCTTTTTTACACACCTTCAACCCTCACACTCAAACTAATTTCTCTCAATTTCATTTTTCTTCAATTTTTACCTTAAATTAAGCCAATTTTTTTTTACGTTTCGTTCAGTATTTTAACTTACAAATATGCGTTTTAAGCAATTTAAAATTTATTGAAAATGTTGAAATGCGATCATAATAAATATATGGTCGATAAATTTTAAATATAAAAAATAATTTTACATTAATTGTGAAACGTAAAGTCGTAATTGTTTATATTTATTTTCAATCTCAACCTCGTTCCAATATCCTTTTTTTGAACTTTATTTTTCCTACAACGTTTGATTCGATATTTCATGATATGAATATCCATTTGAATTGATTTAAATTCTTTTAAAAAAACTTAAAATGTGATAATAATAAATATATGGTCGATTAAGTTTAAATATAAAAATTATCTTAAATTATTAAACGTAAAATCATAATCGTTAATTTTTATTTTCTACTTACCCTACAAAAACTTAAAATGTGATATGTAAGGTCTCTAAAGGTTTGTACAATAAGAAAATTGAGGAAGAAAGAAGAAAAAATAATATCTTGGAAGTTTGTTAGTGTATGAGTGTTTTTAAATTTGAATTGAATTATATTGGTTGTTTATGATGAATAATTTCTCAATTTGTTTCTAACTCCCTTTTTTTTATTTGTTTATTTTTCGTTGTAACTTTAAGGTTCTCTATTGAATAAGTTTTGCTAAATAAGATTTAATTAGTGATGTCTCAAAAAATAACCAAAAATCAGTCAATACTATTATATAGCCAAATATACTACGGCACGTGTCTTGCACGTGCCTCTGACTAGTAAATAGTAATATGACACATAATTATATGACATTCAACTACCAAACTAGAATCGGTGGAACTCAAAAGTAATCAAGAACCAATCGATTTCAGATCGATTCTCAGTTCAAATAAAGAAACAAAAAAGCCGGTTTAACCCTAAAATTTTATTTTATTTTTTATTTTAAATAGTGAGTTGTGTGGTGGACCATCCATTTATATTTTCGTTATGAATTTCACAAGTCATATTCAAAAATTTATAATCGTGTTATTTATAAATTCGGACAAATTTATCCTTTAAATTTTATAAATATAATTTGGATTATTAAGAGGTTTATGGAATAATTTACAAAATATTTACCTACAATATCAATTTGATCAATATGGAATAAATTTTAAAAAGACATTCTATGCAAGATCCTAATTACATTATTTTCGTCTCTCAATTCGACCCTTATAAATGTATTGCATCTACACGATAAAATAATTGCTTGAGATCGCTCAATTTTAAATAATTTTTTATCCATATTTATCATTGAAGTTTCAATATTATTTCAATTTAGTCATCAATAGTGAGACGCCCCAATAACGGTTCCCACTTGTCGATTCGATAAAACATTATGTAGAAAATTAGGTACAAATAAAATAATCCTAATTTTTCCCCCCTTCGTCAACATGAAACAAAGCCCTTATATGACATATTTTTCCGGTGAAAAGCATTTATTCCCCAATTTTTACCTCTTCTACAGTGCAGTACTTTTTTTTTTTTTTTGCCCTTTTCTTCCCACGTTTTGTTCTTGTAAAGTAAAAAATCTTGACCTTTTAAATGGCTTTAAAATAAAGTTGATCAAATCATGGCCGTTAAAATCAAGTCAAACCTTTAACAAATGAGTCTGACTCTGACCCGGTTAAAAAAGTAGGGTCCATGGGTTGGCCCTGTAAAGTGTAAAGTACCCATTTCTGACCCGTCAGATTTTATTCTCCAAGACAGCAAAAAAGCAAAAGGACCCCGCTACTCCCCTTACCTCCAACCCCCACATTAAAAAGACGTTACGAATTTTGTCTTTTTTGAGTCTTTTTTTTCTTTTTTCATTTTTCTTTTCTTTTTGGAAGTTTCTTGTCACCCTCCTCCTGTCTTTTCGTACCAGAATCAATCCCTTGGCATCATCAGCTTTTCTCAAAATTTATTTGGGTTAATTTCACAAATGGTCACTGAAGTTACCTGAAAATTTCAAAACGGTCACTGAAGTCTCAAAGTTTCAGAAACGGTCATTGAAGTTTGAAATTTCTTTCAAAACGGTCACTGAATTTTCAGATTTTTTGGCTAAGTTTGAAGCAATTTCTCGGCAACTTCCGACCACCAAAACCGTCGATTTCGGATACCGTTGGAAAGCACACGATGTCCTCTTCAATTACCACCAAAAATCTCCCCAAAACTCCAAGTGATTCGGCCGGAATAAACCCACGAAGTCGGCAACCGAAAATTATAAAAATCTGCCCAGATTTTCAGATTTTTTGGGCAAGTTTGAGGCAATGTTTCGACAACTTCCGACCACCAAAACTGTCGATTTAGGATACCGTTGGAAAGCCCACAATGTCCTCTTCAATTATCACAAAAAATCTTCCCAAAACTCCAAGTGATTCGACCGGAATAAACTCACGAAGTCAGCTACCCAAACTGGGCAGATTTTCGGACTTTTTTGCCCAGTTTGGGTAGCTGACTTCGTGGGTTTATTCCGGCCAAATCACTTAGAGTTTTGAGGAGATTTTTGGTGGTAATTAAAGAGGACATTGTGGGCTTTCCAACGGTATCCGAAATCGACAGTTTTAGTAGTCGGAAGTTGCCGAAAAATTGCCTCAAACTTGCCCAAAAAATCTGAAAATCTGGGCAAATTTTCACAATTTTCGATTGCCGACTTCGTGGGTTTGTTCCGGCCGATTCACTTGGAATTTTGGGGAGATTTTTGGTGGTAATTCAAGAGGACATTGTGGGCTTTCCAACAGTATCCGAAATCGGCGATTTTGGTAGTCGGAAGTTGCCGAAAAATTGACTCAAACTTGGCCAAAAAATCTGAAAATTCAGTGACCGTTTTGAAAAAAATTTCAAACTTCAGTGAACGTTTCTGAAACTTTGAAACTTCAGTGACCGTTTTGAAATTTTCAGGTAACTTCAGTGACCATTTGTGAAATTAACCCAAATTTATTTACAAATTTAGATAATTTTCAAAATAAATAATTTAGGTAATTAAATAAAAATAATTTGTTAAGGAATAGAATCTCACATCGAATAAAGATCAAAACATTGATCAACTTATAAAAGTTTGGGATACTCCTCTTAACAAAATTGACCTTTTAAGATGGAACCTCAAATCTTATCATAGTATCAGAGCTCATTATGCTCCAACGAGCGATTTGATCTCATTAAGATCTAAAATGAGCACGTGGATTTTAAGATTGGTCTGCTCAAATAAATCGCCATCTTGAGGGGGCGTGTTAAAGAATATATATCCTACATCGATAAATGATGTTGACACAGACCAATTAATAAAGATTTTAGGCTACTCCACTTAACAATAAGTAGCCCAAGATCATTTTATTTATATGATATCACAGTCAGCTAAACTCCAACGAGTAATTCGATCCGATTAAGATTAAAAAAAAAAAATGAGCATACGAATTTCAAGATTGATCTGCTCAAACGAGTCACCATTTTGCGGGGGCATGTTAAGGGATAGAATCTCACATCGAATAAATGTGAAAACATTGATCAACTTATAAAAGTTTGGACTATTCCTCTTAATAAGATTGACCTTTTAAGATGGAATCTCAAATCTTAATATAATTTACATTTATAAAGCCGAAGAGTTTTTAAGTGGTGTCATTTGTTTGAGTAGGCACATTATTGACATGTTTGATACTAAACAGTATGCAGCAAATCAATTGTTAAAATGTGTTTCTTCATTAGTCGAAGTTGAATTTTTGGGTCTGGCAAATAATTTGCTTTTGAATGGTCTATGAAATGTTGTTTCGAGTAATCCTCGTTGTTATAAAAATAGGGTTTTAACATGAAATGGATAAAAAATCAAAAAGACGAATTTAAGTGACGGTTATGGATATAAATAAATAAATTGTTATTTTAAAAATACTGGTTCAACTTCAACGGTTGCATTTTTCTAGATTTCTAAGTGTGGGTTATGTGTGAACGAGATACACTAACTTTACCTCTTGTAACAAAATCATACATAACTCAACTTTGTATTAAATCATACGTAAATAGTTTCTGTCCATCAAAATTAACCAATAGACCATGTGGCAAATGGAGTGCCTACTTTCGTTTGTATTTTATTATGAGTTATGCTACTTGGCCCGGTCACCAACCCGAGCCAAGTAGCTTTATTGCTTTATTATCTAGACATACAAACAAATTTGAAGTAATACTCGAGACTTTTCAAAAAGATGAATTAAGGCAGTCACTTACGAATATTCATATTTGAAAAATCTTATGAATCATTCTTATGAGTGTGTTTGATGATTATTATTGCGAAAATAATATATTTTGAATAGTGATATGATAGAAAATATGTGGTTAAAAAGTAAGGAAATTTTTTTGATGTGATAAAAAATATTATTTTATTGAAAAATGTGTGTTTGAGCTCATGTTTGAACCATATTCTCATTCTCATTTTTTTAGGGCTGGACAAAAGTTCCTGAATCGAACCGAACGGTTTTTTAGAAATTAAATACCCGAACGGGTATCTAAATCGAGAACCGATGAATTTGATTCGATTCTCGATTTTAGGCCAAGAACCGAAGAACCGAATAAGAACGAAATCTAAATAATTTTTTTAAATTTTTATATTAAATTAATTAAATTATTTTAGGTAAATTTAAATTTTGGTATTTGTATATATTGAATTAATCTTATTGGACATCTTTGTTATTTATATGATTTTAAATTGTGCTACATTAATTTGTAATAATTACGAATGAACGTGTTATTAGTTATATTTATATAGTATTGCTGTAAATGTTAAAAAAATTAATTATGGTACGGAACAGAATTGAACCGAACTCGAACAGTTCCGTAATTATATTTGGAACCGACAGTTGCATTTATTAAATACCCGAAAATTTTGAGTCGATTCGATTTTGAAGAGAACCGAATCGAATCGGACATGTCTAGTCCTAATTCTTCTACTCATTTTCAGTCACACTTTTTCAATAAAATAATATTTTCCATCATATCAATTACTTTTCCTTCTTTTTCAACCACATATTCATCACCACATCACAAAAAACGAATTTTCTCCTACAAAATGTGCATCAAACACACTCTGAAAATGAGTTTTGAAACAATGTATTTTCAATTTTAAAAGAATGTGTGTCAAACATAGGCTATATAAGCGATAAAGTTCTTGTACCATTCACACAAATAACTTGTCAAATGTTTACCGTGTTATTGCCAAGTGGATTATTTTCGTTAGTATTGACCAAGAGAAGGTAATTCACGTATGGATGTTACATAAATTTACAAGTTCGAGTATAATTTTGACACAAGACTGAGTTCATGTATGATTTTGATATATGCGGTAAAGTTCATATTGTCGTTTGCACATTTTAATCTTTTAAGTATATTAACATATGTTTTGCTCATATTTATAAATTATTTATAAATAATTATGTCGTTTTTCATTCACACGTTTCAAAGAATCTACAAATGCTATTATCTTTTCTATCAATTTTTTTACTCTATAATTTAATCGCTTATATAATCACTTTTTTTTGGATTAAAACATAAAATTCGTTGGTGACAATTCATTATGTATGTAATCCAATTAAGTCTATGTTTGATACACATTAAATTTTTCATCATCATTATTCGACTAATTTTCAACCACACATTCTTCAATAAAATAATATTTTTCACCACATCAATAACATTTTCTTCTTTTTCAATCCAAATTTATTCATCAATCTACTA
This sequence comes from Fraxinus excelsior, assembly GCA_019097785.1. Lineage (NCBI taxonomy): Eukaryota > Viridiplantae > Streptophyta > Magnoliopsida > Lamiales > Oleaceae > Fraxinus > Fraxinus excelsior. The sequence continues at coordinate 8,729,150 of CM032629.1, forward strand.
TTCCAAAATATATTATCCCAAAATAAGATGGTCCAAACACACCCTAAAAAATATTTTTGAGAGTGTGTCCTTATCAAGAATATTACGCCCAAAATTTTTGTTCAGGCATTGGGTGACGTGATTGGTGAGGGCAGCATCGCGTGAACCAGCCCGCCAGAAAGAAGCTTTGGACCCCTTTTTCAAAATTGAAAAGTCTGACCTCTCCATCTAGGGTGCACTGCACCATCTCTGTCTGTACTCTATTTCTAATAGTCTGTCTCTACACAGCATTTATTTGGCAGCATTTTAATTTTATTTATATTTTAACTTTTTCTTTTTCACTTGATTATTGTCCTCTCTTCACCACTCATTACTACTCACATATATAATTGCAATTAAAATTCAATTAAAATCAACAATTAATTTTAACAACATATTTCACCAATCTTTATCAAAACCTACGAAAAATATAATTTTAATCTCTATTAGACACGGGCTAAAGTTCTTGCGATGATTTTTCCTAAAAGGCCTTCTTTTGTGAATATTGTTTTTAAGTTTTTTTTTTTGGGTACAAAAGGCTTTCGATTTACTTAGAAATTGCCAATATCATTGTTGTCTCCACAACTAAATCAATAAGCTAACTCAACCAAATCGTTGTGTAAGATGAATTTGGAGTTTTTGTTTCAAGACGACTTTTATTAAAAATTATTAGCATAAATGTTTTGATTTCTCATCATTTTGCGACTATAAACTACCACCATCACAATATATTTTAAGCTTATGTTTGGTACATAATTAAAATTTTTATTTTCATTCTTGTACTCATTTTCAACCACACATTTTTTAATAAAATAATATTTTTCATCATATCAATAATTTTTCCTTCTTTTTCAACCATACATTCTCCATCAATCTACTATTTCATAATACATTCTTTCAAAATAATGTGACTCAAACACACTCTAAGAGCTTGTTTGTCTCCCATTATTGGGAGAAGAATGGAGTTTTGAATAGTATTTTTTGAGAATGTGGTAAGTTTATTGGTTTATGTGTAGAATATTTTACTGAGTGTATGTGTAGTAGAGAATCTTACTGTAGTAAATAGAATTTTAGATTAATGGTTGACAAACAGGGGTAAAGATTCATTTCAAATTGACTTAACTTTTAGTATTTTGGTTATTCAAAGAGCGGAGTAGTTCAAGTTGAAAAAGCATTTGAATGTATATTATTTAGAGCCTGTTTGGTACCAATTAAAATTCAATTAAAATTGAAAATATAGTCGTTATTGGGTCTCACTCGCCTAATAAACGTTAACAATAACGACTAATTTTTCAATTTTAATCCGATTTTAATCTTTACCAAACGGGCTCTTAGTGCTTATAAACGAGAGAATCGAAAAAATCACAACATTTGTTCTTAAGCACCATTTGCTTACTTTTGAAGGTCGATTTTGAAATTTAAACAATAGTAGTTTCATATGTATTTTGGAAAACATTACATTGTTGGTACTCTGGGTGTGTTTGAGCCATATTATTTTGGAAGAATGTATTTTATAATAGTAGATTGATAGAAAATGTGTGGTTGAAAAAGAATTAAAAGTTTTGATGTGATGAATAATATTATTTTACTGAAAAATATGTGGTAGAAAATGAGTAGAAAAATGAAAATGAAAATTTTAATGTGTACCAAACAAAGACAAACTATTTATTATCCAAATAGCATTTTGTCATCAAATTTTCATCTTTATTACAAAATCAGTATCCACTTTAGGAATCTCCACGTATTCTTTAAAAGGTCCCGTAATTCATGTGAAAACATACCCCTTTAGATTTCTTGGTACCTGCCCAAGTTAACAAAAAAAAAAAAAGGCGACTGTGAAAAAATTTCATCTTCGAAAATGGATTTGCGACTATAATGAAAAATTAAAGATCGATTAAACATGTTTGAGAAGTGCTTGTAAGCTATTTTCTTTATAAATAAATGAGTGGTAAATTAGTAATATTTGGGTGGGTTTGAGTCACGTTATTTTGGAAAAATGTATTTTAGAATAATAGATTGATGGATATTATGTGATTGAAAAAAAAGGAAAAATTATTAATGTGATGTAAAATATTATTTTATTGAAAAATGTGTTGTTGAAAATGAGTAGAAGAATGAAAATGAAAATTTTAATGTGTACCAAACAGGAACTTGGTAAATTTCACGAAATATGCAGATAAAGCTAGTGATTGGGGTGGGGCGAATTTTTGCCCCGTTTAATGCCCCATTTAGTTTTTTTTTTTTTTAAACCAAAAATTTCCAAATAAATACAATTCAAAATTTTATAATCCAAAGTAAATAATATTTAAAATAATTATATCAATATCCAAACTAAACAATGAGAACAAATAATGTCCAAAATTAAATAAACAACATTTAAATTTTTTTTTTTTTTAACTAATCGGGGCGGGTTTTTTTGCCATCTCTAGATAAAGCGGTTTGAACATAGATTAATTCATTTCTTAGGTTTTACTAGTAAGATGATATTTGATATAGATTAAAATTAGATTTTTAATAAATTGTGATAGAAATTTTTAAAATGTGTGATTGAAAAATTGTTGGATCTATGAAAGATGTGGTTAATATTAATTGTTTGACTTTAATTTAGATTAAATTCTGATTTTAATCTGTACCAAACAAAGCCTAAATTGTGGGCTTCAAAATTATTTTATCTATTTCATGCAAAAACTTAAAATTATTAAAATATATTAAATGAATGACCACGAGACAAACAAAGCCTTAATAACCCACCACCCCGCTCCTCGCAATCACCCACCCAGGCACCAACCTGCATAAAAGCCTTCTTCAACCTCTACTTTCCCAAAGCACCATTTTCTCAGTATATTTTCCAGACCCAAAAGCAATTAATAAAAATCTTATCTCTTTATACCACCATTTTTACTGATATTCGCTATCATTTCCATCTTGCTTTGCATAAACTCTCAATGGAATCTTTAAGCATTTTCAAGTTCTGGCGGAATGTCACCGGAGATTCCTTTAGAAATAGCTCCGACGTAGAAACCGATGACGAAGAATCGTTCTTCGACTTGGTCTTGAAATCGCCTGGTTGCACCAATAACGAAGAAACAAAAAAGGAGTTTCATTTCGTTGAATCTCCGAGAGATGTTTTCATGACCGAGAAAAATTTATCAATGGAATCTGATTCAAAGCTTTTATCGTCTCCGATTTCGTTACTGAAATCAGGGCCGATGTTTAAAGTATTTATGCTGGGGTTTAGAAAGGCGGGGAAAAGTGAGTCCGGCGACGAGTTACCGGTGAGTCCATCAACTCGGTTCTCGAGATCATCTAAAAACGAACAGAGCAAACGCTTTTCCGTGAAATGCAAATCTGAAGCTGCAATTTCCCCATGTTTAACCAGAGATAACAGTTTGAGAAGCAAATTGACAAAAGAATCCTCCGATGAGACCTCCACAGTAGCTAAACCAAAGCAATCTGTCCCCAAGTATTTGAAGCTGATAAAGCCTCTGTATATAAAGGTATCAAAGAGGCAAAATGAAAAATCAAAGTTCTCTAATTCCGTCACGCCGTTATCTTCCCCAGTGACGGCGACGGTAAATCTATCGCAGAGCAGCAGAGTGGGTAATTTTAGGATTGTAACTAAGCACTTAGGAAAAAGCCGATCGGCCTCGGCTGCTGTAGGAATGTCACCGTCGCCGATTAGCCGGAGGGATGGTTCCCTATTGCAACAACACGAAGACGGAATCCAAGGCGCCATTCTTCATTGCAAGAAATCCTACAACTCTTCGTCGAAAGGTACATTAAAATTCTGGTCGTGGATATAATTTTTAAGGAGTCGACGTCAACGACTAACAGTGATCTTATTCTTGATTTACAGAACTTTCCCAGCTATGGCGATCTGCAAGTGATCCTCCTAACCAGAAAACAATATATCCAGGAAGAAACTCATGGGAAGAACAGAAGAGATGCAGCATTTGAAGCCCCTTGTTCAAAAAGCAAAATAGCAGCGGGATTATTAGTAAAAAAGAAAAATTAAAATCTGACGAAGATATTACGCCATAATTCATATTCATGACAATATAACGATATTAGCATTTTAGGGTCATCTTTTTCGTAAATCCAGGCCATTGGATCTGAAAAGTAAAAGGCCAATGGATTAGACGATATCAAATAGTATTAAAGAAAATGAGTAAAAAATTTTGTTCCTAGCTTTTTGTCTAGTCTCGTTAAATATGATTGCTTTTTTTTTTTTTTTTCCCAGTAAAGTGAATACGAGTATTATTAATTATGCCCTCGTTTATTTCTTATTTTTCATTCAAAAAAATAAAAAATATGATCGTTATTCATCACATCAAATCATCAATTTTGAATTTTTATCTCTTGTATGAATTTCAGTAACGATTATATTTTTCATTCTCATTTTACAATAATGTGTCTCAAATAAGGCATGTATAGTAGTATAAGTCGAGGGAAATTATTCCAGATTTTTCTTGTAATCTTAAAATCTGTATTAGGTTTGTTTTGGTTCAACTTCAAATCAAAGATAAGATCATTACCACTTTAAGAATCCATGATATGATAGAACAGTTGTCTTCTCTGTACAAATCTTTCTTTCTCTCTCTCTTTTGGAAATTTGGAAAGATAAAAAAGTAGCCTTTTAGGTGGGTGGGAGTGGGCAATTTTATTGGCATCACTCAAACCAGATAAGAGTGGGCTAGATTATCTAGTCGATTCGGATTCAATTCAAATTAATTTTGTTCACAAGTTTAAAATCAAGAATCGAGCAATTCTGACCTAGAGATTTATTCTAGCTCAAAGGTAAACTTTCGTGTGTTGGGGCTTGTTGGCCCGTGGCCTCTATCAAAGGCAAATTTTTCTCTCTTGTAGCTTTGTATTCATTTTTTTTTTTGTTGACGTAGGAACCCGTAACCACTATTCGTGAGTGCGTACTGGGTAAATTTAGCTCCATGTACAGTAGTCTGTAAATCACACTGGAGAGATAAATCGCACTAGGCAAGTCCAGTGCTATGGGCTTGACGAAGGAATTGCTTTGTATTCAATTTTGCTGAAATTTATTGTCAAAGTAGAAAGTCCCTTGTTAGAATTATTCACTTGTACTTCTGGACAATATGCAGGATCATATAGTTTAGTGGTAGATGGTTACATTTACATGGTGATATTTAATTGATCGAGCTATGATTACTCTTAAACTCAAGAATGGATTTTCCATTTGAACTTGTTTGATGCTTTAAGCCTATAACTCAAAAGAGAATGGATAAGACATTCGTGTAATTATAATTATCCGACAGAAGGGTAAATGAATATTTGCAACCAAACTTTTCTAGATGGAAAGTGAAGTTCTCAATAATTGGAAAATAAATTATATGAAGAACAATAATGAATATTCTATTTGAACTAAATTCTTTATTCATCAATAAATTGATATGACATGTCGTTATGAGTTTTGGTATTCATCTTATGCTAAAGACAAACAAACTCATGTTAAATCTCAACAAATCAATTAAGTGGGTGTTTGGTAGAGATTAAAATTAGATTTTTAGTAGATTGTAATAGAAGTTTTTGAAATGTGTGGTTGAAAATTTGTGAGACTCATGAAAGATGTGATTAATATTAATTGCTTGACTTTGATTTTGATTAAAATCTGATTTTAATTCAAAACAAACAAGGCCTAAAACCAATTAATAATTCAGATATTATTACTACAAACACTAAGAAAATGAAGAAAAAATCATTGTAATTGCTGTAGTTTTCAAAGCAACTCCATCCCTTTTCATCTATTCTAAACATCAATACATAAGCCAATGTTCACGAAAATATGTTTAATTAAAATAACCGCAAGAGTGCGGTTCGTTACCAATAATAAAATGAATTTTTGAGTCCAAGTATCGTCTTACAGAGATGATTAGTTCTAATTCAAATTATCGTAACTTTAACCAAAACATTGAACTGAAGTGTTGTTGTAATTAAATTATAACTAAATTAATCTAATTATGCAAGGATGAATGATTTAACTAAACTAAATGCGAATAGCTTTGAATGTAATTTGGAGTTTTCAAATGTATGATGAATATATTAGGATCAAGAATCTCCAAGTAATAATCTTTTTAAAACTAGTTTTACACTTTTGACAACACGATTGAAATATTGACGAATCAATACTCCTAAATTATTCAACAGTCTCTCTCGAGTAAAGTCAAGCATATTCTCATATATGACCCAACTATATCTCTATGACAGATACGCACATACAAGAATGCATGAATTTTAATGAACACTTAGAGATTCACACAAGGCATAGTGGTATATTTCTATCTCCTATCTGCCCTATGATTATTTACATATGTTGAACATATTTCACTTCTTTCAAATACAATAAATAAATCACCACACTCACACAATTACGTGCATAATAATTATGGAGAAAATAAGATCATATAAATCATTCAAATATCCAAAAAGTGTTTTTGGTGTCAAGAATTGTAAAACTAAGAATTAAACATCATATTACACAGTTCATCGTTCCCTAATACAGAATTAACCTAGCCTAACCTGATGGGAAGAAGAAAATAAAAAATAATAATGAAGAAACGACGTCACCCCGATTAATCTTGAATTGAATCTTCGTATTCTTTGAGTTGATCTTCACGTGCTTCCTTTTATTTTCTCAAAACCCTTGTAATTTATCTCATCTCTCGTTCTAGACGGACCTAGGATTTAAATATGCATCCCAAAATTTGTTTCCATAAATATTCTACTCAAGAAAGGAAACTAAAATTCTCGCCTCAAAAAGAAACTATGCAACCGCATAGTTATCTTGAAAATGGCACTAGAAATTTCTGAAGCCATCTATGCAATCGCATAGGTATTAACACTATGCGATCGCATAGTATTAAGAAACTTTCACAGCTTTGCGTTTTGGTCCTCGAATTCCATTTTGCATTTCTCGACTTCTTTTCTCACTTCTTCTTCATCCAATGTTCAATTCCTCAGATCAATTTTGATCTCGCCATCTTCACATCTTAAATTTCACTTCCGGGTTATCTTTCGATTATTTGCACCTTGGTATCTGAACTTTAGTTTTCTTTCATTTTAGTTCATTTTTTCTTTTTTTTTTCTCATGATTTCTGTCATATTCATCATTGTTGTGTTGTAAAATACAAATTATATCGAATTAAGTTATATTCCACATATTTATTGACACTTATCTATGTTTGTGAACCAAAATAAGTGTGTAAAATGCACTTATCAGTCAACAGTGTTCTTCTACCATTACAGGATATGTTTCACGGATTGCCTTTCTTTTTGACACAAAAGAGACTAGAACTCATGCTCAAAGTTGAACCAAGAAGTTTGAACAACTCGGTCCAAAGTATGCTTGTAAATCGAGGATCCCGATCACTGACGATGTTCGTAGGCAGTCTCCAGTATTTAACAATATGTTTGAAGAAGAGTAGAGCTGTCTTTTCGGCTGATATATACTTGGGCGTTGTGATGAAAGTTTCATATTTGGATAAACGGTCTCCTTTAGTCTTCATTAGATCCCAATCGAGCTAGAACTATCAAATTTTATCTTTCTTGATGAGGTCGACCAAATATTGAGTCACCGGGTCCTTATCTAAAAGCACTCAAATTTGGTCCCTTGTATTTGTGGTAACTGTGCTCCCTGAAAAAGCGACCATAGAGCAACTGATGGCCAAGTCGGTCCAGCGACTAAGATTATCGGTGACATGATTACTAGATCTAAGATGATACTCCAGCCTAAGGTTAAAGTTTGAAAGAAGTTCCTGCCGGCTGCCACCGTACCTATTTGCTTGATAATTTCGGTTGGGTCATGAAGTGATTAACCGCAGACACGATAATCCCTCTTTCCAACATTTCTTTCAATTGATTTCGAAGCTCTTCAAGCTTTGGTTGAGACATACAATATGGTGTCCTGCCGGGAGGTATGTCACCCGGAATAAGTTTCATCTCATGATCAATTGCCCTCCTTGATGGCAATTTCTTTGGTAACTCATCCGACATGATGTCCTCAAATTCTTTAATAAGCCTTTTGACAAGTTTTTGGAATACGGTCAGTTGTCTCTTCGATCTCCTCTATTCGAAGAGTGTACAAAAATGAGGGTCGTTCCTCTTAAAATCTTTACTAAATTACATGGTCGAGATACCCTTCTTGCTTGTTTTCCCAGCTTGAGTGAGGATAACGTACGATTTACTACCCATCATCATTAACGAGTCGGAATATGACAACATTGCTATCTTTGTATCCCAAAGAAATTTCAATCCCAGAATAAACTTGAAATCATCCATTTGAATTGCCGACAAATTTGCCCTTCCTTCGAAAGAACCTACTTTGATTTACACAAATTTTGCTATTCCCGCTATTGGTTGAGCAGCGGAGTTGATTGCTTTAACCTCCCCTTTACCTTTTTCCAGAGCAAGTCTGAGCCGCTCTACTTCGATACTTGCGAGGTAGTTGTGGGTAGCACCAGTATCTATCATAGCCCTAATTGGCTTTCCATTGATCTTCACATCAATGTACATTAGGCCTTTCGTCCTACAAATGCGAGCATTCGATTTCGAGGGAACTTCATCCATTTTAATAGCTTGATGCGATAGTGTATTGCATCGATGTGAGAACGCACCAACTGTATCCTCATTCTCTTTGGATTTGATTTTACCATGACAGCTCGCTTGTAGGACATTTTGCTTTGAACTCGATCCGCCACTTTCTCGTTAACAATATGCATTCACCATCCGTTTATGATGACACTCCGGCACCCGATGGGGTCCTTCACATAAAATCACTTCAATTTAGAAGTAGCATTAGATCTGCACTCTGTTGCTTTTCCTCGGTTCCAGTTGTTATTGTTGCTGTCGTTATAGTTTCCTTGACGACTGTTTTGATAGGCTTCTCCCTTATTCTGAGAGTAACACTCTTCCCCATTTGAGTTCGACTTGGGTCTGTAAGGTCTGTTTTCACCTCCAACAAATTCACTCTTTCCCGAAGATCAATCTCTTCTTGACTCCATTTGATAGTCACTTAAACATTCAGCGGCTCCCATAGCCGTGCTCAAATAAGCGACCTTCTGTTTCTGAAGTTCCGTGCATGTCCACGGTTTCAACCATTCCATGAAAGTGAATAGCTTATCCTTTTTCGACATATCTCGAATATGTAGCATATGTCCTGAAAAAGCTTTCATGTACTCCTTGATGGAGCTTGTGTGTTTCAGTTTTCGTAATGCTCTATGTGCCTCATATTCTACATTTTCTGGAAAAAGTTGAGATCTGATTGCTTCCTTGAGGAGATCTCAAGAATTTATTCGGACCATGTTGGCTTGAATATCAGCATACTTCGTTCGCCACCATAGTTTTGCATCCCCATCAAAATACATGGTAGCTGTTGTAACCTTTCTCACTTTGTCTTTGATCGAAGTCGTAAGAAAATATTGTTCCATATCGAACAAGAAGTTTTCAACTTTTTTAGCATCGTGTGCCCCTCTGTAGCTACACAGTTCTGGACTTCTGAGCCTATGAACATGCTCTTGTGTTGTGGCTTGCCCATTGCCAACCATGTGTTAAACCATTAGTAATTGAGCTCTCAACGCCTCCATTTCATGATGCAAATCAGGTATGATAGCAACAACTTCAGTCATTACTGCATTACCCTTTTGACTTTCATTCAGTTGGACGTGTAATTCTCGAATTTCCGTCTCTACCACTTCGACTTTTTCCTCGAGACCCTCAATGGCATAGCACAACCTAGTAGTTGTCTCATTAACCGCATCCACGCATTGTTTCGTAGTCTTCTTTTAAACACCTACGACCTCTGTGGTGTTCGAGAAATTTGGATCCATAGCTTCCTTATCGAGTGTCTTGAACTGCAGCTCTGATACCAACTTTTACGGGTTGCCTTTCTTATTGACACAGAAAGGGACACCGTGCGGCAGTATTTTGTTCCGCTAGACTACCTTCTTCTTTTTCTCAGTTGATTCGGGATGAAAGAAAATTTGATTACAATTTGTAGAAAGCTTGCAACTTAAAGTTGAAATGCATTGAATGTAAATTGATCGTTGATTGCTTGAAAGATAGAAATTACAATTAACGAAAGCAAGAAATTACAATGGCTAGTGCGAGGGCGAACACTAGAAAGTTTGAAAGATGATTGAAAGACTAATACCCCCTATAATAGCATTCGAAACAAAAACATAAGTGAATTCCGTAGAATCATTCAAAACTTTTCTAATATTTAGCTATTTTACAATTTAAATAAACCATTACAACGGAAAGGAAGTTACAACTCAAACTTGAATCGATATTTACAAAATGTGATCGAAGTTGGGCAAAATGTGGCTACGATAAGGTCAAAAGGGTTTATGTAAAGCCGCGGTCCTTACATATGCATTCATATTTTAATTTTTACAAAGTATTCGACATGTTATAAGCCAAAAATATATTTCTCATTTACAATGCTTACACAATATACCCGCAAATGTTTTATTCGACTGTTTGTTGCCAACTGGAGGTGGATATGAGGTGGCTGTTGTGGACTGAGGCGATGACCGAGGTAGAGATGAGTGCGGTGTTTGTGGATGGAGGTGATGACATGATGTGGAGATGAGTGCGACGGTTTTAGGCATAGATGGTTTACAAGGTTTAAAATCGAGGCAAAGGGGAAGCAAGATAGGCTTCGGGCGGAAATGGATTACAACCTAGGTGACCGTTCGTCGCCGGACGGAGGTTGAGAAGAATGAGGCGATTTCTAGGGTTTCAAACGAAGAAAGGAATGTGAATTAGAAATGGAACGCGTTTTGCTTTTGCTCTTTTTTATTTTATTTTATTGCCTTACATGCCATGTCTGTGAAACATTTTTGAGTCTTCATTCTATACGTGTAGCGCGATCGTTTAATATTAGAGCACCACTTAATTTAAATAGCTTTATTTTGTTATGATTGAATTTGAAGTCACGACGTCTTCTTAGGTCAAATTGAAAGCAACCTAAACAGGAAAACGAGACTTTTATGTCCGCGTTAAATTTGTATCAATTTGTAGTCGCATCGTGTATCTATAGTTTCAGGCGCACATCAAGCACGGCAATGATGAATGGGCCATTTATTGACTAAGGGGAGGAAGCATGAATCCAACTGCCAATAAAAAATAAGTCTCCTCCTAAGTCACAAGTCAAGTCCAACACATTAAATTCTTTTCACACTCTCATTGACTTTCAATCCACTACCAATTAATTGGAAAACTAAATCCTTACATGTAATTATTATCGCCAAGAACTTTATCTTAAATTAATTAAAAACCAAACACTAAGGAAATATTTCCATAAAATTGTAACATTAGTATTTAATTTATTGTCTAAGTACAAAGTTGTTCCATCACTCACATCGTTAAATCTCCCTTAAATCATCATTGGCCCTGAAAAGATGCACTGTATTAAATTTATGAGAGCCATGAATTTCTAACTTCATAAAATTAGATATTTGACGATAATTAGAACATTTTTCGTAATTGGAGAGTAATTGTACAATTATAGTAAAAGGTTCGAAATTATCTCGCTACTTATACAAAAAATTAAGGACTAATAGCGTAGATCTTCAAACATTCATAAGATGATTGATAAGCAAGAGGGGAAAAAAAAAGGTACGTAGAGTTTGCAAGTTACCATACGTTAACGTTTTTCATAATAACTTAGAAGAGTAGAAGTTGTACTATTTAGTATATGGTATTAACACATTTGAATAAGATCGATTTTAACTTATATTTTTCTTTTGGGTAAATCGCACCAAGGGGCTCGAAATCTTGAACCCTAAAAATTTAAAATTTAACTGTTAAATTGACGATTTTTGTATTAAACGGATCTCAGTTGCATACATTTGAAAGATTTGAAACTCTTCATGCTAAAAATCAAAAGTTCGGGATCCATTGTCAGTTTGGAACCTCAGTACAATTTACGCTCCTCCTCCTCCTCCTTCTTCTTTTTAAAGTGTACAATCTACCTATTAATTAATATATAATGTAATATAAAGTACGTTAAAGCTTCTGTTTGTTATACATTATTTCAAAACTCATTTTCAACTACACATTTTTTAATAAAATAATATTTTCAATCACATCAATAACTTTTTCTTACTTTTTAATCACATATTTATCATCATATCTCTATTTAAAATATATTATTTCCTCAATAATATTCATCAAACACACCCAAAGTGACATTACAGAATTGGACCAATTATAAAATCATTAATTTTGTCAAAAAATATGATATTTAATGGACAACATGGAATTATAAGTGGGCACGTGATCTAATGAGCAGGTAGTGTAGAGGGTACATATTAAAGTCCAGAGGAGGAAAACTCGAAGAATTCATTGAACCATAGTCATGGTCTCCAACAAGGGTTGAACATTATTTTTTCTTCCAAGAACCCATAGATACTCACTGATCCCATTGTTGATATTGTCTCTATGCAAGTCTTTTTTGAATTATTTATTTATGATTATCAATCAAAGAATTGTGAAAGTAGAACTTGTCGAAATTGCATTGCATATGCATCGAATAAAATATACAGACAAATATATTGAGCAAGATGTGTGAGAGTTTGATCAACAGAAATGAAAATGTTCACCAATTCTCTGGCAAGCAGAGAAATCCTTGGTATATATAGACGGAGGCCTCGTGCCTAGTAAAGTAGCTGTCCCCTCTCAAATGTTGTGGGTACACTAATTTTAAGTAAAATCGGCTTTTATGTCTCAAAATATTCGTGCAACCAAAATCTTTCATGCGTCTAAATATGCATTATGTTAAGTTGAATGTATTTCCCAAGCTAAGCGTTCTTGAATTGTGCTTAACTTTTGAGCGTGGTTGGTCTCAAGTATTTTACCCAACTCTAGGCGCTTCATCACGTTGCTTAGTGTTTAACTCTTGGGCCTTGGCATCTTAGAGCCATTCAGTGAATCAGAGCCTGTCCTCCAAACAAGGGTTGAACATTGAATCTTCTTCCAAGAACCATAGATGCTCACTGATCCCGTTGTAGATATTGTCTCTATGTAAGTCTTTTTTGTATCATTAATTTATGAGCAACCCTTTCTTGATAGGGTTGCAATTGATTGGTAATCTAGTACTCACTCCATTTTATATATTACATGGATAAAGGACAATTGTATAATACAATTTGTCCATTTATTTTGTTCCCTCTAGTTATTTTAAATTAAACAACAAAGTGGTTGGTAGTTTGATATTATTTGAATTATTGTATACTTCAAAAATCTAGTATGTATTTGTTTATATATGATTTTAATGGATAAAATAAAAACAATCATCTCCAACTGGATACCTAAATCATAAGTTAAGAACGATATTGTTACGTCACTTCTAATAAGGCTTCAGAGAATGTCACATGGCAACCAGTTAATAAGCACAAACATACCCACACTCCACATTATTGTCATACTAAGATAGTCGAAGTGATGCATCACCTTCGTCGAAGTGCATGTAGAGGATGACCCTCCATTGTCTAGGCGAGATGCTACAATCTACTGAAGAAGTGATTTGAGGCAATTATCCTCTTTAGTGTGACATGTATCTCCTTTATCACCTATTCTAAGAGATCTTTCGTACAATATCTTATGATTGATTGATGTAACATTTCTGAAGCAAACGCCTAAACGTTCAACTTGTCGTCTACTTTTTAGATTTCAAATTTAGGCTATAGGACTACTATTTTCAGACACATTAAATACCCATTAGTCTATGATTGATGGAATGGTACTTAAGAGGAAATGTCTCGACCATCAGGATGGGGCAACGTGTCCTTTCATCCAACAGTGATAATTTCTTCTCTTCTACCATAGAGGCTCACACTTACACTCCGTTTGGTAGGTATTATCAACAAATTTTAAGAAAAAAATTGACCTTTAACTTCATATATGTGGGCCCCACCCGTGAGATGAGAAGTCAAAAAATGACAGCTGACTGATTTGCAACGGGCAAAAAATCCATTTTTTGGTCCAAAGAATGGCTACCAAACAGCCACTTAGTGTCATTTGAAAGTAATGCAATTTTACATATTTAAAGTAAGACTGCTCTCTCATTTGGTTACCTAGTAAACCCCTGACGACCAAATACTATTGTGGCTTATGTCTCTGCACTCCCACCCTCAAATACACTTATATTAGTGACGACTTGACCTTTGAAGTGCAATTGATCGCCTCCCCCACCATCGGAGGAGGTCAGGCGTTCTTAATAATTTGTCCAAGTGTACACGGGCTTAGTTTTATGGACATGAGTAGTGTCGGATATATTGGCCACGTCACATGTACAAAAAACATGGTTAACATATACTATCCAAAAGATAAGAGTGAAAACGATTGAGAATATCACAATAACCATGGAAGACAAATGGTCCAATTTTTCCTTCCTCGATTACTCTTTTCTTGATAATGTAAATGTAGCCCTTGTTTGGTGGGTATTAAAATTAGATTTTTAGTAGATTTTAATAAGATTTGATAAAATGTATAGTTGAAAGGTTGTGAATCTTATAAAATACGTGATTAAAATTAATTGTTGATTTTTATTTAAATTAAAATTTGAAATTTAATTTTTACCAAACATGGACTAGAGTTTCAATTGATTGATATTTTAGCACTCACCACTTGTCACTTGATGCCTTACATGGATATGGGTTTGCCACGTTTTTGAAACTAAGTCCCATGGTTATGAAGCAGACGCCTAAACGATCAACTTGTCGTCTAGATTTCAGATTTAGGCTATAGGACTACTATTTTTTAGACACATTAAATACCCATCAATCATAGATTGATGGAACGACACTTAGGAGGAAATGTCTCGACCATCGGGATGAGGCAACATGTCCTTTCATCCAATAGTGATCATTTCTTCTCTTCTATCATAAAGGCTCACACTTCGTGTCATTTGAAAGTAATGCAATTTTATATATTCAAAGTGAGATTGCTTTCTGATTTGGTTATCTAGTAAACCCCCGATGACCAAATACTATTGTGGCTCACGTCTCTGCACTCCCACACTCAAATGCACTTATATTAGCGACTGACTTGACCTTTGGAGTGCACTTGATTGCCTCCCCTACCATCGGAGGAGGTCATGGGTTCTTAATAATTTGTCCAGATGTACACGAGCTTAGTTATATGGACATGAGTAGTGCCGGATATATTGGCCACGTCACATGTACAAAAACATGGTTAACATATACCATCCAAAAGATAAGAGTGAAAACGATTGAGAATATCACAATAACCATAGAAGACAAATGGTCCAATTTTTTTTCCTCGATTACTCTTTCCTAGATAATGTAAATGTTAAAAACTTGTTTGGTGAGTATTAAAATTATGTTTTTAGTAAATTTTAATAAAATTTGATAAATGTATAGTTGAAAAGTTCTGAATCCCATAAAATATATGGTTAAAATTAATTATTGATATTGACTTAAATTAAAATTTTGATTTTGATTTTTACCAAACACGGACTAAGAGTTGCAATTGATTGATATTTTAGTACTCACCACTTGTCACTTGATGCCTTACATGGATATGGGTTTGCCACGTTTTTGAAATAGCTAAGTCCCATGTTTATGAAGTTTTGGCTGCATTATTATCCAACACATCATCAATGCTTGTCTACATTCTACTTAATTTTTTCGAACTAGACTACTTTTTTGCTCCATTCTTGTCTCTTGTTAGTATGATCTACCCACTAATTACCACACGAACACTCTTTTATAAAATTATTATAGGACTTTGAAGCAAAGGTTCTTCACGTGCAAGTCAATAAACAGGCAGAAGAACTACCAAATTTGGAAAAATATTTTAACCTATTTCGTGTTACAAATAGTTGGTAGATATCTCGATGGGTTCAACGATGGTTCTTCGTTCTTATATTTTCTTTTACTATTTTTTTTTTGCTTATTTAAGTTTCATTATTTTAAGTTACCTTAGCCAACATTTTAGATGACATAATGAGTACTATTGATTGACTATCGATCACTGGATAATGAATAGTCGTAAACAATAATGCCCATAATAACTTGAAAACAGAAGCGTAAAAGAGGAGAAGGGTAGAGGGCGAAACAAAATAATTAGAGTGAAACCTAAAGGGAAACATTATGTTTCAAATTCACTTAAATTAGGTATAAACTGTTCTTAATTAATTAATTAATCATAAAGAAGAGGTCTAGTTAAACTTTATAATCAAAATTATTGGAGACAAAAAAGGTTTAAATCAAACGTTTGAGAAAAGATACCATGCACTAGGACAGACAAATTAGAAAATAAAGTACCCCCCCATGTCTCATAGCTCTTTTCGTGTCTCCTAAATTCTTGCACTAAACCATACAAATTCATGTGTGCTCATTTTTCGAAATTATTGTTTTCCTCGAATGGGAGGCAACGAAAACCCAGTTTTTTAATGCAGTTCAATGTACTTGTGCTATAACTATTTTTACTCGTTAGATAAAAGTTGACTTCGCTGATAAAGAGATTGGCCCATATTCTAGATACTCTTACTTGAACAAAGACATTTTTCTTGGTTTTTTTAGGTTGGGATAAATTCTCACTTTTTTCAAAATAAACTGAATACTCTCTCCGTCCCATTTATATATGGTTGTTTTGTTTTTCATACGGATTAAAAAATCTTATTTAATGTTATTGAAACTGTAATTTTTACTAAAAACTTTCATAATTTACCTTCATAACGAACAAAACAAAACATTCTTAAATAAAGAAACAAGACTATATAATTTGGACAAAAAATAAGGAAAGTGAGCCTATATAAATGGAACGGGAGGAGTAGTTCTCCAATGGTCGAAATAGACTTGGAAAACCATCAATCATTGACAGAGACGCATAGTTGAGTTAAGAGGTCATACGTTTGTGAAGTAAGATTTGTCTAATCAGAATACCTAGTTTATACGGGATAACAAAAGAGGGAAGATTATCTTTATAATTATCAACTTCCGTAAAGATGGATCAAAAAGTAACACACAAAAATTTCTTAAATATGGATAAATAAACTAGTGGTGTTACGCGACATAGCTCAAGCCCGTGACTTTGATCATTTCGACACATCTACGATGCTGCTGCTTTACAATCTATGTTAGGCCTGATAGTCAAACCCAATCAATCAAGGCCTCAATTGTTGTTGATTTTGAGTTGGGCCATCCATCACTATACAAATTGGGCATGGGCTTTATTCTATGGCTTCTATATCAGTGTTGCACAACAAAGATTTCTTTTACTAAAAAAGACCTTTTTAAAAGAGGACTTGAAAATTCTCCCAAGTCAAAATGAATCACGGCTTAAAGTGGTATTTCCCCTATGTCAATAAAACCCGCTCAATCCGATACCAGTGGGGCACCGCCCCCGAATGAGGCGGGGATTACCAGTCTAACCGGATACACAGGGCGGGTACGGGAAATATAGTCCTCGCCCCGCTACCCGCCCCATTTAAAAATAATTTCAAATATAAATTTTTTATCGAATAAAAATAATAAATTTATCATCATTTTTAAGGAGAACATAAGTTGCTTTTAACAAATTAGTAAAAAAATAATAATATTTACTAACTAAAGACATAAAAAAAAATAAAAGCAAAAATAAAAAGAAATAAAAAATAAAAAGAAAAAATAAATGGGGCAATAGAGTTGCACCGCCCCGCCTCAATCCCACCCCGATTCTGTACCGTCCCGCTTTAATCGGGTACAGGTAAGATAATAAAAATATTCGACGGGAAGGGGGTGGGATTGACCGACCCATCCCATACCCGCCCCGTTGTCATCCCTAATTTTCCCCGTACGTAACCCAACCCGATAAAGATCAAAGAGCGATGTGATTTTCTATTCATGTGAAATAGTATTTTATTGAAGAACATAGGCGTTTTGAACCGACTATTACGATGACTATTGTTTGGAATATATGTCTTGATTATCTTTCGAAGTTATGAATAATCTATTGATTGAAGACTGTAAAGGCAGACTACTTACCAAACACACTCGGAGTTATCATTACTAAGCTCTTGAGTAAAGCTATTAACTTGCATACGGCAATTCATAGTAGTGGATTTCTTCTTCTTCATCGTCACCTCAATAAGCTTCACATTTCCTCTCAATCTTGATTGGCTGCTCAAAACTGGAATCCTAGAACTAAAATAATTTCTCAGTACTAATTTGTTCGGGAAATTGCTCGAACTCGGTTCTACAAAGATATTATAGTCGAACATGCTTTTGTCCTAGCCCTTGGAACAATCAATGGCCTCTCCAACCTTCATCCTCTCGTAAAAGAACTCAATTGTATTGTTTTGAAATCATATTTTGACACCAAGTTCAACATTGATTTTTGATGGCAAATAAGGGTGTCATTTGTTTTCACTAGATTGAAGACATGTCAAAAGTGGCTGACAGTATGCAAAATCTTGGAGTTCTAGTTTTCAGTAAAAATTAGGATTCACAAATGTGTGTAATTTCGCTAATGAATGTTTGGATTTAGTGTGTAATGTTGCCCAAAACAAGTTGTTCTATAAATTTATATGTTGCTGTTTTGAAAATTATTTGATAAGATGAAATTTTCTCCTACTGCAGTCGGTTAGGTGACAATTTCAATCCCTAATGAGAGTCTACATGAATTTGTTACAATCAAAAGAACCCAAGAATGGGTTGAAAAACTTGTGATAGAATGCATAATAGCTATTTAATTTATTATATTTCCTCATATTTTGATGATTACAATTGTTCAAGTTTTAAATTTTGGTTGTATTTTGTGTTTCAAGGGTTACATGAAGGAGTTGGATCAAATTGGACTCAATTTCACAAGTTTTGGAAGCTCACAAGAAAAAGAAAAAGTGCACAATGTTGAAACGAACTTTACTTAATGCGTGGGCACGCCTTACTGACCCAAACGACCAAAGACTAATAGACGGGATTTCTGTGAAGGAAGATTTGGAAGATTATACCTATTTTCCAAAAGGAATGAAAATTTAATATCTTAAAGAACCCCCTTATATAATTAGAGGATTTGGTTAAATTTGGGAATGATTAGAATTATACTAAAAATTGGAAACCAAAATCTAATCTTTCTTCAGAGATAATCATTCCATAAAAGACTTAATCTCCTTTAAAAGAGAGGAGGAAAAGGAGAAAAAAGTTAGAAAAAAATAGTTTGTTTTTGTGAATTTTCATGGATTGCTAAATTTTTATTCTAGCACAAGGATAATTGAAATTTTGATTTTTCAAGAATTGTGAGATCGAATTAATTTTCATTGTTCTTCTATTCTTTCTCTATTTATATATCTTCTGCGTTTTTTGAAATTATATTTTTGATTGATTATACAAAGTGAACGTTGTTTGATTGTCAAAATAATATATCGCCATTAGAAATATAAACCCGTAATTGTTTAGATATTCTAATATTAGTGGTAAAATAACATAGTTGATTACAAATA
This sequence comes from Fraxinus excelsior, assembly GCA_019097785.1. Lineage (NCBI taxonomy): Eukaryota > Viridiplantae > Streptophyta > Magnoliopsida > Lamiales > Oleaceae > Fraxinus > Fraxinus excelsior. The sequence continues at coordinate 8,748,642 of CM032629.1, forward strand.
GGGTTTTCAATTTATGTTATGGAGATATATAATCTAGCTTAAATGAATCACGCTTGTGTATTTGTTGGTTAGAATTGGTAGCATCTCTAGAGATTAATTCTGTTGGTAAATTAAATCTTAAGATCGTGTCTAGGGTTGTTTATTGACAAGAGAAATAATCAAAGTGCGTCTCTTGATTATCGAGAAAGTAAGGAAACATATGTTATTAGATCGTATTAATGACCATAACCAATTTGGTGAAAGAATATAATTTTATTTTTGTATCAATTCTGAGATTATACTTTGGGTTGGATATTTTATTAATATTGATCTTCTCTTTAATTTGCATTCTAGAAAATATTGCTTAAATTTAATTTGTTTTAATTTACAACAATCCTAAACCCCCATTCTTTTATTGTTCTAATCTTTGAAGAATTAAATCTAACCAATCTTTATGGATACGATCTTTCTCACCCTTGCTCCAGTTTGTATTTCAAAAGAGCAAACAATTTTTTTTTTAAGTATATCTTTCTTTTCAATCCTTAAAACTTTTTTCGTCATGATTGTTGTGTAGGTATGTTGAACCTTGAATTCTACGATGATATTGATAACAAATTGTCGAACAACTAGAAAATCTCAAAGAAAACGATTCTCTTAGGGATGGCAAAAAAGCTGGCGTCTCGGACTCGGCCCGTAAAAAGCCCGAGCCGGGCTCGATTACACCGAGTCAGGCTAGGGCCGAGCCCCATTTTGGGGTGTCGGCTCGAGCCCGGGCGAGTCTGCCCCATTATAAATAATAATAATAATAATAATAATTTTTTTAAAATTGGCTTCCTTTGCAGGCAGCTACATGCAGCTTGTAGCTGCGCAGCAGGCAGTACATGCTGCCTTCATAGGCTATAGCTGCCTGCAAAGGTAGCCATAGTATAATTTTTTATATATTTAAAAAAAAAAGGCAAAAAAAGGGAAAAAATCGATCCGGCTCGGTCCGGGCTCGGCTCGGCTTGGGCCCAAAAAAGTTAGGTCCAAAAAACTCGGGCTCGATTCGGCTCGTTGCCGTAGCTAGATTCTCCTGCTACCATCGGCATGATGCCTATCTACTATGTCAATGTGAATAATGTGGATCTTGAATTTGCATTCGTAGAAGGAAAATCGACATATTTTGTCGCGGATGACAACGTGTTGAATTACACGAACGTATTTGATTTCACGTATGATTCGGTCCTGTTAGCAATGAAGAATGCAGGCGTCCTTGATCTGAACCTGATAGTGTCACGAATCGGCTGGCCTATAGATAGATACCCCAACGCCAATATTGACAACATCGAGCACTTTTTAGGGACTCCACTTCGCCCCAGGGCGCCTATCAACACGTATATCCAGAATCTTTGCGATGAGAACATGTTTAAGATTAAATACGGAACTTTCCAGCACCATTGGGGCATATATAGATATGACGGCTAGCCTAAATACAAGATTGATATTTCAGGACAAGGCCACGATATTTATCCGAATAGCGCTAAGGGCGTAACGTACATACGTAAGAGGTGGTGTGTTTTCAATGGGGGGATATCAGTAATGTAACAAAGGTGAAACAATAATTTAATACATCCTGCACAAAAGGAGATTGGACAAGACTTACGTCGGGTATCGGAGGGATCCTACAGCCATCTAGATTTTAATCAGAACGTTTCCTATGCCATGAACAGGTGTTAACCATTTCGTCTAAAAATCAAAATTGTTATTTAAAGACTGCAACACGCATGTATTCGTTTAAATATTGTTTTCAACAGGTTTTTTCAAGTGGCATCCCAGCAAATTGACAACGCTAATGCATGCCAATTCTACGGGCCGGGCAATGTAGTTCCGGATAAGCTATCAATTGGCACATACATATTTCATGTGGAGATATTGGCTGCTGAATATACAGACAAGGGCTCCTCAATTGGTGCCATAAGTGGAGAGAAGAAGCTCCACAGCTTGTCTAAATTCACCTTTAAAGACCTTTGCTGCTTTTAATCTTCTTTTTACCCCATTTTTAGGATCATGCATATATATATATATTGTACCACGAGACTAAAGCCTAGCTCAAATTATGAGTCAAGCCTCGTTACCTCGTTCGAGGATAGGTGAAATTTAAAAAAGAAAATAACATTTATTGTAGTAGCTTGTATGATCGACATGGATCCTCTCAAAATCAAGTGCATTCACGACTCTTTTTCTGGCAATTATAGAAATTCTACACATAATGCCTTAAATAATAAAAAGACGAATTCGATATGCTCATGACGAAAAAAAAGAATGTATCATAAATATTCAAACTCCTAGAAGAAATCTCATTAAACCTCTCATAACGAGGAAAAAGCACTAAGTATGAGTGGTGAGTGGGTGGATGAGCTTGGTGGAGAAGATGAAATGTTTATTTTCTTTTTAAATTTTCTTTATGCATTATTATGTATTTAGTTGCCGTAAGTGAGATTTACTTGTACTTTTTGTAAAGGTAGGGGGCTCATTTTGAAAATTTCCCTTATTTTTTATTAGGAAAAATTGCAGCAGCGGTTTCTAACCTTTTCAATTTTTGCAAGTTTTACTCTAACATTTAATTTGTGCCATAAAAAATCTATAACCTTTCAAAAATATGTATATGAAGTTCAAATGGATAGAAACCCTCTAGTTGACTGTTATTTGACCAAAAAATTTGATTTGACCAAATTTGATAAGGCCATTTATGTCAATCAAAGATTAAACCTTTTAAAAATCAAATTAAGCTAAAAACAATACAGAGAGAGAGAGAGAGAGAGAGAGAGAGAGAGAGAGAGAGAGAGAGAGAGAGAGAGAGAGAGAGGAAAAAAAATAAAATTACATGCTTCCACATCTTACCCACCACCACCCTAAACCAAAAGCCAAAAAACAATTACCCAATCACCGACCTGTTATCGCCGATCATTTTTTTAGATATAATGCATTTTAGAATAATAGATTTACGGAAAATGTGTGGATAAAAATGAAGAATTTTTTTTGAATTACGTTTAATATTATTTTATTGAAAAATGTGTTGTTGAAAAGAAAAGAGAAAAAATTGTATTTTAAAAAAAATTGAGGAAAAACTGCAAGCCACCTCATCCTTCACCTTTAAGACAACACAATAGAGGTGTCAATCCGGGTGGTCTGGGCCGGGCCGGCATGCCAACATGTGAGCCAGGTAACGACCCGCGTGAAAACAAGTCCGCCCACTGCGGGTTCCGGGCCGGTTACGGGTCGGCCCACAATTTTGCACTACAACCCAGACCCGTCCGCTAACCCACCCGGGTCGAGCTTATGTGGATCACGGGTCGCGGTTCGTTCCTGTTTGGCCCGTATAGTTGTATAAATAAAATTATAAAAATATATAATTTTTCATATTTATAGCAAAAAAAATATATATATTTTTTGTTAAATGTAAACTAAGAATTGAACAAAATAATAAATTCATAACTATATCAAATTTTTTTTACATAAAATTCAAATTTAATGTTACATGAATTATTTATAACTTTGCAAAGTTAAATTTAACTTAAACAAATAACAACTAAATGCATGTCTAATTACTATTATCAAATATTTATAACATAAGTACATCCCAACTAGGTTGTCACCTATTTTTTTTTCACGGGCTAGCGGGTTAACTGCAGCCCGTGAAGCTTAAACTTGCGAAACCCGCGGGTTACACCTCTTTGACCCGTGAATCGCCCACTCTGGTCACGGGTCGGCCCGCGGTCCCGGGTCAATCCGGGCTGATTTTTACGGGTCTGGTCGGCCCGTCCGTCTTGACACCTCTACAAACACAGGTTGTTCTTGTGATTAAGGACATATGTTTGAAATGACGTGAAATCTATTGAAAAGTTAAAAGAAATTTCAATCCATAATTGGTTGGCGCTTTGTACAAGGACCAGGCTATGTAATAAGCTAGTTCAACGTGTGCTTCTTAATTACCCGAGTAAACCAGGGGCGGAGCCAGCCTCTTGAAATAGGGGGGTCCTAGAGTTGAAGGAGTGGGGGCTCACGGGGGCTGCCCCGAAAATTTTTCGGGTTTCTTCCTTATTGCCTTGCACTTCTAATGCATTTTCTATATTTCATAGCATTTACTTAAGTAAATAATTAGTTTTACAAGTGTTCATTTTTTAAAGAGGTGTTTTTCATTGTATAACTGTAGCTGAGTGTGAAAGATAATGATGTGAAAACTTAGAGGAAATAAATTCCGTCCTTATACTTGATTGGTTTACTGTTCTTTGGACTTTGGAGATCTATTACCCTAAATAGAAAGTGAAACTGAGAGAAAAATTAATGATCTTTAGAAGTGTCATTCATTTGTTGTAAATATTAACTCGTAGTGGAACTGTTAGACATAAGAACTAGCTGATATTTTCGACTATTAGGATTCATAAATAAACATTTTTTCTCTATAATTTCTAAAATTAAAACATATTGGTTGAAGTTTTTAACTTCAAATGTCATCTTTCTCATCCAATGTTATCATCCATTTTCAGAACCATATTTGAGAACATATCCGATAATTACTTTTAACACTAATACCAATAAAAAATGGTAATTAAAAAAAAAATTGTCAAAATTTTTTTTTTTTGGGTGGGGGGGGGGGGGGGGGGGTCCGGGTCCCCCCCCAGGACCCCCATGCCTCCGCCCCTGGAGTAAACACATTTTTATATTGTAATCTTATATTATTAACACACGGTCGATAATAATTGAAGTAAACTTGTTGTGCAGTAAATCATTTTTCTTAATTTTGTGCTAAATTTAGGCGAGGAATACCGATCAATCCACTTCCAGTATTCACACGTGTCACATTGAGAAATCCTCGTTGACCAATGGCCTGGCCACTGGATACATCTACATGTCCAAATCGAAGCTGCCGACTGTCGAGTCCGATTTCCCATCTCCAACTGCCCATCGAGATTACGAATGAACATGTCATTAGTTGTATTTATTTAGTAGGGGTGGGCTTATTTTTGGGTTGGGTTGATTTTTGCCCCAACCCAACATTGTCAGTTTGATTGAAATTCAACCTAACCCAATTAAATGTCGGTCGGGTTGGGTTGAATTGGTCGGTTTTGGACAACATGTCAACAAATATTAAAGTCACAAAAATTTTCACTCCTCGAAGCCCTCCAGGTCATTTAATCACAGACTAAGCAAACAATAACAGTTGTTTTGAATGCAAAAATAACAATTATTAGACATAATCATTGTATCTGTAAATTCTACTATCAAACGAGTCATCTGCTCTTGTTTTCTAACATAGTATATACTTTCTAAATTTTCCATTCCCATTATTTCCTATAGAGTTTGGTGCTTTAAATTGGATGAGGTACACACCCAATTTCAATTATAAAGAATTGACAGTGTAAATTACAAGTGAAGTAAAGTTGGAAATTCATCAAGATATATGAATCCCTATCAGATTTATGTTATACCAAAATAGCATTCCTCAAATCCAAAAACAAACTGAACATTTTAATCTTTCTATATATAAAAAGTGACTATGAAACAGAATTTCTTGGTTTAACGGAAAAATTAACGGAATTTCTTGTTTTAACGGAAAAACTAACGGAATTTCTTGTTTTAATGGAAAACCTATAACTTTAGGGTCCAACTTGAATTTATTTAAAACCTTAGGGACTAAAACTTAAAATTTAACCCTAATCCTTAAATTGCAGTCAAGGACCTTAACATATCAAATTTACACAAGAATTCCCCGCCTCCTCAACTCCCAAAAATAGAAAAAAAAACCTTTAATCTTCCATGACTGAAAAACCCAAAGTTGTCAAACCCGGCCCGGCCCAGCCGGTTCGACTGGAAAAATCGGGAACGAGGCCCAAAATCGGGCCAAATCATGTCCGATTTTTTATTATTTTCAAAACCAGTTAAAACCCGTCAAACCGGTCCCGATTTTCAATATTTTTTTTTTGGTTTAAAAATTTTTAACTTCATAAATGGGCTTCAAAATTTATTTAGAATTCTAAAGTCCATGGAGAAGTAATGGATCTCATACTCATTTTATAGATGCACTTCTCTCCAAATGTTTCATAAACTTCCAATGTGGGATTGTGTCTTTTATATATGCTCTTAACTCTAATAGTTTTATAAACTTCCAATGTGGGATAGTGATATATAACCAAAAAATGTTAAAATATCCTTCAAAATCATTTTCAAATGTATGTTTGGCTAATTTGATTTTTAATAACAACTAATTAAATTGTAATATTCACCTTCATTCTTTCATTTATTTAATTTTCAAATTTAACTTAAATTACACTTGATTATTAATATATTAATGTTAGCTATCATTTTCTATAAATTTAAATTATTTTAATTTAACAAAGTAAACTATTTTAATATATTGATTTTTAATTTTTAGTATTGAGACTAATTGTAGGATAATGAATCTAATTAGTAAAATTATATTTACTTTGAATTATTAATATGAAAATTTTAAAAAATATATATTATTTGTATATTATTTTATTATTTTTTATGTATTTATTGCATCCGATTCAACTCCGGTTGAACCTTTTGACCATTGACCCTTCACATTTTCCGGGTTGATGACCGGGTCAGTTTTCAAAACACTGGAAAAACCTTAATGGAGAAGCTCTTCCCCTCTTTTCATGGCCGACGCCCCCAAGAAACCGTAGTGGCCGGGGGTTGGGGGCGGCTGTGCTTGCCCATCATCTTAGTTGAATTAATCATGGGCGCAATAATCATCTTTTTCTCTCGCACAAGCAATATATGGAGACATTCAATTTAATCCATTCAAATCCAGCAATCAATTCATGAGAAATGCTGGACTTATAGGCTACTGTTTCACAGAAGCCTTACAGAAAATAAAAAAAATAACCCGGTTCGGGAGAAAAGAGATAGAAGCCGTTTCAAAATAGGGCAAATAGGAAGGAAATAGCCTATTTCTCCCATTTCTCACTTGCAGTTCCCGCCCACCTCAGATTCCTCCATCTCGATCACAATGTAATAGATGGGCTTACTAAGAACGAAGATTACACCTCGCGATCCCACATACTCTCTGTAGACTATAGTTTTATGGCAAGCTGTACCGACTTCATATGTGTATTTGAAGGTGAAAAACTCAGAGAGGAGTACTTCCTTAATGTAAGTGAGGTGAAATAAAAAATGATTGTGACTTTTTTGACATGTAGACACAAAAATAAGAATACGAAACTAACTGAAATTTGCCTGATAGATGTCAATGTCATTGAATGTTCAAAATGTATTTCCATTTGGGGGCATCTTTTTCTTGTCATTTGTTTTTAGAATAAAGTATGATATTATTGTGCATCATATGAACTTTGAGTTTTATGTTTGTGATTTTAGGTTGGAGACGACAGAGATAAGCACTTTATTTAATTATTTATCAATTACATAAACATTATATCATTAATTATTTAATTAACCAAAAAAATTACATTTTTATTAACAACAAATTAATTCTTAAACAAAACTATTAAATATAAACTAAGCAAACGTGCATTGCACGTTGCTTACACCTAGTATTTAAAAATTCTAAGATGGAACCAAGTAGAAAAACTACGGACCGAGGGCAAATTTACCCAGTTATTGAAATCAGTGCACAATGTTTACACTTGAATAAATTAGAATTGAAGGCACACCTCATTAATAGCGAGGACTTGACCATTGCTCTTCTTCACCTTCTTAAGCTTCCTCAGGAGATACCTTTAAAATCACAATAACAATATGTTTTACTATAATCATCAACATAGCTCATAATTTAGTACTCATATAATATGCAAGAAGGTGAGACTAGGAGAGCTCCATTGCCAGAAGGGTTCAAAACGAGTGGAAGGAAGAGGGCTTATTGTGAGAGACAACGAGAGAGAGAGAGAGAGAGAGAGAGAGAGTTGGAACTTGGAAGAATAAAGTTAGGATTGCGTTTTTTGTTCTGTTAGGCTGGGTTCTCACGGGTTTTTTTTTCTAAACTAAGTGGGTCTGGTTGGGTTAACTTGGTTTTCAGGAGTCAACCCATGAACTGATCCAACCCAACCCGCTTCTTAACCCAAAACCCGAATCCAGCTCAGAAATCACAAAAAACCGACCCAAATCAGTCGGTTTGGGGTCAGGTTGGGCGGTTTAGGTAGGATGGTTTGGGTTTTGCCCACCCCTATAATATGTATCGTTGCGGTGGAAAAATGAATTTTAACTACTTTTCAGCACGGCCAAACAGAGGGTACATGTCATGTATATCTGATAGCGTGCTGTAATTTCCCAAACAATAAGTAGGTCTTGTGATGTTTCCTCCAGAAATTTTATTACGCGCCAGGTTTGCTTCAACAGGAGTGAGGATGTTTGGAGGTGGTGCTAAGAGGCTAACTCCTAACTCAAGTAAAAGATAGCCTCCTCTAGCTTCAGAAGCTCTATTAGACTAATTTCTGACTCGATAAAATTTATATTATTAATGTAAACTTAGATACAATTTTGTTTTATTTTAAGAAAAGATACATAGACACTAGTATTTAGTTGTAATTGGAACCCATACAAAACAAGTAGAGCTAGAATGGATAATACAATTATCCTTCCACAGAACCGGGCATATCTTTGTTGCCAACCAAAATCCCCAAGACCATGCATTGGGAAATAAATTAGTTGGCTGTTATATCAGGAAACGGAACAAGCTGAGAAAACACTATATAACTGTGGGAGAAGACTGAAGCACCAAACAAGTTCTTAGAATTGAATGATCGATAGGTTAGATCTTTTGTTTCTCGAAATGATCCTCGATATCCATCACTATTTAAAAAATGATGGAATATTTTTAGTATTTTGATAAATATTTTATCACGATATATCGTCATTAATCATTATCACATAACTAACTTCATCTTGACCTACGTAGGCAAAACTTATCAACAAAATTTGCAACCTCAATAAATAAGACGATCATGTTAAGTTTTGTAAAAGTATTTGGATGTGCATGAGGAGTAACCCAATCCTTTATAAGTTGGTTTGTTTTTTTCATCTTTATTCGATGTGAGATTTTTATCCCTTAACAGTGAGTGACTTGTAATCCGAATTAATATCTAAATGCGAGTTGATTGCTTTGAACTAAGAAAGTGTCATGGATTGGTTAGATCTGCCATATTTTCTTTCTCCTTTCTATTATTCTTATGCATTAAATCTTCTATTCTTTGGGTGAATTGTCGAGACTCAACTGGGGTGTTATCCACTCTTCCATTTTCCAAAGTGGACATCTTCTCCATTGTACTAGCTTTTTCGCAATAGTCTGGAGAGACAAATGTGCATAAATTAAATAGATAGCATCCTTCACCAACCAATAGATGCATTTATTAAGCTTGAAGAATTCTTATTATATTCATCCTTGGTATATATTAAGCCAACAAGTAGCTTAAAAAGCGAGTACAAGATTAAAATTGAGCAATTAATTAGAAATAATAGCCACAAAACCTTTCTTCATATTGACAATGGCGATGAGCTTGTGATCTATTATTGTGAAGAATACCACTTTCGTCTGCTTGATGTCTTATTGGAAGAATAAGACCCATCAATCATTTCTCTAGCGTCATGCTAATATTAATCTTATATGAAGAAGATGTTACTTTCAAGAGAGGCATAATGGTGCCACGTGCTCCAAAATGTTGCACAAGAAAGTTAGGTGATAATGTAGCTATTTCTCGAAAAAAAATAATGTCCTTGTAGAGTGTTAGGAAGAGAGTAATTAGATGAAAAGAAAAAATTTAAATGCTATTCATTAATGTTCCACAAGAAAGTTAGGTGACAATGTAGCTACTTCTCGAAAAAATAATGTTCTTGTAGAGTGTTAGGAAGAGAGTAATTAGAAGAAAAGAAAAAAATTAAATGCTATTCATTAATGAATAGCAAAAATGTTGACATAAATTTATGGGCAATGTGGCCAATTAGATTTCTCTACATTTGGATAAATCGTTAATACACTGACTTTCTCGATAGTGAGAGAGGTGCCCACGATCACTCGACGATAAAGTCAGTCAACTGTGTTGGCAAATAATGATATCATCATGCAATAATTTGGGCAGAATTACGACTTGGAAAATGAACGATATAAAAGTTAATGGTCGAGGCAATAGTTCGACCAATTTGAAAACTACAATCTTAAAAACGTGCCTGCCTCATCTCTCTTCTTAGTCGGGATTGTTACAATTTGACCACTTTCTAGAGCCTGCAATCCATTTTGACTTCTTATTGGAGTTGATGGACCCAAGCATATGGGGCATTTTGAAACCAGAGTGGAGGCTTTCATAGGAGTGCCCGTTCTCGAGGGATCTTGACTTGCTATCTGAGTCATTTCCATCCCCATACATGAGCGCAAACCCGATGTAGAACTATTAACCGGCTTATTGATTCTCCATATCATCACAATCTACTTTCTTAGTTTCCACTTCATATGGACTCACAATTGTAGAGCTATCACGATCGTTTTTTCCTCATCTCCACTTGAGTATTCCTTCTTTGGTATCGAAGCAATCAATCTCCCGTCCTCAGCATTTGAATTAATGGGGAAAGCTTTTTCCCAATTTTTATCTCTTCCTTTCAATAGATTTACTAGCAATTTCGATGCATTGTCCCGTTTCGATGGAGTTGGTTTTGCAATTCTAATTTTCAAATTGGGGGAGATTCTTTGTGTTGTTGTTTGAGATGTTGATTTTAGTTTGCGGTGGTGGCCAGCGATGGCTGGTAGTGGCAGGTAGTGGTCAACAATAACAAGTCGGAGGGTGTGCAAGTGTTTTCTAGGTTTTGGAGGTGGGAGGTGGGTGAGATGTGAAAGAAGATGATTTTTTATTTTTACGTCTTTTCTCATCTCTCTCTTTTTTTTTTAAAATTATTTTTAGCTTAATCTGATTTTTAATAGGTTTAATATGTAATTGACATAAATGCTCTTATCAAATTTGGTCAAAATCATTTTTTTTGACCAACTAATGGTCAATTGGATGGTTTCCATTCATTTGGACTCTAAATGCATATTTTTGAAATGTTATGGACATTTGCTGACACAAATTGAAGGTTAAGGTAAAATCTGCAAAAATTGAAAATGTTAGGAACTGCTGCTGCAATTTCTCCTTTTTATTATTCTATTACTTTTGTTTATTTATAGAGGACAAACTTGTCTTTTAATGAACAAGTGGAGGGAATGACGAGTTTTGCTACATAATTGAAAGTTGGATATGATTTTTTTTTCTTAAAAAATGTAGATAATAGATTTGTTACATTTCACAAATGTTGAAATGAAAAGTGCAACTTTTTCAATAAAATGCGATCAATTTTCAAGCGATGGTCAATTTATTGCAATCTTAGCTTTTAATCAAACTTTGAACCATTTACGGGAAAATTTCAGAGAAGTTTTAAGTGTCGTTTTTCGGTTGTTTTAAGCACTACTTATTTTGATAGGATTACAATGTGTTTCCTTGACCAATAAATAATAGTTATTTAAAGATTACTAATTTACCGCCACTTAATTTTTTTTTTGGATGTTTTGTTGAAAATGCAGATCATAATCAAATCTTTGGCCTTTACAGAAGGATAATCATATCCAACCACATTGGTGCTTAGCACCAATTTAGGTCCCCATTAAACGTTCTTAAATGATCGAAAATCTCCAATGAAAATATATAAATTATATTTAAGATAAATAATCATTTAGGGCATCTCCAATAAAAGATCAAATCCGGTGTAAAACATCAAATTTCACCAAATTGGAGAATTTTCAATGATCCCATTTTGTCAAGGGCCGACGCAGATTTTAGATTGGGGGCACAATCAAACCCTGTATAAATCGAATACTTTATTCTTGGTTTTTGAATGATTTTTACTTGACTGGAGACACTGCAGATTTACATTTAAAAAAAATTTCTTCATTAATATTTTGCTAATCATTTTCACCCGTTTGATTTCGAAGAATCACTTTATTAATGTTTTATTAATCACAAGAAAATGCATATTTACATTTAAATTATTTGATACAAACAATCAATTCAAGTAATCGAAAGGAAAAACATATAACTAATATTCAATACTAATAATCAATTAAATAAACACAATTTGAAAAATATAAATCAAATTAAATATAATAAGTTCAGACACATTCCATATACACAGTTTGATAGGAGAAAATACAAATTTATGTTCTAATTACTAAAATCTGACTGGAAAGTGAGAATTTGTAGTAAATATGATAATTTGTAGTAAATATGATAATTTGTAGAGAAATTATATATAAATTTTATAAAATCAGAAGGGTTAAGATTTTGTTAAAAGACGTGAGGAAAAGAGTAAAAGAGAATAAGAGAAAAGAGAAAAATTCAAAATTATTATGATTTTGCCCTTGTTTGGTGGAGATTAAAATTATTTTTTTAGTAAATTTTGATAAAAGTTAAATAGCTTTAGATTTTATGAAATAGTTTATTAAAATTAATTGTTAATTTTGATTGATTAAAATTTAGATTTCAATTGATACCAAACATGACTTCAAGAAAAAAATTCTTAAAAGTTGGGGGGTCACATGACCCCCCCGGTCTGCCCTATTTTTGCCACTCTTTCCGTTATACAACAAATGTATATTCCCTATATATCCCTCTCTTATATTTTAGTTTAAGAGATTTTAATTGATTTATAATTTTTTTAATGTGATCGCTATTCTTATTTAATATTTATTTTTAGATAATAATTATTTCAACATAAATTAAAATTGTTCATTGAAAAGTCAAAAATTACAAATTCGAAAATTAATTAATTAGCACTCCTACTACATAAATATACTAAAAAGATAAATTAAGGCACAATACAATATTCGAGATGTAGATGCGCACTTTGCCCTTCGAGATGCATTATTTGATCATATATGAGATGAGTATACTAATTCCGATAAATAAGTGACAAAACGAATTGTCATTTTCATTATATGTAATTTTTTTTTTGTGTGTTAGATGTAATATTTTTAATTGCGATATTATGTTTAATGTTTTTTCAATATTAATAAATGCAATATTTTAGTTCATCACATATAATTTTTAATTTAATGATTTTTGTTATAATATAATTTGTAAGTAAATAATTCAAAATGTAATTTGGTTTAAATCATCATCAATGATTTATACCAAATTCGGTGTAACAATTTGTTACAATAAATTTGACGTAGACAATTGGAGATGATTTTAAAGACATTTAATGTACACTTAGCTTCCGTTTGATCCTCATCATGGGGTAAAATGTATTGTGGAATATTGATTTTTTTGAAGAATGTGTAGTTAACAAGTGAGATTTTTTTTTGAAATACGTGTCTAATTATTCTATGGACAAATGCGTTGTTGAAAATGAGTTTAGAAAAATGTACTATTGAAAAAAATAGGGCTCATACAGAGGTTAGAGGGATGGTAAGAACTATATTACTCTTGAGGCCTGTTTGAGACCCTTTTTTAGATAGAATACATTTTGGAATAATAGATTGACAGAGAACGCGTGGATAAAAACAAAGTAAAAATTTTTAGGTTGCGTGTAATATTATTTTATTGAAAAATGTGTAGTTAAAAAGAAGAAAATAAAAATATATTTGGAAAAAACGGAGATCAAATGAGCCGTGAAAGAAAAACTGCAAGCCACCTCATCCTCTACCTTTAAGGCACATGTCATACTTATAATGGAGCTAAAAAGTTGCCAGGTGAGAAAATTCTATCTTGAGCCTAGAGGTATCAATCTGGGTGGTCGGGGTCGGGTCGGCCCGTCAACAAATGAGCCCGAAAACAGTCCATGTGAAAAAAGCTTGCCCGCTACGGGTTTCGGGTCTGCCCACAATTTTGGACAACAACCAGGCCCGCCCGCTGACCCATCCAGGTCGAGCCCATGCGGGTTACAGGTCGCGGTTTGTTCTGGTTTGACCCGTATGATTGTATAAATAAAATTATAAAATATAGAATTTTTCATATTTACTGCAAAAAATATTTTTTTGTTAAAGGTAAACTAAGAATTGAATAAAGTGATAAATTCATATTTATACCAAAAAATGTTTACATAGAATTCAAATTTAATATGACATGAATTCTTTATAACTTTGCAAAGTTAAATTTAATTTAAACAAATAACAACTAAATTCATTTCTAATTACTATAATTAAATATTTATAGTATAAGTACATCCCAACTAAGTTGGTACCTACTTTTATTATAATTTATAGTTTAAGTACATCCCAACTAGTTTGACACTTACTTAACTATAATATTTAATTTTTTCGATCCGGACCGATTTTTACGGGTCTGGTCGGTCGATCCGTCCGTCTTGACACCTCTACTTGAGTCCCATATGGGGTGGATTAATATTCAATTTTAATAATTTTAATCAAAGTTACTGAAATGTATGGTTAAAAAGTTGTGGATTCTATGAAATGTATGATTAAAATTAATTATTAATTTTGATTTTGGTTTAAATTTAAATTTAAATTTTCAGCGAACGGAACATAAATAGATAACATCCTTCACCAACCAATAGAAGCATTTATTAAGCTTGAAGAATTCTTATTATATTCATCCTTGGTATATATTAAGCCAAGAAGTAGCTTAAAAAGCGCACAAGATTAAAATTGAGCAATTAATTAGAAATAATAGCCACTAAACCTTTCTTCATATTGGCAATGACGATGAGCTTGTGATCTATTATTGTGAAGAATTCCACTTTCGTCTGCTTAATGTCTAATTGGAAGAATAAGACCATCGATCATTTTTCTAGCGTCATGCTAATATTACATTCAGCAGAGATTATTCAACAATCTTATATGAAGAAGATGTTACTTTTGATAGAGGCATGATGGTGCCACGTGGTTCAAAGTGTTCCACAAGAAAGTTAGGCGACAATGTAGCTAACTTCTTGAAAAAATAATGTCCTTGTAGAGTGTTTAGAAGGGAGTAATCAGAAGAAAAGAAAACTTTTAACAAAAATGTTTACCTCCATATTTGGGCAATGTGGCCATTAGATTTCCCTACATTTGGACAAACTATTAATACAATGATTTTCTCGATAGTGGGAGAGGTGCACGCAATCACTCAACGATAAAGTCAATCAACTATAGACGTGTATTTTTATGTGTGGGATGAAGAAAATATGTAAGCTACAAGGATGTATATTGATATTGGGTTCAAGAGAAAATACGAAGCAAGATTACTATTGTGAGTGTAAAATTGCATTATTTATGATTGGCGTCTAAGTGTGAGTTTTTATGTGAAAGATGTGAGGTGGTTATTGTCTTAATGGTCGATGTATCATCATATGTGTCATTTCTACAATTTTAAGTTCGGATATCATTTATTGATTTTAGAAAGTGACCATCTTATGGCCAAGGTCAAACATTTGAAACATATTGATAATTTGATTGAGAGACGTCAAATCAATCATTCGCATGGAAGGTCTTGTATGGAGATCTCTTGAATGAGATGAAGTTATGAAAGATGTCTTACGAAATCAAATGTTTTTCGCTTCTAAAGAAGGTTGTAGCATATTGTGGCACCTTACTTCGATCATGGATGTTTGGCCTCTACATATTGCATCGAATGTGGTAAAGGAATCACTTTGACTTTCTCTATTTGATGACCACGAATAGGTCAAGAAAACAAGTGATATGGAGTGCAGGCTTTAGGTTTTTAGGTGGTTGCCATGTGATCAATGATGGGAGCCTAGTAGGATAAGACGTAACAAAACATGTATTAAATATTTAATGCATTATTACATTCCAAAACAATTCTATCAAATTATGATCAATCGGTGAACTGGACATGATGGAACAAATATAGCAATTCCGATCTGGTTAAGATCTTTATCCCTTTGTCCTTGACTCAATGAGCATTTCCATGTCTAAATGGGAAGAACAACCGTCTTGAATTCCAACCTTGGCGCAATTTCTCATAGCCAACCTGATCCCTCGCTGCATTCCCATTCTTTAAGTCCATCAACTCTATGACTCGCTTTTCCAATTCAGCAGCTGTCACAAACCCGTTGGCAGCCTCATTCAAACCCAATGCCACCTTCATTTCGTCCACCATGAAAAGTCTCATCCTTTGCTCCGCATACAGTGGCCAGGCTATCATTGGTACACCAGAACAAATAGCCTCCAGAACTGAGTTCCAACGACAATGAGTCACGAATCCGCCTACCGAGTCATGACTCAGCACCTCCACTTGTGGCGCTCATGACTTCACCACCAACCCTTTATCTTTAGTTCTTTCCAAGAAACCTGTCAAAGACAAAATTTAAATAAATAGATTTTACATTTCTCTAATATATAGACTCTAATTTGACAAATTTATAAATCATTTTAAAGACCAATAATAAGAGGGATCATAGTGAATCTACTAAATGTGTGTGACGTTAAATATTTGAATTTGACTGAATTTAATTATACATAAATTGATTGCCAAACAAAGGTTTTGTTTTACATGGTAGTTAAATTATAGGGCTGAACATTCATATCTCGCTGTCCTCAATTACTAAAAATTGCTGCCAACCAATTACTAAACTTTATGCATACTTTTCGCTTTTACCAGAAAAAAATGAACTCGACTTGCAGGATAGTGAATATAAGATTTAAAATTGTCTAATGATATGTTGTCAGTCAAAATATAAAAAATAATGTACAGTATGATATAAGTAGTAGCACGATAGATCGAACTTTAATTTTTAGATGAGAGATGAGGAAAACCTTGTGGTAACAATGCATCCAAGTCCGGCTGTGCTGTTGCCTTGGTTTCATCCTCGAATGGTGGATTACGCACCACCCAAAGAAACCTGTGGCCTCTATTTTCTAACCCCGCCTCAAAACACAGAAAAACAACACTTTTACTAGGCTGTAAATTTAACCAACTCAAACACTCATGTTCAACACTTTTAGTGTCTCCATCATTGCTTGCAATCAGAGGCCCAACACAGTATACAGGCGGCGATTTTTCATTTGGAATACACAAACCATTGGATAATGCTTTCACTGCTCTTGATTCAAGAGTTGCAAAAGAATTTACCAAAATCCCAGATGATTTTCCCTTCTGTATTGCAGTTTCTAACATCAATTTGTATATTTTACTTTCACGATCGAGCATTACTTTTGGCATATCTTGGGAAAAAACTGGTGGGATGCCTGGAATTTGAATATAATCATGTAGATCTTTGATGTTTTTTTGTAATGGTTTCATGGCGAGTTCGAATATGCAAGAAAGGCAAAGCGCAGAAGCGCATGTAGTGAAGAAATAATTAGGAATTCCAAGTATTGAAGAAACTTGATAAGCAGCATTACAGAAGAAATCTGTGAAAAAGGCTACGAGATTAGATTTCTGGGATATATTCTGAAGGGCTTGGTGGACGTAGGCGGGGAATTTCGAAGGCCAGTTCTTCGAAAGAGATGGAGGTGGTGGAAGGTGATAGAAGAGATGGTGGCAGTGACATGGTCTACGTAGGGTGAGGTGGCACCGGTGGTAATGAAGATAGTTATGGAGAATGAAGGGCGGTGCTTGAGGAGAAGCTTCCTGAGCTCCACCATGGAAATCATGTGACCAATTCCGAGAGGGAATATTCTTGTTGTACATAATTTATGTACATAATGATGTACATAACTCTCACATGGGGTGAGACCGTAGGGAATTTTTGTTCCTTACCTCATCCCCATACACAATTAAAGTGGGACGAGACGAGCTTGGGACAAGATCAGGGTGGGGGGTAGGTCCCGTGCCTTAAACTGGTCCAATTCACGGCATTTCTTATCTAGATAACAGGCATATGTTCAACCATGGAAATTTCAAGTACAAATCAATCATGCAAGACTTCATAAGTGGCCACTGATAATATAATTTTCTTCTACACAACGAAAGATGCGAATGTAAAGGAAAACACTACCAAGAAAGACTTTATTTGCTGGAAAACATATTACAAACACATTTCTCATAACTCTAATGAAGGACGAACTAGGCATGAATGTAAGAACTATAAGTGGAAGCTGGGGTGTGTGTCTTATGTGCGGGCAGATGGAGCACTACTTCTACAACACACTAAATTTTTTCATAGAAATATAAAAAATATAATTCATGCCAAATCTTGCAAGTTCAGAGATTCGAGAACTCATTCATTGGACAGTTGCCCGCACAATAATCAACACAGTTTCCATGACTTGACTAACTTGGCCAAAGCCACAATGGAGGAGCCACCTTCCCTTGTTGCTGCCTTTGCCTCCGCCTCCTTTTCTTTGGTGCGCTTTCTGAGTGACTCACCTTCGTCTGAATCCATCAACTCTCTAACTCGACTCTCAACCTCCTCAGCAGCAACAAACCCATCCTCTGATTCGTGAATTCGCAAAGCCAACTTCAAGTACTCCACCAACACCACCCTGTTGAACTTTTGCTCAGCATAAAGTGGCCACGCCACCATGGGGACACCCGCCCATACTGCTTCCAGCACCGAGTTCCATCCACAATGCGTCACGAACCCGCCAATAGATTTATGATTCAACACCTCCACTTGTGGGGCCCACGACTTCACCACAAAACCCAGGTCCTTTGTCCGATCTGAAAATCCACCAGGAAGTAGTGAATCCAAATCTGGTTCTGGAGGAGGTAGAAAGCGCTTGCTCTTGTCCTCAGAGGGTGGAGAGCGGATCACCCACAAGAACCTCTGCCTACTTCTCTCCAACCCAATTGCTATTTCTTTCAACTGTTTATCTGAAAACAAACCAAGACTCCCAAAACACAAGAACACGACACTTTGGCTAGGCTGCAAATCGAGCCATTCCAAACATTCATGCACACCATCAGTTCCAACTCGTCGATCTGCAGATGCCAACAGTGGTCCTACACAAAAAACAGGAGGTGTAGCACCATCAGGATTGCAATATCCTTCAGATACTGCTTTAAGTGTTTTTGGTTCGAGGGAGTCGAATGAGTTTACAATAAATCCAGCTGACTTTGGCAAATGGAGAGAGAAATCTAGAAAGCATGCATACTCAGTCGAGGCTCGATCAAGAATCGGTTTTACCACATCCGAAGATGGTATTGGCGGTAAGCCCGGAACATCAACTAGTGAGTTCAGATCTTTGAAACTTTTAACGGTGTTCCGATGTATTATGGGTAAGTAAAGGAAAAAAGCGAGGGAAGAGATGCCGGAAGTAATAAAATAATAGGTGGGGATTCCAAGTTTGGTGGAAATGGAGAGAGCTGGGGTGCAAAAGAAATCGATTATGAAGGCAGTGATGGTGGTGGTGAGAGAGATGTGTTGAAGTGCTTGGTGGACAGAAGGGTTGCTTAGGCGAAGGGCCTCGAAAATAACAGCTTCCATGGAGGAGAAAGAGTCGAGTTCAAGAGAAATAGCTGGTAACTGGTGGAAGGTGATAGACTTGGTAGCAGCCGAAACTCGGTTGATATAAGAGGCAGTTGAGCCAGTGTTGAATGATGGAGGAACGGTGAGGATAACAATAGTGAAGGAAGGATGAAGCTTGAGTATGAACTTCCCAAGCTCCACCATGGAAATCAGATGCCCCATGCCCGGGGACGGATATAGTACTATAGTTTCCATTCTGTAGAGAGAGAGTGCAAAATTCAAAGATAACTTTAATCTTGATGGAAAAATGAGTTGGGTAAATAGACAACATGGTAGGAGTCGAGCGTACGAAGTTAGGTGACAAAGTTGACTTACAAAATAGATGTTGACAATATTTTGATCAATAATTTAAAAACAGTTTTTGAAATCAATGATCTAATTCTTATCACATTATTTTGTCAATATACTTTTATAATAATAAAGTTATTTGTACAAAGATGAGTTATAAAAGTTGGGTTACAAAGTGTGTTGACAAATGATTTAAAAATTTATTTTTAAAATGATTGGTGTAAATGTTATTTTGTCAATTAATTTTATAACATAACTTTGTACATGTAACAATACTAATAGCATAATTGACATGGTATATACAAGTTTCCACACAGCACAAAGTTCAATAATATCCGGGTCGCCATCATACGAGTAAGACTCCAAAATGATCTCAAATTAATGCAGAAAGAGTAATGCCCACCACAAATGTGTATATATATAAAATAAAATAAAAAGCTTTTTGCTTTCGTTTTTTATACTTGTGGTGCCCACCCCCTTCGTGAGCATCACTCATACAACAATCAATCCAAACTTTCCACATCAGCATAAACGAACAGTATTGTAAAACAAACAAGATATCAGAATCGCTCTAATCCCATTTCTTGTGTTAATTATGCTTAGAATCTCTCATACCAATTGTTGAAAATTCAAATATCACGTATTGCTCAATACTATTTGATATGAAATCAATCATCAAATTAAGACGTTGAAATTATATAGCACAATAATGAAGTATTTGATCACAAGCAAAATAATAAAAGAAGACAAGAAAATATGATAGAGGAATTATGAGATTTTATTGTCTCATGAATAATAACGAAGAAATATACAATTGATCTGAAATTATAGTAATAACTGAGGTTAAACTATCATAAATTCTCAAAACCTCACTTCTAAATTGTAAAGAAGGGCCAAGTATATATAGCCAATTATGTAGGGCGACTTCCAAACCCTAATAAATGAGTTTTAGTTGAAGTAGAATGTCAAAAACGTGCTAAAAAGCGAAAAGGGCTGGGGCTGGAAAACACTGCTGCTCGAGCAACAAGCTAGCAACAGGTATGTCGCTCTATCACTAGGCGGGCGACCAAGTCTTAAGGGAAAACCTGTAGGCGTTACTTGAGCGGCTAACTAACGGTAGGCTGGCGAAAAAAATTTTCTTCCTGGTCCATAATTTCAATATCTTCAAATTCAATACAAATTCTAGCTCTCAATACAGCTTCCAAATAGAACTTTTATTTGAATAAGACTTCAATAGCATTCCAAACTGAATTTCTCTTGAAGTGCACTTCGATTAGAATTGTTCAATTACTTCAACAAGTAATTCAAGTCACACCCAAATCCTACAAACCTCCCAAATTTTCTCCACATGGAGAAGAAAATCCGTCCGTAAGGAATGAACCGACTATTCAACAATAACCAAAACTGATTTCTCCAACAAACACAAAATACTTCACATCTTCTAATGAATCTAATCACTACTATGCATAATTACCTTAGATTCTCAAAAAATCTTAATGATTTTAAAAATCACCAAATTGAATTTTAACAAACCTAAAGTAGAATCAAACTCAAATGGTTTTAAAGAAGGTCACTTGCTAAATTGTACACATTCTAATATGCTGAAAGCATGCTAAACAAAATCAGTATTCACATACCCTTTTCCACTAGGTCTGTCCCTAGCAATAGAATATAATGGCACTGAGGTAATGATGGCAAATCTGTATTATCCATATCTCCTGAACTCCGCTGAGCTATATTCTTCAAATTCAACCATTTACGAGCTCCTAAAGGTATTTACCAAACTTAATGTCAACCACGGTACTAAATCTGTGCTGATTGACTCTTCTAGATTCTGCATGATCCTACAAGATATATAACTGACATATTTTTTGTCACTTCAATACAACTTGGGCACCCTTATAAATCTTCAAAACTCTACATCTACCAAAGAACTCATAACCATTTGAATTAAGGATAGACCACGAGATATGATTCTTCTTCAAATCTGGAACATGTCGAACATAGCCAAGTGTTCTAATTGACTCATCAAATAGCTTCACTATAACCGTACCAATTCCAACAACTTGACAAGGTGTGTTGTTTCTCATAACCACGACACCTTTGGAAACGATTTCATATGTAGTAAATAAATCATTATTGGGACACATATGAAACACATACGATGAATCCAAAATCGAATCGTCCTCTGGTTTAGATTAGATGTCAGAAATAGCCAAGAGATCTCCCCCACTTACAATATTTACTGTGAGGTCTGCTTCACCCGGAGTTTGTGATTGCTTCTATATTGACTTGCAGCCAACCTTTCTTTATTCTTCAATTTGTAGGAATCCTTCTTCATGCGCCCCTTCTTCTTGCAGTAGCTACAAATCTAATTACTGAACTTAAACTTCGATCTTCCTCTTCTAGAACCACCATGAGCAATTAGGCCTTCTCCATCTCTGGACTCAGAAACCAGATGATTTATCTTCTCTTTTGAAAACAAAGCATCTTACACCTCCTCTATGGTGAGAGTATCATCATGACTATACAAGATCATATCTCTAAATAAAATAAAATAAAATGGACAACAAACACAATAGGATCAAGGTCAAATCTTCTTCATCATACTTTATTTTCAGAGTTTCCAAATCAGTGACTATCTCCTCAAATACAACCAAGTGATCTTCCAATGATCCTCATTCTGTCATTCGATGAGACTATAAACGTTACTTGAGATGCAACTTGCTTGTCAAACTTTTAGTCATGTACAATTGCTCCAACTTCAACCATAAAGCAGCTGCCTTCAAAACCTCCTGAAGAATGGTATTCAATAGATGAAAACAAATGTGAAAAACTACTTTCTTATCCTTCCGTAACTTCTCCTTCGAGGTCAAATTTGCGGACATCTTATCATTTCCAGCAAAATGTTGTCCAAATCTTGTTGTACGAGTATTGCATGATCTTAACCTACCATAGCAAAAATCTAGTTCTCCGATCCAAAAGTGGAACATCATATTTCATGGAAGCCATCACGAACAAAAAATCTTGAACATATTAAATCCTGCGCTCTTGCGGAACTACTGACCCTCGGCTCCGATACCACTTGTTGTAAAACAAACAAGATACTAGAATTGCTTAGATACCACTTGTTGTGTTAATTATGCTCAGAATATCTGATACCAATTGTTGGGAATTCAAAGATCACGTATTGCTCGATACTACTTGATACCAACCACCATATTGAGATGTTGAAGTTATATGACACAGTAATGAAATATTTAATCACAAGCAAAAAAATAAAATAAGACAAGAAAATATGACAAATGAATTAGGAGATTTTATAGTCTCATGAACAATAACGGAGAAATATACAATTGATCTGAAATTATAGTAATCACTGAGGCTAAACTATCATAAATTCTCAAAACCTCACTTCTAAATTGTAGAAAAGAGCCAAATATATATATGCAACTGTGTCGGGCAACGCTAGACACTAATAGATTAGTGTAGTTGAAGTAGAATGTAAAAAACGTGTTAAAAAGTGAAAAGGACATGTACCGGATAAGATTGTCGCTCGAGCGACAAGTCCATCGCTCGAGCACCAAGCAGGCGACATGTGAGTGACCAAATATGGAGAGAAAATCTGCAAGTGTTGCTCGAGCGGCCAGTTAGCGGTAAACTAGCGAAAATGCGACAACTTTTTTTCCCAATCCATAATTTCAACACATTCAAGTTCAATACAAATTCTAACTCCCAATAGGACTTCCAAGTAGAATTTCAACTTGAATAAGACCCCAATAGCATTCCAAATTGAATTCTTCTTGACATGCACTTCAATTAGAATTCTTCAATTACTTCAACAAGGAATTCGGGCCACGCCCTAATTTTAACAAACAGAATCAAATATAATTCAAATATTGCCAAGAATAGTAAGCTAATTACAACACATATCTAAGCTTCCTGAGTCTGCCTTTGTTCTAAACTCGATAACAAGAAAACCAGAAGGAGAGAATATGGATGAATTTGCTTAACGTATAAACATATGGATGGTCAGGAAAAAGAATATTGCATTAACAGAGACAGAGTTTAACTTGCATAAAAGGTTCAACTATTGTTAAATTACAAATTAAGAAAAATCACTACCACGAAATATTGCAGACTCCAAATTATAAAAAGATACAAGTAACAATTAAAAATCTGATTTAGGAATTCTAGCGATGGCTTCGAATTGTTCCACACTAGAATATAGGAATGCCATTTTTTTCTTTTCCAGAAGTCACTTACTGATTAAGAGATGCCGTCATTCTTGGCTCTCAAGTCCTAAAAGGCTACATTGGATTTTCTTTGGGGATGCTGTGATTATTATGACGGTCATGGAGGCGGTATGAATGGGCATTGGTGGTGCTGCGATGAAGGTGGGATTTGGGTTCTTCCAATTTAAATTTCAGTTTCTTTCTAATTGTTTTCTATTAGAGCTACTAAAATCAAGAATGGAGATGCCAAATGCCAAAGAATTTAAAGGTTGGGATTAGGAGAGCAAAAAAATTGAAAAACTATAAATTCAGTCCGTGAAAGACGTGCTAAACAAGTAAAATTTGTCAATTGTTTAAACATTCATTTCAATTTTCATATTTCAAACACGTTGGCATAACTTTAATGGATGGTGAACAATGCATGCCGAATCTTGCAAGATAGCAGATTAACTCAATCAACGCAGATTATACGACTAGACTAACTTGGCACAAGCAAACACTCAGGACTTTGTACACTATATATTGAATAATTTTATCTAAAAATTTAAACTAGACGTATATGAGAATAACAAAAGGTCATGAGTCATATTACCACCTCCACCAATTATAAAAAATTCCCTTATCAAACTTTTGATTTTAAAAAAATGATAACCTGTCTACATGTGTTAAATAAATAAGTAATTCTTCATTAGCTTTTAAATGAGGTAGTTCTATAAACAATTTTGTTGATTCTTAAATGTTAAAATATTCTGAGAAGTAGCTTTTATTTGTAGAAAACAAACATATTACAAACACATTTCACATTACTCGGAGGATGAACTATGCATGAGTGTACTTTCAATTTCCACATAGCTCAGCTCAACAAGCTTGCCTTCTTTGATCACCACCATATGAGCAACACGTCATAATGATTTAAAATTAATGCAGCAAGCAATCCAAATCAACTTTCCTATATACAAAATCACAACACATTACACAATAAGAAAATTTTGCTGGGTAGGCAAGTTTCGATACTCAGTTCGAGGCTATTTCAAGCCGTTCAAGAAAGCGGATCATAGAAAAAACACTTCTCTTGTGGGGTCCTCCTCATATTTTCGATGCTGTCATTTCAAAATGTCTGCTTCAACTGCTCTTTCATATCCCAAAAAGAAAAGTTGGCTTGATGAGCGCAGATGAGGAGATTTCGTTTTGGGTCACCATCATATGAGCAATATCCTGTAACAACCAATAATTTAATGCATCAATCCATCCAAATCCACTTTCTATATATGCAGAAATATATACAAGAAATATTTACAGGAATGATAAGCTAATTACTAGGTATACCTGCCTGTATAATGCAAAAAAATGAGATCTCTGATTTGTTTCTTCATGGGTCTTCAAGATAAATTCAATGGAGAAAGAGTAGAAGGTAGGAATATGGGTAATATTTTGCTTAATGTATGAGAAAAGGGATTTTCATTAACAAATACATAGTTGCCAATGCACGAGCAATTTGTACATTGTAAAGCGTTCTGTTTTTCTGTTTGATGGGAAAACATATTTGTTCAATCTCACATAAAAGGTACAATGATTGATGACTAATTCCAAGTACAAATAAACCATGTAAAATTTTGTTAGAAGCAATTATATTATTTTCCTTTCTATACAACAAAAAACACGAATGTAAACTAAAACACAACAAAGAAAGAGCTTAAATGATCGTCCCACAAAATAGAAAATTGTCAGCCAGTTAGCTAGTACCAGGACACTGCATATTATCACATCACATGGAAAAACGTCGTTAAAAAAAATCTACATGGGAAAAGAATTGATGAAAATCTATAGAAATATACATCCAACTCAAATTTAAAACAAAAATCTGAGATTGTAATTTGACTATAGAATCGATCATCAGCTCTCATGTAGCTTTATATCTTCATTTTCTTCAAGCACAGTGTCATAAGGTCAGATTTCCTACACTATAAATACTAGACACCGTACGGCCTTAACGTTCACAATTCCCGTCCCTACGAGAAAACGCTAAGTCAGCCTCTCAACGCCCCCAAAATAATTCTACCAAGTAGGCTAGTTCACTACAACTTTGAGTAAAGGATTTTGAAGTAAAGAAACAAGAAAGATTTGGGGGAAAACTCCATCTCATAAATATCCCATGAATTATATAAATATATGAACCCCCCATAAATTCTGGGAATTACATATATGACATGAATTACATGAATGCCATGGATCCCATAAATCTTAGGAATTACATGCATTCCACATACCAATTTATAAAGAGAACACATCTCTATTTATAGGTAAAATCTCATGCAAGTGCCTTGGATTAATGGCTAGGATCAATCCTCATCCAAGGATCCATAATTCTTGCAAGTTGCCTCTAAACCTCATAAGACCGAAGAGAAGTCAAGTTGGAATTGACTTTATGCAAGTGGAATGTCTCTACAAAAATCTCATGCTAGACATGTCCCTTTCATAGTCATCAATTTGGCTTTGGCTTCTTCCCTTGGCATTTCTCTTGCAAGTGGATTAAGTAGCCAATTTGTACAAGACATTCCCAAAATATCCCAGCATTCTGTCCATGGTATTTCTCCTTAGAAAACCATCTGGTGTGCTGGAAAAACCATCCATGTCATGCCCATGTCACTCCATGTCACAAAGACTGCAAGCTGTGTGCTGTCATCACTGCAGTCTGTGTATGGCAATGTCCTGTCTGCATCCTGGGAGCTGCCTGCAATCAAGTAGGCTAGTTCGCTACAACTTTAAGTAGATGATTTTGAAGTAAAGAAACAAGTAAGATTTGTGGAAAACTCTATCTCATAAATATCCCATGAATTATATAAATATATGACCCCCATAAATTCTAGGAATTACAATCTGCCTGCAATGTCCGCCTGTGTTGCAGCCGTGTCGCCATGGCTGCCTGTACACCTGAATTTTTCAGACACGATCTGGACATGAACCTGCCACCACCTGGACACGAACCTGTCACCATGGACACGAGTCATCTCTTCACCATTTTAGGTGACACCGGCATTACCATATACCTTTGATGCTTAGACCTAATCAACCATAGGTCTAACTCATTTTCCCACTTCGTGCCATGACATCCCCGTGCCATGCTTGACACCAAGTCACCACCATGTGGTCCGTCACACTCTCCCCCACCTATTCCGCTAACGCCCTCGTAGCGGAACGTGTTCGTCATTTCCTCATACGACACACGCCCTGCATTGTCCTTCCCGTCAATGAGATCAAATGTTCTTTCTACTTGCAGTACCTTTCCTTGATGGATGGATGTCCACAGTGCTCCATGCACCTCTTCCCATTGCAACCTCTTACATGCCACGTTTGATGCCAACCTTCACCCTTAACAACACTGCTGTAGTTCCTCGGCTGGACGACTCCCTCGGTCGCTTGACACCAATCCTTCACCCTCAGCATCATTTGTTGCAGTTCCTCGGCTGGATGACTCCTCCGGATGTTCGACGCCAAACCTCACCCCTAGCACCACGACTTGGGTTCCTCGGATGTATGACTCCTTTGGTCATAGCGTTCCCACGCTTGTCGAATATTTTGAACATCAATGCTTCCTTTTCGGAATCTTTGGACAATGATTCATGAGATTCTACCCGATCATCAATATTTGCTATGATTGGATCAAGTTTGCCCTCCCTGGCAATAGTTTACTGAGTCTTACTTTTACTCCGTGTCTTCTTTGCTTCAATTTGGGCATCACCACGACCCATTTCCTTGATCTCAACAGTTTGTTTGTAAATCCGTCATGATAATATTTTCTCCGCAAGAACATACGACATTGTCCCATAACAACACTGCATGCTCGAATGGACCCGTTATGATACCACTTGTCATGGGGTCAGATTTTCTACACTAGAAATACTAGATACCGTCCGGCCTTAATGTTCACAATTCCCATCCCTACGAAAAGACGCTAACTCAGCCTCTCGACACTCCCAAAATAATTATACGTTAAGTCAGCCTCTCGACGCCACCCAAAATAATTCAATCAAGTAGGCTAGTTTGCTACAACTTTAAATAGAGGATTTTGAAGTAAAGAAACAAGTAAGATTTGTGGAAAACTCTATCTCATAAATATCCCATGAATTATATAAATATATGAACCCCCATAAATTCTAGGAATTACATATATGCCATGAATTACATGAATCCCATGGATCCCATAAATCCTAGGAATTACATGCATTCCACATACTAATTTACAAAGAGAACACATCTCTATTTATAGGCAAAATTCCATGCAAGTACCTTGGATTAATGGCTAGGATCAATTCTCATCCAATGGTCCATAATGCTTGCAAGTTGTCTCTAAACCTCCTAAGACCAAGGAGAAGTCAAGTTGGAATTGACTTCATGCAAGTGAAATGTCTCTACAAAAATCTCATGCTAGACATGTCCCTTTCATAGTCATCAATTTGGCTTCGGCTTCTTCCCTTGGCCTTTCTCTTGCAAGTGGCTTAAGTAGCCAATTTGTACAAGACATTCCCAAAATATCCCAGCATTCTGCCCATGGTATTTCTCCCTAGAAAACTACCTGGTGTGCTGGAAAAACCGTCCATGTCATGCCCATGTCACTCTATATCACACAGACCGCAAGCTGTGTGTTGATGTGCTGCCTGTGTACTGCCATCCATGCAGTCTGTATTTGGCAATGTCCTGCCTGCAATCTGCCTGCAATGTCTGCCTGTGTTGCAGTCGTGTCGCCAGGCTGCCTGGACACCCGAATTTTCCAGACACGATCTGGACACGAACCTGCCACCATGGACACGAGTCATCTCCTCACCATTTTAGGTGACACCGGCATCGCCATATACATTTGATGCTTAGACCTAATCAACCATAGGCCTAACTCATTTTTCCACTTCATGTCATGACATCCCCGTGCCATGCTTGACACCAAGTCACCACCATGTGGTCCGTCACAACAGTGTGTGAATTATGAAATGCAAAAATGCAACGGTTGAACTAATACTCGAGAATATCAACCAACACATCTGGCATATTGATCGATGGTTATTTTAAATAGCTCACATCTGCAAAAAGCTGAATGTAAATTATTATTGTCCACTAATTACCTACTTCTAGAGTTCTGCTTACAAGATAATAAATGTTACCGAAAGTCTTTTTCTTTACAACTACCTTAAAAACATGGGTTCTTCTTTACCAAAAAAATTCCCTTAAAACCTTTAAACCAAGTTGGAGCATTATTTTGCTCATGCATCACTATATCTACTATGGGGGTGTGGGTGGGTGTGTGTGTGTGTGTGTATTCTTGCAAAAAACAAAGGGATCACATTCATCCATACCAACATTTGTCATTATAAAAGGAAAAGGGGTCACATCTGTTCATATTACAACCGTTTAGTTGTCATTTATCTCAGGTGATGATATTTCCAAAAACAAAGTCCGATTTTACAACCAACCAATTTTGCACTGTAGCAAGTGAGGATTTGCACATTTTTCCCATCTCTACCTTCCTATCATATCTAAGGGATTCCTCAGTTTGAAGAAGCAATGTCACTTAATCATTGTCAAACCTTTCTCTTTGACCAACAACCTTGCAAGGAAAAATGGGTAAGAAATATTAACAATATTAAATGAGAACTAGATTAGGAAAGTCCCGCTCCTTTAGCTATCGTGTCTGTAAGAATTGCAAGACTACATTCTAATTAACAGGTTAACCTTCTTTACCTGATAGTCCATTATGGATCCTTCCCAAATGCAGTCCAAAAAACTCTAATCAGTTCTTTGCATGAACAATCAATGCGTTAGAACTAAACCACACATATTCGAAGAAACATGTACCATGGTACATTCCTGATTCACCGAGGCTAAAGATTAATAAAATTCAATAACTATGGCATTCAAATTAGATTTAGAATGTTAATTATTTTAGTTGTTCGCTTACGTCATAGTTATTGATCCTATAAGGAACATTTCAAAATTCAGTGTATTGCACAAGTTGTTACGAGCTTCTTCACTTATATCTTACAGTACTGAAAAAGTAATCACTTACATAGTTGGCATCCCTATGGCATAAAGTGGATTCTTGACAGCATATTCAACATACAAGTTATAGATGTACTTCGAGGATTCCCTTAAATCACCAGTCCTTGGAGGAGTAACAAGGATGATCTATAGAACATAGAGTGTTTCATAAGAAACAGCCATAAATTTAATTTATAACGCCAGGCTAAATGAAATCAACATCACTGTTAGTAAAAGAATTATTTCAATCCAACATAAGTCATGGATGATATACTTGCACAGGTAATATAAGTATCAACTGCAATATCTACCAATATATATTACCATAATTTAAGAATAAAATTTCATGCGGCTCTCAAATATATTATC
Organism: Fraxinus excelsior; assembly: GCA_019097785.1. NCBI lineage: Eukaryota > Viridiplantae > Streptophyta > Magnoliopsida > Lamiales > Oleaceae > Fraxinus > Fraxinus excelsior. The sequence continues at coordinate 8,778,950 of CM032629.1, forward strand.
AGAAATCAAACACATTTTACGAAAATCAACCACGTCTCTTCCAATATAGTATGCTGACTATTAGCTATAATCAAGCAATCATGCATCTTCCTGTAATCAAGCAATCCCGTCTCTTCCAATATAGTATGTCTTCCAAACTCTTATAAATTGGTCTATATTTTTCATCCTTATTCGATGTATCTACTGTCACGCGTTTTCTATAACCTGAATTTATATCGCAAGTGTACGGAGTTAAGTTTTGTAATACAGTAGTAGAGTTAAGTGTCGAACCCACATGGATTGTAATTTAATTCCTACCAAGTACTATAGTTATTTTAGCTTTTACTTTATCTAGACGAGCCAAATCTCAATTCAATGTTTTTATCCTAAAATAATATGAACATGTAATTATTCGAATGAAATGAAAACAATTTATAGGAGAATATCAATGCGAGAAAGTATAGAGATTGATTTCACCTCACTATCAACAATGTTTTTCAACTTATATAATTATTTCTATCGATTTTTTCCTCAATTCATAGGCAAGTATCATAAATTAAATTCTATTCTCGAGTGTCAAATAGAACCTATTTCTATATTTTATTCCGAATTAATGCTATAGAAATTATAAGCACATGATTCTTAAATGAAATAAACCTCAAATGAATTATACTTTCTATCGAAACCTATAATTTTCTAGGTTGTGTTATTCTTAGATCACGTCTAAATTTTCCTCTCTCGAATGTTGAAGTTTAAAGCATCAAATTATTCAATTATTGTCAGGTAATTGAAAGCAATGCGCAAGAATTAACACAAATGAATTAACGGGAAAATCAAATGAATTAACTATAAAAGAAGCCAAACATGCCTCAAGTTCAGTTACATCAAACCCTAGATGTTAAAATTAGCTCATGACTACTAAAAACAACATATTAAAATCCGAATTAAAGAACATGGAGCAAAAAAAAAAATAAGAAAAACTCTTTTGCTGCTTGAATTCTCCTCCAATTTCTTGTTATTTTCTCTCTAGATCAATTCTCATTCCTCTTGTCTTCTAAGCCGTTGTTTCCTCCTTCAATTAGGTCTTCCAACCTGTATTTATAGCCTCATAAGATAACAACATGGATTGGAGTTGGGTCGAGCTGAAAAAATTATAAACACAAGTTTTTTTTTTCTCGCACCGCGGTGCCTAGCTCGCTGTCTTCATTTCTGTTTTCTTGGGCGCTATGGTGCCCAGTTCCCTTCCTTATTTCATTTCAAGTTTTTCTTCGTTTATTACACTCATAATTTATCACCTAACAGATTCTACATGAAACTCTGTATGTATTCGTCCGAGAGTTGTGAAATGAACACTGTCCAATAAAATAAAATAATCATCAAAAGAAAGTCACATATAATTGATAAAAGAATGAAGTTGTCCACAATCAACATGAAGGAATAAACAAAAGATATCATAAAAAAAGATGCTATTCTGAAGAAAAATAACAATTATAATCAAACTAAAATTTCCAAAACGCGTTTTAAGTGTTTTCAAAATAATTTTTCAAAATTTCAAAAAGAACACATTTTCAACAATTTCAAAATGAACACTTAAAACACAAAACCAAAAATGAATTCAAAACACAAAACTAAAATAATATGAACATGTAATTATTCGAATGAAATGAAAACAATTTATTGGAGAATATCAATGCGAGAAAGTCTAGGGATTGATTTCACCTCACTATCAACAATGTTTTTCAACTTATATGGTTATTTCTATCGATTTTTTCCTGGATTCATAGGCAAGAATCATAAATTAAATTCTATTCTCTATTGTCGAATAAAACCTATTTCTATATTTTATTCTGAATTAACGCTATAGAAATTATAAGCACGTGATTCTTAAATGAAATAAACCTCAAAGGCATTATACTTTCTATCGAAACCTATAATTTGTTAGGTTATGTTATTCTTAGATCACGCCTAAATTTTTCTCTCTCGAATGCCGAATTTTAAAGTGTCAAATCATTTAATTATTGATCAAGCAATTGAAAGCAATGCGCAAGACTTAACACAAATGAATCAACGGGAAAATCAATTGAATTAACTATAAAAGAAGCCAAACATGCCTCAAGTTCAGTTATATCAAACCCTAGATATTAAAATTAGCTCATGACTACTACAAACAACATATTAAAATCCGAATTAAAGAACATGGAGAAAAAAAGAATAAGAAAAACTCTTTTGCTGCTGAATTCTCCTCCAATTTCTTGTTATTTTCTCTCTAGATCAATTCTCATTCCTCTTGTCTTCTAAGTCGTCGTTTCCTCCTTCAATTAGGTCTTCCAACCTGTATTTATAGCCTCATAAGATAACAACACGGATTGGAGTTGGGTCGAGCCGAAAAAATTATAAACACAAGTTTTTTTTTCTCGCACCGCAGCGCCTAGCACGTTGTCTTCATTTCTGTTTTCTTGGGGGCTGTGGTGCCCAGTTCCCTTCCTTATTTCATTTCAAGTTTTTCCTCATTTCACCTCCTTCCATGATCATTATCTCAGCTCCATTCCAAGCTCGAAAATACTTCATTTTCTTCAATGCATTTAAACTACAAAAGAACATGAACACACACATCAAAATGCACATAAGCGCTCAAGAACATGCCAAAAACTACGATTTAAATATATTTGTTTAATAGGTTAATTACACTCATCATCTATCACCTAATAGATTCTACATGAAACTCTGTATGTATTCGTCCTAGAGCTGTGAAATGAACACTGCCCAATAAAATAAAATAATCATCAAAAGAAAGTCACATATAATTGATAAAAGAATGAAGCTGTCCACAATCCACATGAAGGAATGAACAAAAGATATCATAAAAAAGATGATATTCTGAATAAAAATAACAATTATAATCAAACCAAAATTTTCAAAACGCGTTTTGAGTGTTTTCAAAACAATTTTTCAAAATGTCAAAAATAACACGTTTTCAACAATCTCAAAATGAACACTTAAAACACAAAACCCAAAATGAATTCAAAACACAAAACTGAAACACAAAAAGAATAGTCTCTTCATTTCTCAAGGGCTGGCCTTGAAAGTTTTGAGGCCCTAGAAGAAAAATTATCATGAGGCCTCTACACATAATTTTTTTGCTAGCGTATTAGCATCAAACGTGGCTGAATTCAACAATTTTTAATGATGGTAACATTAGACCTATAGTACTCACTCATCATTTGATTCGTTCGACAATAAATTTTCATGCTCAAAAAGGAAAAATCATATTTACCCATTAAATTAAAATAGGGCCGTCCGTGGGTCGGTTCCGTTCGATTATATTTGATTCCAAAATTTTTGGGTTTTTAATAAATGGAACCGTCGGGTCCAAATATAATTATAGAACCGTTCATGTTCGCTTCGGTTCGGTTTCGTACCATAATTAAATTTTTTAACATTTTCAGCAACACCACATAAATATAACTAATAACATTTCATTCGTAATTTTTACAAATTAACGTAACACAATTCAAAAATATATAAATAACTAGCTGTTAAATAACATTAATTCAATAAATACAAATACCAAAAAGTAAATATTAATATTAAAATGTCGGTGATCCATATCAATAATTCATTTGGGCTAATGAGCTTTAAAATTAAAATTATGAAATGATCTGATGTATTTAATTAATTTGTTAATTTATTTAAAAAAAATAAAATAATTTAATTAATTCAATAAAAAAATTATTTAGTTTCGGTTCTTCTTCGATTCATGGTCTAGACCCGAGAACCGATGACCCGAGACCCGACCCAAACTCATCGATTTTCGATTCGGGTACCCATTCAGATATTTAACTTACGAAGAACCGCTCAATTCTGTTCGGGACTTTTGAACACCCCTAAATTAAAATACTTATGATATAATACAAAAAAAAAAAATATGTATCATATATAATACATATTATATAAAACAATACAAAACATGTCTTATTGTAACTAATTAGTTTTCTTGAAATTCCTAAATTTCTTAATTCCTTAAACTGTCTGTTAATTAATCTTGAAATGTTCCAATAATGAAGCTAATTTGTATTATTTTTCTTTATTAAAAATTATTTATTTTCCCTTAAAACTAAATGTACTTTCAGAATAAAACATTTCATATGAAATAATTGTTTTGAGCTTTAAAATAAAATAAAATTGAGGCCCCTTATATCTTGAGGCCCATGGCCACGGACAATTCATATGAGGGAAAAATTCATATTTAAGGTGTATTCTTTACCTCAATTTAAAAGTAAGGTAAATAGTTTGTAAATTCAAAAATTAGGGTTTTTTTTTTCTAATATAATATAATTAACACATCCCCACCTCCACCACCTCTACCGTTCTGGGGACTATTCCGGCAACCGTTCCGACCACCACTCTTCTCCGACGATCGTTCCGGCGACTATTCCGACGACCGTTCCACAGACTGCTCCGATTCCAACAATTATTTTCGCGGTTACAGTTCAAAAAATTTATTGGTCACAGGTCACATATTTCAAAATTAGTTGGTCACATATCAAAATTTATAGGTCACACAGTCACAGATTTCCAAAATTAATTGGTCACAGATTTTTTCACGGTCACAGACTATATAATTTTTAGGTCACATGTAACAAAATGGTTGGTCACGGGTTATATTTTTAGTCACAGATCATCGACTTTTGGTCACATAGGCCAAATAGTGGGTCACATACCACTACCACTTTCGACCACCCTCACCTTGGCACCACCACAACAGCACCAACGCCACACCACCACAGTCACCATCACCACAGTCGACCTCCACCACAGTCACCACAGTCACCATCACCATCACCACCACAACACTACCACCACAGCCACCATCACCGCAGTCACCATCACCACATCGACCTCCACCATCACCACAGTCGACCTCCACTGCCACTGTTACAATCGGCTGCCATTACCACATCCCAAGCAGATTCACTACCATTACCGGCATCTCACCTAATCAATATTATTTCATTTTGTATTTGAACAGTTGCAATTACAGCTCCCAACCAGCGCCATCTCGTTTTTTGTTCAAATTATTGACCTAGAAGGAACACACTACTGCAATGCCAAGCAGAAAACTCTCCCAACAATTCACCCGCCAATCGAGATGGGGCTAGGAATGGGAATAGCAGCAGCGATTTCATCGCTGCTGCGATTCGTCGAGGCGTTGGGAAGAGGGAGGGAAGGGAGGTGAAGGCGGCGGCCAGTAGAGATCGCTGCTGTGATTCGTCAAGGCGCTGGGAAGGGGGAGGGAGGAGAGGTGGAGGCGGCGATCAGTAAAGAGGGGGGAGGGAAATGGTGGAGAGAGAGAGAGAGAGAGAGAGAGAGAGAGAGAGAGAGTTAAGAGATGGATTAGGGTTTGGGTAGATTTAGGTTTGATATTTAAAATAAAATAATTGACTTTTGAATAATTAAATTTTCAACCTAATTTTTGAATTGGTGTATATTATACACCTGATTTTTTATAATTTCCCTTCATCATATGAAATAATTGTTTTGGGCTTTAGAAAAGAAATTTGAGGCCCCATTGTACCTTGAGCCAGAACCGGGCCTGCATTTCTCTCTATTTTGAGTAAAAGTTCCTAGATCAAATCAAAATTCTCCAACAATTATTCGTGCACCCAATCAGTATAGTTGAATTTGAGGTTTTATGATCTGATGAGTGCATTAATCCATGTATCGTCCCGAGTTGACCCATATCGGACTGTTAATAACGTTGAGGTTTCGTTTATTTGCATTTACCGCCAGCCAGGGTTTTCACATGGAAAGTGGAAATTTGTTTAACTGGTCCTCTAATTTATTGCTTCAGTGTTAACTACTTGGTCCCAACCCTTTTTTTCTCATAATTGCGCAGTTGTCAATAATTTAAGCCTCTATTTGATTTAGATAAATTTAATGATTTATGGTTAAATTTTAATCAACATTTTGGCAAAACAAAACACGAGTTAAATCTCTATAATATGGTCATCATATGTTTAATTTTATATATAAAGAGAAATTTTACTTACCTATTTGAATTAGTAACTAGAATCTTGAAGTAAATCATATTTCCACAAGGATTACGTAACAAATTAACAAAACCTAAGATAGTTTCGAACAATGGGACCATTTGTCAACTACAATTATAAGTGAATGAGACAATATGCTCCTTCAAAAAGATTGGAGACCATCTCGTTACCAAGACAATAGTTTAGGTATCATACTATTTCTGTAACCCTTTCTTGGTAAGTTAATTTATGATAATTGATGAAACAAAGACGTTCACACATGGTTCTATATATCCCTATCCCTAACAAATATAAAAGACGCAGTTTTGTACTTTTTCGTCGCTCAAAACAACGTCGATTACCTTTCGATATAAAACGCTGGAAACAGATGATTGTCTTCCCAATTGCTTGCTCCACTAATTTCCCAGATTGTAAGAGCTTTCTTCTCTTCCATAAATTCAAAAATTCATCACTTTCTTGACGGTGGAAATCGGGGCAATATCTTCAAAGTTTCGACTCAAAATGATTTCTGTCTGAAAATATAAACCACAGGATCTTCTCAAAGTCTAACAACCTACTGATTTTACCTTCGATTTCGAAAAATTTGTGTCCAGTTTTGATTCCGGTGGTGTTGTGTACCATTCTTCTGTATCTTTGTACAAATTGTTTCTTATTTGGTTTCTTGGGAAGTTTGATAAGGGGTATTCCATCGATTCAAAGTTGGGTCTCAAAATATAAACCCTAAAATCCCAAATTCGGATAACTCACCGACTTTAACTTCGATTTCTGAAAAATGACGGAATTTAATCCTTCTTTGGTAACAAATTTGAACTACCGACTTCAATCTATCGCAGGTAAGCCGAATATTTCGGAGAAACTTTAAATCATTTGCTTCAATTGATGAAATCTGTAATTTATATTGAAGTAATTTTTTCAATTGACTCCCTTATGTTTATATTTTATTGTTCCAATTGTAAAGTTCAATTATGCTTTACAAATTGCAGTGCGCATGTTTTGTTTAATTGAAACCAAATGGTTTATTTTCTTAGAGTTGGAGGAATTTGTTTTATCAATTATTAAAGCTATATTTTATTATATTCAGTTATTTATCTTATGGATGACACTGATAGTTGTGGTGAATTACGAAGAAAACGGTGCAGAGAAATGTATCCCCAAATAAAAGACAGTCGAAATTTCCGCCGCCGAGAAATGCCCAAGCAAAAGAGCAATTAGCGCAATCAAAATATCTTGAAGCTGAATGTATTATTCATACAGAAATAATTTACAGGATTTATTCAGAAAGTTTATTATATATGTTAATTCATAAATAGCTTTATTTATTTCCTTTTTATTCATGTTATCAGTGTAGCTCTTTTATTGAATTTCATTCCACTTGATTCATGTGTACTAATTTAGTTGTAAAATTATTGAAATAGGCATGCCATTTTCCCTTTTTTATAGTATGTGTATTAATATCGTGTACGAATTAGATCTCATATAGATAGCTTTCTTTATTTCCTTTTTATTTATGTTATTAATGTAGCTCTTCTATTGAATTTGATTCCACTTGATTCATGTGTATAATTTGGTAATTTAGTTGTAAGACTATTGAAATAGGCATGCCATTTTCCCTTTTTTTTATAGTATGTGTATTAATTCTGTGTATGAATTTGATACATTGACGAATATTTTGAAGATTTTTTTTTTTTATTTTACGATATATATAATAAATATTTTTTGCTATTTTACCTACATGAACATGATATTGGACAAGCTGGTTTTATGCCTTAGAAAATAACAATATTTGTATCTATTAATTTTAATTCAAATATCTTTTATTGTAGTTACCAGTTGTAGTGATGGTGTATCTTCAACCGCTTGAATTTCTAGAGAAGATGTCAATAGTCAGTATGTAAATGAGGAACATAGATTTACATCTGATAATGAGGGTGTACAAAATAATCGACAAACTCCAAATTTAACCACGCAAAATATTCCTAGTAAATCTTATTTGTTATCACAGCCTACATTCTGTTTACATTGTGGTGCAAAAAAGTTCCAAGGAGAAAGTAAAGGGTTTTGTTGTTCAAATGGCAAGATTAAATTACACATACATAATGTACCTAATAAATTATATGATTTGTTTACTTCAAATTCCGTCGAATCATTAAATTTTAAGAAAATTGCAAGAAGTTATAACATTCATTTTGCATTCACGTCTTTTGGTGTCAAGTATGACAGATTTTTGTAAAAGGAATAAAAACATTTATACATTTAGAATTCAAGGACAAGTTTATCATTATATTAACCAATTGTTACAATCAGACAATAATCCAAATTATTTACAGTTATATTTTTATGATACTAATTATCAAATCGATTAAACATTTCTGAAAAATTTTGTGAATCAACTTTACAGATGTTAATTAATATATTAAGCGTTAATCCTTACTCTAGATTTTTGCGATCATTGAGCAATATTGATAGTTTATATACATGTCGAATACAAATAATATGCGATCCAAGTTTAGATCAAAGAGTATACAACACTCCAACATCTTCACAAGTAGCTGCATTTTAGGTTGATGATGATGCAACTACAAATAACAAAACTCGTGATATATCAATTTAGGGTCATTCTGGTACTTCATATAGAGTGCATTACTATTTTGGGTGCTATGATCCTCTTCAATATCCATTGCTATTCCCTTTTGGTCAATCTGGATGGCATGAAGGTATTGAAAGAGTGAATAAACAAATTTACCGTTTTCCTACTGAAATGAACCTTCTAAACATCAATACCATAAATTCTCCAAATGAATTGATTGAAAGATAAACTAAAGGTTAATTATCTTCCAATTGGTCTTTTATTATTTTTATTTTTATTTTGCTTATTATATTATATTATGAAAGATTTTTTTTATTTTTTTCCCTGTAGTTATGAAGAAAAGAAATACGCGGTTACATGTGTCTTGTCGTGAATATTATTGCTACAAATTACAAATTCGAGATTCAGGTACATCTTTTTTGCTCCATACTGGTAGATTATTTCAAAAATATGCTGTTGATATGTATGTAAAAATTGAAACTTCTAGATTGAATTATTTTTGTAATAATCAAAAACAAATACGATATGAGCTTTATCAAGGAATTGTTGATAGCGTTGACATTGGTGAAAATAGGGGATATAAGATAGGTAGAAGAATTGTTTTGCCCTCATACTTACTATTTGATAGTACTATATATGACGATGAAGAAGATTTTTGTTTTTTCTTATTTTATCTTGTTATGTGGTAGATTACTAGATATGAAGTTGGGGCAACTTGATATTTTGTTGTTCACATGTAATATAGAATTGGCCTATATGCATAATTACTTCTTATTTGGGGGTTCAATCTATTTCCATGTTGATTAATGGGCATCTTTTCTCGTCAGAGTGTATCTGATGGCACCCTAATTGAAAAAGCTCATATTCTGTTTTGTCAAAACCTTGAACCTCTCAGGATCTCTGTGTGTTTGCATTTGGGTAATGGGGGCTTGAAGAAGTTTCCATGGACTCTACAACCATAGACCTATAAACCATGCTATCTTATGCATCCAAAAATACGCAGACTTGAATTATTTAGGTACTAAGCTATAGATAATATCCACATTGGCAGTCAATCATGTGAAGAGTTTTATTTATATTGAAGCCGACAAGCAGTACGATATCAATGAGGTATTCATCTTGCTCGTTTGTAAAATCATTATTTTATTTAGGTGCTAATTATTTTATTGCGTTTTTTGTTTTGCAGTTGTGTTAACCTTATTATTTATGAATACAGGCATGTAAAGGACTTTACACTTTTTATCCAAGTCGAGTGACCATAGTACTTCCCAATGAAATCCATCATTTGCTCTCCATCAAGAGCAAGTCCAATGCAATCTCCGAGGGCATGTGGCCGTGTAAAAAATGGAAAATATAAGGGCGATCTTGCGCAGGTATGGTCTTACTCATGTATCAAAATATTAATCATAATCCATATTTATTTTTTGTTTATTTTCACTTTGCTAACAATTGCTTTGCTTTTTTCCTTTTGGCAAAGAAACTATTAGCTTATTTTTGTTAATTGTTTCAATTATGCTTGCACTCCTAAATAATTGCCATGGATGCTTAAATAACAATGACTATTTATTGGAATAATCCACCGAATGCTTTCTTTATATAGTTTCATTGGAATGTTAAGGAAAGTTCTAAGATATCAAAATATTTAATACTGTTTGTTTTGAAGCATAATTACATCGAGGAATTTGTTTATTTTTTCTAATGAGGACTTTCATTATCAAAAGGTAATTGGAATTCAGGAATTCTATGAGCTCTAGGTAGTCTCTTTAATTATATATTATCCCAAGTTTTGTCTTCAATAATTATCTTCTGTCTAGATTGTGAGCGTATATCTGTAGTATCTTGAGTATTAAGTTTTCTGAAATCAGATGATGAACTAATTAGCTCGGTCAAATGCTTTTTCAAGTAGGACATTCTTAATTCAGTGACCTGATTATTGACTGAATTTTCCATGCAGAACTATGAAGAAAATAGAAGACAAAGATGCAGAAGCTTATTTCTTGTGCGATCACTGTGTTAAGGTTATCCATTTTCGAACTTTGGAGAGACCTAAGGAAGATGAATTCTGCCTAGAGTTGTGAGTACTTTCCAATACCATTATTGTGGACAATGGAGGAGACGATTTTTTTTTTTTTATGTATTTCTGAGTAACATCAAGCAGATGTGTTTTTATCCATTTTGGTATAAATCTTTAGGGCAGAGAACCACACTTATGATGATGTTGTGGAAAGCCTAACCAAACGTGTTCTTAGATAGTGAAGTTAGGCCATTTAGTTTATTTTCGTTTATCATACAATTATAGACATTTGATTAGTTGATCTACTTAGACGCATGATGATTGGATATGTTGCTTTCAACTTAATCTTGTATATCTTTATTTGCAAGCTTTATAGCTATTGCCATGTTGTTGCATTGCTAGGATAAGTACAAGAATAATGATCGTACTTTATGCTATGAATCAATTTTCTGGTAAAATTAATTTTATTCACTGCACAAATAATCTTTTACTTTTAATTTAATAATTCTACTGAATTTATTCATATTTTTAGGGTGTTTTCCTGTTGGTCGATGGAAATTATTCCGAATCAAAATTTGAAAAACATGGGGGATGCATCATCACCAGGTCGGAGCTCTACAACAATGACGGACCTGAACATCGACACTCTGGTGCAGTGCGCCAGTTACCTGAGCCTCTGGGACCTCTCAAACATAGCGATGTCGTGTAAATATCTTCAAATGGCTACCTATTCTGATTCAATCTAGTAATCCCCTTTCAGGTTTTTTTAATTTCTTTACCTTTTGTTAGGCAATTTTTGGTTTTTCTAATAATTTATTCTGATATTTGTACTAATTTGTATTTCGCTGTGATTTTGTAGTGGGATTTAATAATTTGCTATTTTAATTGAAATTGTTTTCAATATCTAAGAACATGTTTGGTTAGGCTTTAATTTTTCTTTTTACTCAATAAATAGATTTTTTTTGAAAGTGAAATCATCTCTTTATTCTCGAGTTCTAAGAGTAGTTTTGTCTTTTCCTAAAGATGCATGTGGCTGCAAATATTGAAAGTCACATCTCTCAATGTTCAGGTTTCTCATTTAACTTGCCGGTTTACAGAGATACGTTCTCTTGGGATGTGTTTGCATATCTGTGTGAGTATGATTTTCGACCTTGTGTATCATTGGATTGGACTTGCGCACTACCTACTTATATTTCAGTAGAGAACTGGGGGACATTTGTGTATGGCCTTTATGAATCCTTTGTCTATAATTTCTTAGTCTGTTTGGTTCTAATATAGGATGACTACTTTATCTTTCTGTTTACATATTAATGGTTTCATGTGAAGTGGAATAGTTGCATTTTTTTATTGCATATTCCCAATGACTTGGCTCATAACTTAACGATGTTTGACCACATGATTCAGGGAGATACCATTTACATGTTCTATGAAACAAAAAATTCAATTACCAAGCAAGGAGGTATTGGAGTTTCCCATGGTATTCATAAGGGAGCTACATGGCAACACTTGGGAGTTTAAAATGTGGATATACTTTCTTTTTTCTGACAAAAACACCCAAGATGTTTACTGGAGGGATTTACTCCGACTCAAATCAAAGTAATTTTATGATTTTAAACATTGCAGTTTCTTATGTTTTGCCCTAAATCCCACCCATATTAATGTCATGTTAATATTTATTTATTTTCTGATTTCTTAAGATTTGTAATGTACCCAGTTAAATTTGAAATCCTTACATTTAAAAGACCGTAACTTGGATCAGAGGCAACTGAATAGATGTTCTCAATTATTTTATAATCTAATATATGATATTAAAACTTGAGTTGATTTTATCTTGCAGGAAATTGATTTGAAGAATCACAAATGGGATCACTGTTTCATTTGTGGTAAGAAATTAATCTGCTGTAGTTCTTGAACATATACTGGAGTAATATACTCGTGTATATCTCTTGATTGGTCTCAACTCACGGGCAAACTAATGGCAGTGGTCCATTTCTTGGTATTAAGCTAACATTCGAAAAATGGCTTGCACTGTTTTGCAATTGTCATTGCCAAATATCGATTTTGCAGGTATGAAGGCTTCTACGGGTATGCCAAATCAAAAGGAATGAACGTTGGTGAACCCTTATGACTTGATATCATGGTTGATGGCATAGTTCCAACAGGTACGTGACTCATCCAGTTAATTTTTTTAATCGAAGCCTAGCAGTTAGCTTGGCACCACATTCTCGAATTGAGATGAGGATTTTGATTGATTTTGTTGTTTCATTTTTATGTCATTAGCTTTTTATCATGTAGGGTCTGGACTATCCAGCTCAGCAGCATATGTTTGCTCTTCTACAATTGCCATAATGGCTGCATTTGGTATGAACTTCCCCAAAGTATCATGACCATTTGCTCACATAAATCAGATCCAATCCATTTATTTACATAAAATATTACATATCCTGATATCAGAGACAATAATTTGTGGTCCCTGGTTTCATTCATGCGGCTTACTATTTCTAGGTTTAGCATCTAATCCGTGGTGATGTCTTGCTTGTTTCTTTTTTCTTATTGGTGTTCTTTTGCTCTTTTCTAAAGTAGATATATTAAATTATAATGGTTTGACGGACATCTAATAAAAGGTCATTGTGACGCTTTCATTTCTTCTCTCCTTGTAAAGATATGTTAATGAAGGTGGGGAGTAAATGAACTAAAACCATCAGCCCTTGTAATTTATTATTGAGAATACTTGACTTTGTTAATTCTTGGATTAAACAACTACAAGTTTGTAGGCATTGAATGTTTCCTGCCTATATGCTGAGGAGTATCTGAAACAAATACATTGTTTCTCTTTGTCTATATTCTCATTTATGCTAAGTATTTAATAGCTGAATTGGTAGAATATAATATATTGGGTTAAAAATTTTACTCCTTCATTGGTTATACTCTTTTTCCTCTTGGATGAGATATAAATTTTGGCCTTTTCTTGATGAATTTAACCTAATGGCAATCCTATTTTCCAAGGGACGTTACAAGCTCATCGAAATGGTCATCGAAGAATTATAAGCTCCTCTTTAAATTAAATCTTATCTAAAATATATGATTCTTACCTTCCTGCCTTATTCATTGTCAATCTAAATTTTCCTATTTATAACTAGGTCAATTTATCTTGTAGGATGTACCCGGAAGTTCCGATTGATTACATCTACAAAAACTTATCCAGAATATCCAAATACATGATCGTTCACACTGCGATTGGCCGGTGCGAACAAATCTCAGAAAAATTGGTCGTCCAACGGTTAACTGTAGGGTGTTCAGCCTATGTTACAGAAAAGAACTTCAGATAGGTCACCCGTGCGTATTCGAGCTTGTCAACGATGAAATTCCAATGTTCATGGTGTACAAAGTTTCTCCCACCGGTGGAAGTTGGAGATTAACATAAATTATATCGATGTATTTCATGTTTAGTTATTATCTTCATTTTGTCTTATTTTGTACGAATACTATATTCTAGATAACTAAATCTGTTGAAATTTGGATTTCTAATCATCATTCCACCCTATTACATACTCAATTAAACTAAAACACATGCATTGCACGTGCCTCATCTAGTATTAAGAAAAACTAATTCGTTTTGTTACATAGGTTAATGGGGAAATAAAGAAACAGGCACAACCAACCAAATATTTGTATGGAACAAGATTTTGTTTTGGATTATCTAGATAAAACATAAATTTAAATTGGACAAAACTATAAAGACAACAACCAAGTAACAGAGCATCACAACATAGGAAAATTACAGGATGATTTCAGTATTCCCACTTCTTGAGCTCCATGCCATCCGGAGGGCTTCTTACTACCTTCGTTCATTTATCTTGCCTCTTTCTGAAGAAGAAAACACTGTTCACCCCACCCCCACCCAACCCACCTCCAAACAATATTGTGAAGGATTCTTTATCAAATCGAGAAGTTGTAAAGTTTCTGAACAAAAAGAAGCTTTAATTTCACTTCGAAAACTGACCCGCACCAAGGAGGAAACCAACAAAATTGTAAATAAATTAAAGAAGCCAACTCTATTTAATGCTAGCAGCAAAATGCATATTGAAAAAAAAAAACTAACAGTTATATATATAACTCTTCTTGAAAAATGAGAACAAACGCCTAATGTTTGGATGAATTCCAATTCAAATCGCCTAATTTTTAGAGTTCGCCGTTCCTCACTTGGGAATAGAGGAACACCTTTGCTGGGAGTTTTCAGTCGGGCACTTCCAAAGGAGCTTTTCGGGGTTGGAGTCGTTGGTGGATGGTGGAAGGGCGATGGACTTTCTGGTGTCGATTTGGTTTGGGGTTGGGGTGGGCTAGTTGAATAGTGTTTTCTTCTTCAGAAGCTTTTTTTTTTTTTTTTTTAACTAATCGTTTGATTGAAATGTGGAAAATGGTTGCAAAAAAAATATTTTATAAGGAAAAAAAATTTCTATAAATTATTTAACTGAAAATTGTAATTTATTGTGTTTGATTTATATAATTTTTCATGGAAAATATTGAAAGTTTGGTGTCAGTTTGATTTTTTTTTATGGAAATTATCCATTAAAGTGATAATGTTTTCTACTATTGGATCTAGAATTTGTTCCAATTGCGGAAAAAATTGAAAAAAAAAACTATACCGAATATCATTCGTTTGACTTTGTTTTGCATAAAAATTGTCAATAAAAGTGAATTTTTTTTTTACCATTGTGTCTAGAAAGTTTTCCAATTGAAAAAAAAAATGGAAAATATTTACCCACCAAAATATCAAGAATTTATTTTCCTAACAAATGTGAAAAATTTAGAAAATTGAAAAATATTTTTCCGAAAAAATTTTACCTATCAAACACTACAAAAGTTGAAAAATAGAAAAAAAATTCCATTTTCCATGAAAAATATAGTCTATCAAACGGACCCTAAATTATTTTGTTTTAGTTATTTTATATGATTGTTCATTGATCAAAAGGTTTATGTTCAAAGTTGGCACTAGTAAACGCTGCGTTTTTTACTTAATATTAAGGTTTGCTCCAAACACTCTATTTAATTGTCAAAAATTAAAATTTTATTCGTATTAAACTAGTATATTAATAAAAGTTTTCAAATTAAAAACTAGTATATTAATAAAAGTTTTCAAATTAAATCTCGCTATTATCATTCATTTTAATTAAGTAAAATTTAACTACAAGGTACGTAGAATTTGCAAGTTGCCAAACGTTAACGTTTTTCATAATAACTTAGAAGAGTAGAAGTTGTACTATTTACTATTTAGTTTATGGTGTTAACACATTAGAATAAGATCGATTTTAACTTGTACTTTTCTTTTAGGTAAATTGCACAAAGGGTCTCAAAATTTTGAACCCTAAAAATTGAAAATTTAATTGTTAATTTGACGATTTTTGTATTAAAGGGGTCTCAGCGGCAGACATTTGAAAGAATTGAAATCCATTGCCAGTCTGAAACTTCAGTACAATTTACCCTCCATTTTTTTTTTAAAAAAAAACCTTGTACAATAATGTAATATAAAGTACGATAAAGGGAAATAACAAATAGTGATGGCAAAAAAATCCGTCTCCCCCCTACGGAACAGGACAGGATGCCCCGACCCGACCCGACCCGACCCGAACCCACCCTGTGAAGAATAAAAATAAAATTAGTTACAATGTAATTCTACTTACAAATATTTAATTTTGGACATTGTTTATTTCCAGTATTTGCTTTGGATATTGATATAGTTAGTTTGAACATTATTTGGTTTGGATTTTAAAATTTTGAATTTGTATTTTAAAAGAAAAATTTTGAAAAAAAAAGAGAGGCAAGAAACAAGACAAGCCTGCACCCCGCACCCGCTCCAAGCCTCGTCTAAGGCGGGGCGGCATAGGGGAGCTACAGCCCGAATCCGTCCCGTTGCCATATCTAATAACAAAATTGGACCAATTATAAATCATTAATTTGGTCAAAAAAATATGATATTTAATGGACAACATAGAATTATAAGCGGGCACGTGATCTAAAGAGCAGGTAGTGTAGGGTACATATTAAAATCCGGAGGAGGAAAACTAGAAGAATTCATTGAACCATAGTCATGGCCTCCGAACATTATTTTTTCTTCCAAGAACCCATAGATACTCACTGATCCCATTGTTGATATTGTCTCTATGTAAGTCTTCTTTGAATTATTTATTTATATTATTAATCAAAGAATTGTGAAAGTAGTACTTGTCGAAATTGCACTGCATATGCGTCGAATAAAATATACAAACAAATACATTGAGCAAGATGTGTGAGAGCTTGATCGACAGAAATGAAAGTGTTCACTAATTCTCTGGCAAGCAGAGAAATCCTTGGAATATATAGACGGAGGCCCTCGTGTCTAGTATAGTAGCCGTCCCCTCTCAAATGTTGCGAATACACTACTTTTCGGTAAAATCGGCTTTTACGTCTCAAAATCTGCAACCAAAATTTTACATACGTCTAAATATGCATTATGTTAAATTGAGTGTATTTCCCATGCTAAGCATTCTTGAATTGTGCTCAACTTTTGAGCGCGGTTGGTCTCAAGTATTTTACCCAACTCTAGGTGTTTCATCACGTTGTTTATTGTTTAACTCTTGGCATCATAGAGCCATTCAGTGAATCAGAGCATGTCCTCCAAACAAGGGTTGAACATTAAATCTTCTTCCAAGAACCATAGATGCTCACAGATCCCGTGGTAGATATTGTCTCTATGTAAGTCCTTTTTGTATTGAGAAATGCTATTCATCCCCACTGGGGATGCATCCCCAGTCTATGTGGCGTTAATGTGGCATTAAATGATAGGTGAAATTAAATAAGTCATTTAATTTCACCTATCATTTAACCAATCATTTACATCCACATAGACTGGGGATGCATCCCACTGGGGATGAATATCATTTTTCTTTTGTATTATTAATTTATGAACAACCCTTTCTTGACAGGGCAGCAATTGATTGGTAATCTATTACTCACTCCATTTTATATAGGGAAAATTGCAGTAGCAGTCCCAAATCTTTCGACTTTTAGAAGACTTTACCTTAATCTTTAGTTTGTACAACTAGAGGTCCTAAACCTTTCATTTTGTTGTAGAGCAAGGACAAATGGATGGATCCATCCATTTGACCGTTAATTGATTAGAGACGTTGATTTTGAACAAATTAAAAAAGGCAAAATGGTAACTTTGCTATTTTAACATAACATAATTTAAAAAATGGGAAAAATAAAATAGAGATGTTCATCATCTTCCTCCCCCTCCCCTCCTCTCCATCCCACCCCATCCCACTCTACCCCGCCAAACCCCAACCAAATCAACTACCCCTAACTCGATTGCTGTATATAAATCAAGAAACCTCCTCAAATTCTATTCGCATTTTACACTTGTGCTAGAAATATACATCGTTCATCAATTTTTCCTTTTTTCAAAATCCTTCATGTAAGCAAGCATTTATGCACATCCAACCAAAAATCCTCAGCTCAACCGAAAAGTGCAAACAAAACTCTTAAGTCACCTACATTTCTCCATCCCCACATCTACTTAGTCTCCTTTAACATTTTTGTGTAGTATTTTAATGGAACTTCGTTTTGTTGCAGTTATTGTTTTAATCACTTTGTTCCTCTTTCTTGATGCCTACGTATGCACCACTGCTACTCATATTTATTCTTCAAGGATGATTCATAGGTTTTCTGACGAAGCACAGCAACTTTGGGTGTCGAAAGGGAAGAGCAATGGAAAAAGTAATTCCTAAGGGGTGTGGCAGAGAAAAAGACCTTGGACTATATGAGATTGTTGTTGGGTGGTGATTTGAAGCAGCACAGGCTCAGGCTTGGGACCCTTGGGAAAACAGAAGAGAATCGCGCTTTAATTTGGTTTGGGTTTGGCAGGGTAGGAGAGGGGAGGGGAATGATGAACAATTCTCTTATGTTTTTTATTTTGAATTATGTTATGTTAAAATAGAAAAGTTACTATTTTGCCATTTTTAAATTTAGTCAAAATCAACTTCTCTAGTCAACTAACGATCAAATAGATAGAATCCATCCATTTGTCCTTGCACTACAACAAAATGAAAGGTTTGAGATCTCTGGTGGTACAAACTAAAGGTTAAAGTAAAGTCTGCTAAAAATTAAAACGTTTGGGACCGCTGCTGCAATTTTTCCTTTTATATATTACATGGATAAAGGACAACTGTATAATATAATTTGCTCATTTATTTTGTTCCCTCTAGTTATTTTAAATTAAACGACAAAGTGGTTGGTAGTTTGATATTATTCGAATTATTTTATACTTATTGTTACGTCTCTTCTAATAAGGTTTCAGAGAACGTGATGTGGCAACTGGTTAATAAGCACAAACATGCCCACACTCCACATAATTGTCATACCTGGTCAAGATGAGATCATATACTAATATAGTCGAAGTGATACATCACCTTTGTCGAAGTGCGTGTAGAGGATGACCCTCTGTTGTCTAGACAAGGTGCTATAATCTACTGAAGAAGTGATTCGAGGCAATTATCCTCTTTAGTGTGACATGCATCTCCCGTATCACATGTTTCAACCATATCGTTTTTCGCAAAACGTTTCTCAATTTCAGGAAGGAAATCCTTGGCATTAGTTACTTCTTCAAATACTGCGCCTCTAAAGTCTTCCGGAATGCCGCGCTTAATGATCATTAGACTCGTGTGATTTAAGTGATCTCACTTCTCAAAGTTCTTCTTTTCATCATATGAACTTTCTTTTGTAAGATGAGTGTGTTGCTAAATTTGGAGTGCAAGATCTAGATCCATACAACCAAGAACGATTAATACGTTCTCTTTCCAATCCTTGAAGTTTGTCTCATTGAGTATGTGAATAAAACTAACATTTCCAGATATGGTAATAGCAGATGAACTAACTGTATAGAGAAAAGGAAAAATTATATTCATATTAATATTTACATTCAAAAATCAATAAATTCAAATAATGGTAAACCTCATCTCAAAATACCTAACATGTCATTAATATCAAGTCTTTGAACAGTAATATTAATTGTAAGTAGTACTCTTGGTGTAATGATCAAACATTGACAATAACTCATGTCAAATAATAAAATACATTTTTGGATTGATTTATTATTTACATGGGAATCTTGTAATTGTCACATTTTTACCACCACAAATGTGCATGCAATTCAGGCAAATATTAACCTTCATTTGGACCGGCTAATATCCACACGAACAAGCACACACACAAATTCCTTCGAATACTCTAAGTTAATTAATTTCCACAAGAGAGGTTGCTTTGTCAACATGTTACTTCAATCAATTCATTTTCGAATATTATATTCTCAAATGAGTGCTTTATACCAAAATTTGAAAAGCAGAACACCTAATTTTATTTATTTTGAAACTTTAAAGGTTTAAGGGTTAATAACTCAAAACTTTATAGGTCATAATTAATTAACTCAAGACTTTTAGGGGATAAAATTTAATAATTAAAACTTTTAGGGCCAATTAGAACAAAATCAGAAACTCTGAGGGCTTTAATTGCAAAATTCAGAACCTAAATGACCCAAATTAATTAATTTAGAACTCCAAAACCCATAATCTTAATGCCCAATTAGGATAAATTTTAAACTTTAGGGGTTGAAACTTAAAATTTAACACTAATATTAAATTGCAAGCAGTAGCCTAAAATTATTTCATTTGCAGCTCAAGCCCCCGCCCCCAAAATTTACCAAAACCTGAAACCCTAAAAATCTTTCCATTTTATTTCTCCCTTGGCGGTACCACCAAAGTGCCATGTGGCCGTGGCCACTGCACTCAGGCGGCGGCCTCTCGCCCTTTCGCGCTGCTATTACAGCGACATCGCAGCTGCTGCCACTGTAGGTCCCATTTTTTTTAACTGAAATCTTTTAATAGATTTGAAAAATCCTTAATTTTAAAATCCAAATTTTTGGGAGAAAATCCTTAATATTATACCAAAATCCATATAATAACATGCTAAATTCCATATAATAATCTGCCAAATTTCATAAAATAACAGGAAGAAAGATCAAAATAACCCAACAATTTAAGGCATGTTCTCTTTGTCGTTTTCAACCCGTTTTCTGTTTTCAAATTTTCAAAACATTCAAAACGCGTTCTCTTACCTATTTTTGAAATCGTGTTTTGGAAAATGAAAAAAAAATTACACTAAAAACGGAAAATGGCTGAATCAACGTTTTGGAAAACATACGCCCGAAACACGGTAAACTTCTCAAAACACGGGAAACGATTTCCGTCCCATTTCCTCTCTCTCTCTCTCTCTCTCTCTGTCTGTCTCTGTCTCTCTCTCTCTCTCTTTCCTCCCGTAATCCTTTCTCACTTTGATTCACAACCCAAATCGAAACATTTCTCCCATGCCGTGATTAGATCTTCTCACAGAAATCCACAACCCAAATTAAGCTGAGCTCTTGCTACCGAATCGAAGGGTTCAGCTACGAGATTGAGCTCGTCTTGTCAAATCGAAGGTTTCTCTACGGACTGCGGATAGCAAGGTTTCGCATATGATAATCTTCCTTTCTTTGCTTGTGATAATATTTTGTTCTTTGCTTGATATTCTATATCAAATTTGTTGGGTTATGTTTTGCCTCAGTTTTTTAATTTGTTGGTGTACAAACTGAAGTGATTGGAAAATAGTGGTGTTGGTGAATTCGGAGGGGGAAGGGTAGATGGTGGTGGAGGCAAAATTGTAGGTTATGTGTGGGCGTTGTTTTTTGGTTGTTCTTGTTGTTTGGGGGTCCGTCAGTGGTGGAGGTGGAAATGATTTTTCAACATTTGTTTCCCCTAATTTTGGAAGAAAACTGTAAATCAAACATAAAAAATCCTCAACATGCATCATGTATAATAACCCAAAAGTTACAGGATGGACATTGAAGTTTCGGAAACCGGCTCTATTCCATCCTGAACAATTACAGCTTTATGAAATCCTCGACTCATCTTGTTTGACAAAAATTCCTAGTTTTCTAATTGGTTCTCTTTTCTTGTTATAGCTAAAATCTGATCGATGTCCTCCCGCTGTAAATAAATCACTAATTAAGATTCTTGGCTATTCTTGATGTTTGAAAGTCTCTGTTTGGTGGTGGAGGTTGAATTGCGGTTGTGTTCTTGATGTTAAATGGACAGGTAGAATGTAGGAGTTTTATAATTTTGGGGAAAATTATGAAGATCTGTTCAATTTTTACATCTTAACCGATTCTCCTCCTCATTTTCAATTTATTCCCCCTGTAAATTTGTTCATTAATGAAACTAGATTTCAACATTACTAAACGTAGGTTTCTTAAATCCCAAGCTTAATTGGATCTATGAACTATTTTGCACTTCTAAAAACCCAAGCCACCTTCCAAAGTATCATTCTAGGGACTGGTTCTTTCTTCTGTTTAGTTTGATTTTGTATTATTTGTTTAGTTTTATGCACGCAAACATTTTGATGAACTACGTGTTTAGTAGCATGGTGTATCTTATCGGTGGGTGCTTTATGTGGTTGTCTAATTAATAGTCTTATATTTGGGTGACTTGCTGTCAGTTATGGTATATGCAGATGGCCTAGAACATTATTGGGAACTAGCTTGTTGGTTATGTATGCAAAATGTGGCTGCATTGGCCATTGAGGTTGCTATGGAGGTTTTCAAGTCGTGTGACAAAAATAATGTGTCTTTATGGAATGCAATGCTTATTGAATGGTCCTTGGAATGTTAATAATGGGATTGAGTTGGAAGATTGCTTTGTTTCCTTGATGATATCTTGATTTCTATCTTCTTGTATAAACTTGAGATTTGTAGTTGAGAATGTTTCTATGTGACTCCAATAAATGAATTTAAAATTTCAGAAGTAATTTTGTGATATTGATGATGTACTTTTTGTGACAGGGCCTGGTTTTCTTCTCCATGACAAATTCCAAGCGAACTCCTCAATGAGCCGGAAACTTCAGGCCAATTTAAGTCTTTGTGATGACTCGGCGTATTGTTTTTGTAATGGAACGGATTTATTTGATTTAGCACACTTTCATTTGAAGTTGAATCTATAATGGTATTGAAGAAGACCTAGAAAGATTCGTTTTTTAGGAACATTGAATTTCTCCATGTGGAATGTTCATTTCTTCTTTCTTCTTTTTTTATTTTTTACTTGATTAGTAAGATGAATTAGTGTAAGCAAATGAGCACTTTCTAAGAGATTAATGTCGTTAACATTTACAAATTATGTAGTTGGAAGTGAAACAAGGACCCCTACTATGAGTTTATCTCAATTTTGGCAATGGCTTTTCAGTTTGTGGTAAGTTTATTACAGTTGGGATATTGTATTACATTTGAAATAGCATGAGTGATGAGTCTGTTACTTTCAAAGTTTAATGTTATCAATAATTAATACTTATGAGAACAAGGATGTTTCTTCGTGTTTTTATGGCACTTCAATCTCTTTTCGTTGCTTCAATTTCATGTAGCGTGCCTGCCAGGATGTATAGTTTTTATCATAATTGAAATTTTTTTTGTTACTCCTCTCATCCTTCTCCTGTTTGGAAAATGGGAGTTCAGCCAAAGGTGCGTTTCTTTATGTGGCAGCAGCTATATCACAATGCCGTTCCAACCAGAGCTTCTCTCACTTGGCTGGGAATTGGGTTTAGTACACTATCGATGTGAGGGAAAAAATTTAATTTAGGTTGTGTTTTATATCTGGAAAAAAATATTTCAAAATTATCAATTTCGAAATTTATATGTTATTTAATTTTTATATAAACGAAAAGTTCCCCCATAATTAATATTAATCACATTCTACGGAACTCACCACTTTCACATCAGAATCTACCTAGACTTCGTTTTTAGGAAAACCAAGTAGGGGTTAAAATTCAAACAAAGAGATGTATAGCAACATTAACATGGTATATCTACTCCTTATATATGTCTTTTATCTATCGGTTCTTGTCTTATTGCATAGTATTTTTTTGGCTGATCGCTTTGGTGGAAAATTACTATCACTATAAAGAGAGAGAATGCAACGGACAATTTAACGTCGGTTTTTGTACTATGTCTTTTTTTGGTTTTGATAAAAATTTGATTTTTTTGGGTAATAAGTTGTGAATGTGTGGTTGAAAGTTGATAAAAGTGTAATTGAAAATAAATTTGAGGAAAAATAAATTTTAAGAAAAATTTATTGAATAATCAGATTTTTTGAATAAAATATTATTAAAAAAATTCTCAAAATTTCAAAGTAAACGCGTTTTCCATTTTTATGTTTTTAGAAACTGTTTTTCAAAATGACAAAAAGAACGCATTTTCAGAAATTTCAAAACAGACACTCAAAACACAAAACACAAAATGAATTCAAAACTCAAAACACGAAACTGAAACACAAAGAGAACACTACCTAAAGTTTTTAGAACCTCAATTTCTCAAGGATTCAATAATGGAGTGACTCTGATCTGATACCGCTTGTTGGAATTGTAAAAAGGGATTATCGATTCAAAAACTTTATCAAACCCTAATTACATGCATATAAACCCTTCATGTTGAAATCAATTAGAACAATAAAAGCGAAAACATACCTTGATCCATAGATGTTTGATTGATTGCTTGAATGGATTATGATCTTCTAAATTGATTTGTGATCTCCTCTTGAATTTTCTTTTTGTTGATGGGGATGCAGAGAAAAGAAAATCACGTTCAATTTTGGGGACCATGACCCCATGATAAAATAATAATAAATGAATATACAATTATTATCTTTCAATTATTTCAAATTTGTCCCTCATCAATTTAAAACAAACATTCTGGTCTCTACACTATATTTCCATGAAAGTTAATACTCATTAGTCCAAAATTAGCTATAATGGATCACTTTATTGACTAACTTTTAAATAATAGCACCATAAATTTTAATATATTACATGTGTGACCCCATAGGTTAAAATTTTCCAACAAGTCAAACCCAATCGATCAAGGCCTCAATTGTTGTTGATTTTGAGTTAGGCCATCCAGCACTCTATAAATTGGGCATGGGCTTTATTCTATGGCTTCCATATCATTGTTGTACAACAAAGATTTCTTTTACTAAAAAAGATCTTTTTAAAAGAGGACTTGAAAATTCTCCCAATCAAAATACAAAAAAATAAAAATTCTGAAGGCTAAATAAGGTCAATATATAAAACAAAGGACGAATGAGTCATGGCTTGAAGTGGCATTTCCCCATATGTACTCCAACCTACAAAGTCGGGAGCTCTTAGGCCTTACTTATTCTGAAGATCAAAGAGCGATGTGATTTTCTATTCATGTGAAATAGTATGTTATTGAAGAACATACGCATTTTGAACTAACTATTATAATGACTATTGCTTAGAATATGTCTTGATTATCTTTTGAAGTTCTAAATAACTTATTGATTGAAGACTGTAAATGAAGACTACTTACCAAACATGCTCACAGTTATCATTACTAAGCTCTCGAGTAGAGCTATTAACTTGCATGCTACAATTCATAGTAGTAGATTTCTTCTTCATCATCGCCTTAATAAGCTTCACATTTCCTCGCAATCTTGATTGGCTGATCAAAACTAGAATCCTAGAACTAAAATAATTTCTTAGTACTAATTTGTTTGGGAAATTGCTCGAACTCGATTCTACAAAGATATTATAGTTGAATGTGCTTTTGTCCTAGCCCTTGGAACAATCAATGTCCTCTCCAACCTTTATCCTCTTGTAAAAGAACTCAATTGTATTGTTTTGAAATCAATATTTTGACACCAAGTTCGGCATTGATTTTTGATGGAAAATAAGGGTGTCATTTGTTTTCACTACATTGAAGACATGTCACAAGTGGCTGACAGCATGCAAAATTTCGGAGTTCTAATTTTCAGTAAAAAATTAGGATTCACAAATGTGTGTAATTTCGCTAATGAATGTTTGGACTTAGCATGTAATGTTGCCCAAAACAAGTCGTTCTATAAGTTTATATGTTGCTGCTTTAAAAATTGTCTGATAAGATGAAATTTTCTCATATTATAGTCGGTTAGGTGACAGTTTCAATCCCTAATGAGAGTCTACACGAATTTGTTACGATCAAAAGAGCTCAAGAATGGGTTGAAAAACTTGTTACTAGGGTTCTAAATATGAACGCCGATATAAAGTATGGAAGTCTTATATCAACATCAACATGTTTGAGTAGAAGAATTTTTTCTTTTAATCTTTTTCTCTGGTTCTTTGTATATCTTTCTTTTCAACCCTTAAAAACTTTTTTCGTCATGGATGTTGTGCATGTATGTTCATATCAGGGCTGAACCCTGAATTCCGCGACGATGTTAATAACAAAATTGTCGAAAAAATAGAAATTCTCAAAGAAAACGATTCTCCTGCTACCATCGGCTAGGGATGTCAAAAAAGCTCGGCGGCTCGCACGGCTCGGCTGGGCTCGGCTCGGAACCGAGCCTCATTTTGAGGACTCGGCCCGAGCCAGGGGGGCCCGTGTGGCTCGGGTTGGCCCGCAAAAAAAATCAAAATTTTCCAACTTATTTCACTCATCATGAAACTAATAAACTAATTATAAGTGACAAATTTATCTCATAATGTATCACATAGATTATTTTAAAAAATGGGTGATATTTATTTGTTTAATATTTATTGTATTATTAGTTTATTACTGTTTTCATTTCTCTAAAACTCTAAGTACCTAAATATTTAAAGTAAGCATTTTCTCATTTAAACAAATGTTTATTATTCTATATTAAGTGAAATTATTAGTGATATATATTGCTTAATTACATTTAAAAATTGAGCTAATTTTATCAATGGTTACTAAAATTTGTAAGAAAATTTAAATCGATCATTAAAAAGATTTCTTACTTTGTTATAATGGATAATTACTCATTTATAAATCTAACATGTTATCCGACATAAGCTTATAAGGTGCCACAAAAAAAAAAAAACACCGAGCCGGCTCGGGCTTGGGCCAAGCCTCATTTTTTTTGGCCAGGCTCGGCTCGGCTCGGGCCCAAAAAAGCTCGGGCTCGGCTCGAGCTTTTTTTTTCTGGCTCGGGCTCGGCTCGGCTCAGCTCAGCTCGTTGACATCCCTACCATCAGCATGATACCTATCTACTCCGTCAATGTGAATAATGTGGATCTTGAATTTGCATTCATAGAAGGAAAATCGACCTATTTTTTCGTGGATGACAACGAGTTGAATTACACGAACGTATTTAATTTCATGTATGATTCAGTCATATAGGCAATGAAGAATGCATGCGCCCCTAATCTGAACCTAATAGTGTCACGAATCGGCTGCCTACATACGAATACCCCAACGCCAATATTGACAACGTCGAGCACTTTTTTAAAGGCCTCCTGCCTAAGGTCACAAGCAAGAGGGACTTCACTTCGCCCCCGTGGCGCCTATCAACACTTATATCCTGAATCTTTGCGACGAGAACCTGTTTAAGACTAAATATGAAGCTTTCCAACACCATTGGGGCATATAAAGATATGATGGCCAGCCTAAATACAAAATTGATATTTTAGGACAAAGCCGCGATATTTATCCGACAAGTGCTAAGGGCGTAACATACATACCTAAGAGGTGGTGCATTTTCAATGGGATGTCAGTAATGTAACAAAGGTGAAACAATCATTTGATACAACATGCACAAAAGAAGATTGCATAATACCGATGCCAGGTGCTTGAGGGATCTTGCATCCATCTATATTTTAATCAAAACATTTCGTTTGCCTTGAACATGTATTGTTAACCATTTCGTCTAAAAATCGAAATCATTATTGAAAGACTGCAACATGCATGTATTCATTTACATATTGTTTTTAACAAGTTTTTTCAAGTGGCATCTCAGCAAATTGACAACACTAATACATGCCAGTTCTACAGGGTGGGTAATGTAGTTCCGAATAAGCCATCAACCGGCACATACATATATTGGCTGCTGAATATGCAAACAAGGGCTCCTTAATTGGTGCCATAAGCGGAGAGACGACGCTCCACAGCTTGTCCATATTCACCTTTAAAGACCTTTGCTGCTTTTAATCTTCTTCTTACCCCCATTTTTAGGATCATGCATATATATTTAATTATTTTACCACGAGACTAAAGCCTAGCTCAAATTATAACAGTCAAGCCTCGTCACATCAGTGACTCGAATTCGAGTTTCCTTCGAGGATAGGTGAAATTCAAAAAAGAAGATAATATTTATTGTAGTGGCTTGTAGGATCGACAAGTTCCTCTCAAAATCGAGTGCATTCATGACTCTTTTTCTGGCAATTATAGAAATTCTACACATAATGCTTTAAATAATAAAAAAAGATGAATTTGATATGCTCATGAAAAAAAAAAAAAAAAAAATTGTGTCATAAATATTCACTCCTAGAAGAAATCTCATTGAACCTCTCATAACGAGGAAAAAGCACTACGTATGAATGGTGAGTGGGTAGATGAGCTTGGTCGAGAAGATGAAATGTTTATTTTTTTTAAAAAAATATGTATTATTATGTATTTAGTTGCTTTCAATGAGATTTACTTGTACTTTTTGTAAAGATACGGAACTCATTTTGAAACTTTCCCTTATTTTTTATTAGGGAAAATTATAGTAGTGGTCCCTAATCTTTTCGATTTTTGCAGGTTTTACTCTAACCTTTAATTTGTGCCAACAAAGATCTCTAACTTTTCAAAAATATGCATATTGAGTCCAAATGAATAGAAACCATCCATTTGACCAAAAAATTTGATAAGGGCATTTATGTCAATCACATATTAAACATTTTAAAAATCAAATTAAGCTAAAAATAACTAAATAAGAGAGAAAAGAAACAAAAATAAAAAATCATCTTCCACATCTTATCTGCACTCATTCCCTACACACAACACCCCACCCAAAACCAAAAGCCAAAAAACAATTACCCAATCACCAACCTGCTATTGCCAACCACCACCTACCACTATCGCCCATCGTCGGCCACCTCCGCAAACCAAAACCAATTTGAAAACCACAATCTTAAAAACCTGCAACCTCATCTCTCATCTTAGTCGGGATTCTAACATCTTGACCACTTTCGAGAGCTAGCAATTCCTTTTGACTTATTATTGGAGTTGATGGGCCCAAGCATATGGGGATTTTTGAAACCAGAGTGGAGGCTCTCATAGGAGTGCCCGTTCTCGAGGGATCTTGACTTGCTATCGGAGTCATTTTCGTCCCCATATCCCTCACTCACATAAAACGCAAATCAGATGCAGAACTATTAACGGGCTTATTGATTTTCCAGGTCATCGCAATCTACTTTTTTAGTTTCCGCTTCATATGAACTTGCAATTGTAGAGCTAGCACCATCGTTTTTTCCTCATCTCCACTCGAGTATTCGTTCTTTGAATTACTGGGGAAAGCTTTTGTTCGATTTTTATCTCTTCCTTTTAATAGATTTACTAGCCATTTATACGCATCATCGTGTTTCTATGGAGTTGGTTTTGCAATTCTAACTTTCAAATTGGGGGAGATTCTTTATGTTGCTGTTTGAGATGTTGATTTTAGTTTTCGGTGGTGGCCGGCGATGGCTTACAATGGCAACAATAACAGGTCGGAGGGTGTGTAAGTGTTTTCTGGGTTTTGGGGTGGGAGGTGGGTGAGATGTGAAAGAAGATGATTTTTTATTTTTGGATTAATTTTACAAACGATCACTGAACTTAGCTAAAAATTGTAAAACGGTCACTAAATGATCGTTTTGATTTTAATTCAAACTTAAATGACCAAAACACGTGCACATAAAAGCTTGACCACCTCAAGCATAAATTTCTGAGTAAAGTCAATTTTTTTTTTAAAACAAGAATACACTATTTTTATTTGAACTAAAATAAATAAAAGTGCATTACAAGTTAGGAAATCTATGCACGATCACACAAAAACATAGAAAAATATTTATATCTCATATCAAAATTTATGGTTTTGTACGTATATTGGAGAAACAAGAATTAAAATATCACTTTTACAATTTCCATCTAATTTACTCCAAAAGTGACACTTAATAGCAAGAAATTTACACTTGAGATGTCAAACTTATATGTCCACGTGTTTCGGTCCTTTAAGTTTGAATTAAAATCATAAAGGTCATTCAGTGACCATTTGTGAAACAAATTAAAATTTCATGAAACTTCAGTGACGATTTCTGTAATTTTTAACGTTTAGTGATCGTTTTGTAATTTTTAAGTAAGTTCATTAACCGTTTGTGAAATTAACCTTTTATTTTTACTTCTTTTCTTTTTATTGTGTGTAGCTTAATTTGATTTTTAAAAGGTTTAATATGTGATTGACATAAATGGTCTTATGAAAATTGGTCAAAATCAAATTTTTTGGTCAACTGGATGGTTTTCATCCATTTAGACTCTAGATGCGTATTTTTGAAATGTTGGGAACCTTTGCTGACACAAATTGAAGATTAAGGTAAAATCTACAAAAATTGAAAAGGTTAGGAATTGCTACTACATTTTTTCCTTTTTATTATTCTATTACTTTTGTTTATTTAAAGAGGACAAACCTATCTTTTAATGGACAAGTGAAGGGAATGACGAGTTTTGCTACATAATTGAAGGTTAGATATGATTTTTTCGGCTAAAAATGATAGATAATAGATTTGTTACATTTCGCAAATGTTGAAATGAAAAGTGCAATTTTTTCAATAAAATACTTTCAACTTTCACGCAATGGTCAATCTATTGCAATCTTAGCTTTTAATCAAACTTTAAACCATTTACGGAAAAATATCAGAGAATTTTTCAGTGTCGTTTTTCAGTTCTTTTAAATTGTAGAGGAGCATGTTTAGCTAATTAAGCTTCATACTTTTACACGAGTTTTGTTTCGAACATGTTATTTATTTCTTAACGTAATCGTTACTTATTTTGATAGGATTACGTGGTGTTTCCTTGACCAATAAATAATATTTATTTAAAGATTACTAATTTACCGCCACTTAAAATTTCTGGATGTTTTGTTGCAAATGCAGATAATAATCAAATCTTTAGCCTTTAACGAATAATAATGATATTCAACCACTTGGTGCTTAGCACCAATTTAGTCTCCATTAAACATTCTTAAATGATTGAAAATCTCCAATGAAGATATATAAATTATATTTAAGATACATAATCATTTAGGGCATCTCCAACAAAGGACCAAATCTGGTGTAAAACATCAAATTTCACCAAATTTGAGAATCTTCAATAATCTCATTTTGCCATTCTTTCCACTATCCAACAAATGTATATTCCCTATATATCCCTCTTTTATATTTTAGTGTAAGACATTTTAATTGATTTATAATTGTTTTATTGTGATGGCTATTCTTATTTAATATTTATTTTTAGATTTTAATGAATTAATGAGTAATAATTATTTCAACATAAATTAGAATTGTTCGTTGAAAAGTCACAAATTCAATAATTAATTAATTAGCACTCCAACTAAATAAATATATTTCAACATAAATTAGAATTGTTCGTTAACTTTCTCTATTTGTTAACCACGAATAGGTCAAGAAAACAAGTGATATGGAGTGCAATCTTTAGGTGGTGGTTTCCATGTGATCAATGATGGAAGCCTAGTAGGATAAGACGTAACAAAACATGTACTAAATATTTAATGCATTATTACATTCCGAAACAATTCTATCAAATTATGATCAATTGGTGAACTGGACAATGATGGAACAAATATAGCAATTTCGATTTTGTTAAGATTTTTATCCCTTTGTCCATGACTCAATGAGCATTTCCATGTCTAAATGGGAAGAACCACCATCTTGAATTGCAACCTTGGCGCAATTTCTCATAGCCATAACCTGATCCCTCACTGCTTTCCCATTCTTCAAGTCCATTAACTCTATGACTCGCTTTTCCAATTCAGCAGCTGTCACAAACCCGTTGGCAGCCTCATTCAAACCCAATGCCACCTTCATTTCGTCCACCATGAAAAGTCTATTCATCCTTTGCTCTGCATACAGTGGCCAGGCTATCATTGGTACACCAGAACAAATAGCCTCCAGAACTGAGTTCCAACCACAATGAGTCACGAATCCGCCTATCGAGTCATGACTCAGCACCTCCACTTGTGGCGCCCATGACTTCACCACCAACCCTTTATCTTTAGTTCTTTCCAAGAAACCTGTCAAAGGCAAAATTTAAATAAATAGATTTTACGTTTCTCTAGTAGATAGACTCTAATTCAACAAATTTATAAATCATTTTAAAGACAAATAATAAGAGGGATAATAGTGAATCTACTAAATGAGTGACGTTAAATATTTGAATTTGACTGAATTTATAAATTATACACAAATTGATTGCCAAACAAAGGTTTTTTTTTTACACGGTAGTTAAATTATAGGGCTGAACATTCATATCTCGCCGTCCCCATTTACTAAAAATGCTGCCAACCAATTACTAAACTTTATGCATATTTTTCGCTTTTACCAGAAAAAAATGAACTCGACTTGCAGGATAGTGAATATAAGATTTAAAACTATCTAATGATATGTTGTCTGTCAAAATATAAAAAATAATGTAAATGATGATA
The DNA here is from genome assembly GCA_019097785.1 of Fraxinus excelsior. Taxonomy (NCBI): domain Eukaryota; kingdom Viridiplantae; phylum Streptophyta; class Magnoliopsida; order Lamiales; family Oleaceae; genus Fraxinus; species Fraxinus excelsior. The sequence continues at coordinate 8,811,161 of CM032629.1, forward strand.
TTAATGTAATGGATGATATATGTAGTAACATGATTGATCGAACTTTAATTTTTAGATGAGAGATAAGGAAAACCTTGTGGTAACAATGCATCCAAGTCCGGCTGTGCTGTTGCCTTGGTTTCATCCTCGGATGGTGGGTTACGCACCACCCAAAGAAACCTGTGGCCGCTATTTTCTAACCCGGCCGCCATCTCCGCCAGCTGCTCCGCTGTGAACAATCCCATACTCCCAAAACACAGAAAAACAACACTTTTACTAGGCTGTAAATTTAACCAACTCAAACACTCATGTTCAACACTTTTACTGCCTCCATCATTGCTTGCAATCAGAGGCCCAACACAGTATACAGGCGGCGATTTTTCATTTGGAATACATAAACCATCGGATAATGCTTTCACTGCTCTTGATTCAAGAGCTGCAAAAGAATTTACCAAAATCCCAGTTGATTTTCCCTTCTGTATTGCAGTTTCTAAGATCAATTTGTATATTTTACTTTCACGGTCGAACATTACTTTTGGCATATCTTGGGAATAAACTGGTGGGATGCCTGGAATTTGAATATAATCATGTAGATCTTTGATGTTTTTTGTAATGGTTTCATGGAGAGTTGGAATATGCAAGAAATGGCAAAGCGCAGAAGCGCCCATAGTGAAGAAATAATAAGTAGGAATTCCAAGTATTGAAGAAACTTGATAAGCAGCATTACAGAAGAAATCTATGAAAAAGGCTACGAGATTAGATTTCTGGGATATATTCTGAAGGGCTTGGTGGACGTATGGGTTGTTGAGGCGGGGAATTTCGAAGGCGAGTTCTTCGGAAGAGATGGAGGTGGAAGGAAGTTCGACGGCAGGGAGGTGGTGGAAGGTGATAGAAGAGGTGGTGGCAGTGACATGGTCTACGTAGGGTGAGGTGGCGCCGGTGGTGATGAAGATAGTTATGGAGAATGAAGGGCGGTGCTTGAGGAGAAGCTTCCCGAGCTCCACCATGGAAATCATGTGGCCAATTCCGGGAGAGGGATAAAGCACAATGGTGTCAGCCATGGTAGATGAACTCATCAATTTAGCTGACTTCTCGAAAAAAATAATGTTCTTGTAGAATGTTAGGAAGAGAGTAATTAGAAGAAAAGAATGAGAGAATATAGCCATAAAGAATCACAACAACTTTGTCCTTTGCCTAGCACTTGTAATTGTACTTGAACGTCAATATTAAAATCTCAAGTAGGTGTGTTGAAGATTTTATATAATCCAATTTTTCATAAATATTAAAATATATTTATCTTCATTTGAGAGTTTTTTTTTCATAAATTTTTTTTTAAAAATTATTATCCATCTCATTTATATTTTGACTTCTAAATAAAAAGTCCATTAGGCCCCCATTATTCCAAATTATAATGAATAAATTAGTAATTTTTTGGAGAATGTGTGGTGAAAAAAAAAAGTTTTTAGGTTTACGTATAATATTATTTTATTAAAATGTGTGGTTGATAAAAAAATAAAGAAAAATGTATTATAATTTAATAGGGCCAAATGGGAACAAATTTTCTTAGATAAACTCAAAATAGTTAATAACATCATGCTCATGCTCATGCTTTAGCCCTCGTTTGAGCCCATTTTATATGAAAATGAATTTTATAATAATAATTTTTTGGGGAACATGTGATTAAAAAGTAAAATTTTAAATTTATATAGAAATTATTTTATTGATTAAATGTGTGATTGAAAATAAATATATAAAAAAATGAATTATTGAATAATAGCACTCCCTCTCTTAATTCCTTGTACCTTGTGTACTTGGAATTTAGTTTATCAATTAAGAGTCTGTCTGGTTGCAATTAAAATGTTAATTTCAACTGTTGCCAAGGAAAAAATTTATCGTTACTTCTCAACATTTTCCATAATCATCTGACGCCATAGCCGTAATATTGGGCCATTCTATGACGTAATGATCTTTTTGCCCTTCATATTATTCATTATCTTAAGGGATGTGGGTTTCTTCGATAATTTCATTTTCCAATGGTCCAATATTGCGGCTATGGGACTGACTTTCTGCCTCTAGCAACTGTCACAATTTTGCTTAAAATTTCCCGAGAAGCTCTACTAGACAGGCCCTAAAGCACCAAAAATATCTTTAGACAATGTGAGTCACAATGTTATCACATTTAAAGTAGATTTTTATTTTATTTTTTGGTATGGATATTCCAATAATTTTACTTATACATATCCTCTCTTTCACTGGTGCTTAAATTTTACGTTCCTCCTAAGTTTTTTATTTTAGCAAATTGGTAAACTCCACGTTTAATTTTCAATAACTTAGGTGACTTTATTTAAAATGAAAAGTTGACTTTCCATTGGTTAATTACAAGTCAAAGCAATTTACCATCAAATTTAATCTTTGACAACTTCCTTCTTGTGTATCTAAATACATTTTTATTGGATAACTCTCGATTTGGAAAAGTTGAACCATGGGTTCCCAATGTATCGTCCTAGTAGCTAATAATTTTCAACGTTAGAAAATGAGCTTGTTAATCCTCGACTTCATTATAGTTGCCTATAATCTATCGAAACTGTTTAAATCTCTATTGATAACACAATTCTAAAAAGTTCAACTTTTTTAAGTATTTTTCTTCTCATCTTGGACTGATATATTAAATTTTTGAAGGATCTTGATTTTTTAAAGATAAATTAATGAGGATAGTGTTTCCATCACTAGAGAGTAGAGACTCAAAAATGAATAAACAAAGTAAAAGACGGGAAATTAGGGCAAACAATGTAATTTATATGTGACATTTTAATTTAATTTTCAAGATTATAATAGTTTAATTTTCATTGTTTCTTATGTTAGCGAGCAATTTACTACTTGTTGACACCTAGCCTCCAAGGTCGATTAATTCGGATTATTCTATGTGATGAGTAAGTTCTAATGTAAGTTCGGTGAAGTAAGGCCAGCTCGACTATAGTTTGGTTTGCACTAGAAGCTTGTGTAATCTATCGAGATTAAAGGAAACATAATGATTGAAAATCACTAAAAAAATATATAACCCACCTATTAGTGAAATGCACATGAAAAAGATTTACATCAACGCCCATATAATCTTCCAATAAAAAAATTTAGCTTCTTCTCCTAAGTAATTCATTAATTATTGGGGACCACCTGCATGTTTAACTCATAATGACCTGACAAATTGAGCTCGGCAGCCAATCTAATTACACCAACAAGCGTACTTCTTCAGCTCAGAATTGCAATTCACAAGACATGAAGTACATGATACATGTATATTTTCTTCTATAAAAGGAGGAAGAAGGCGAAAAAGAAAGGGCAAGAACATGGGGCCAAGAAAATTACAATTTCTCTTATATTTCTCATATTTTAAATATCTCATTTGAAAAAGAAAAAGAACTATTGTCTCACCTTTTGTAATCATTTGATTATATATTAATCAATCTATGTTTATCCTCTAAGTTGGCTTGAAATTTATCTATTTATTTTTCAACGTCAACACTACTAAAACAAATGGTTAGAGATGAATAGTACATTTTTTCTATCTAAAAAGGAAGACAACCCCAAGAGGGGGCGTAAAATGGCAAAGCTCTGATATGTAGGGAGCGGGTAGAAACTTGGCAAAAGAGTAGAGGTTTTAAAATGACCAAGTCGAGCCACCCTCCTAGTTTATCATCATGCTCGCCTCAACCCACCATGCAAGCCGTCTTGCTTTCACCAAATCTGGGCTCAACTTGCCCCTTGGTAGCGAGAGTCGAGCAACTCACCGCTCGCCAATTCTTTTTAGTGAAAATTGTATTTCGCTCATCAATTACGAGTAAACAAGTTCACGAGCAAGTTAGCTCGCCGGCTCACAAGCTTTTAATTGATCATAATTTGCAATTTGTTGATCTTCAATTGTTCTAAATCAACTCTAATTTAGCTCCGAATTTTTTTTTTTCACGTCAATTGCATCCAAGTCAGAATTTCCCCTCTAACGTTCATGTATTTCACACTAAATTAGGTATATTTCCACCCAATTAGTAATAAATAAACAAGAAAGAATAGATAGAATGAATTTTAGAATAATAGATTTACAAAAACGTGTAGATAAAAATGAATGAATTTTTTTGAATTGCGTGTAATATTATTTTATTAAAAGATGTGTGATTAAAAAGAAAAGAGAAAAAAAAAATGTGTTTTTAAAAATTTGTGGGAAAAGGGCAAGCCACCTCATATTTACCTTTACGGAACATGTCACACTTAGAATGGAGCTAAAAAGTTGCCTAAAGTAGCTGACAATTCCACAAGAATTTAATATCAACAATGAATTGAAAATTCTATCTTAATCCCCCATTTCAGGTGGATTAATATTAATTTTTTTTTTATAATTTTTAATAAAAGTTACTGAAATATGTGATTAAAAAGTTGTGAATCCTATAAAATATATGGTTAAAATTAATTATTATTTTGGCTTAAATTAAAATTTTAATTTTAATTTCCATACATGACATAAATAGATAGCATCCTTCACCAAGCAATAGATGCATTTATTAAGCTTGAAGAATTCTTATTATATTCATCCTTGGTATATATTAAGCCAACAAGTAGCTTAAAAAGCGAGTACAAGATTAAAATTGTGCAATTAATTAGAAATAATAGCCACCTAACCTTTCTTCATATTGACAATGGCGATGAGCTTGTGATCTATTATTGTGAAGAATACCACTTTCGTCTGCTTGATGTCTAATGGGAATAATAAGACCCATCAATCATTTTTCTAGCGTCATGCTAATATTACATTAAGCTGAGATTATTCAACAATCTAGTATGAAGATGTTACTTTCAAGAGAGGCATGATGGTGCCACGTGCTTCAAAATGTTCCACAAGAAAGTTAGGTGACAATGTAGCTACTTCTCGAAAAAATAATGTTCTTGTAGAGTGTTAGGAAGAGAGTAATTAGAAGAAAAGAAAAAAATTAAATGCTATTCATTAATGAATAGCAAAAATGTTGACATAAATTTATAGGCAATGTGGCCAATTAGATTTCTCTACATTTGGACAAATCGTTAATACACTGACTTTCTCAATAGTGGGAGAGGTGCCCGCGATCACTCGACGATAAAGTCAGTCAACTGTGTTGGCAAATAATGATATCATCATGCAATAATTTGGGCAAAATTACGACTTGGAAAATGAATGATATAAAAGTTAATGGTCGAGACAATAGTTCAACCAATTTGAAAACCACAATCTTAAAAACTTGCATGCCTCATCTCTCTTCTTAGTCGGGATTGTTACAACTTGACCACTTTCTAGAGCCAGCAATCCATTTTGATTTCTTATTGGAGTTGATGGACCCAAGCATATGGGGCAGTTTGAAACCAGAGTGGAGGCTTTCATAGGAGTGCCCGATCTTGACTTGCTATCGGAGTCATTTCCATCCCCATATCCCTCACGCACATGAGCGCAAACCCGATGTAGAATTATTAACGGGCTTATTGATTCTCCATATCATCACAATCTACTTTCTTAGTTTCCACTTCATATGGACTCACAATTGTAGAGCTATCACCATCGCTTTTTCCTCATCTCCACTCGAGTATTCCTTCTTTGGTATCGAAGCTATCAATCTCCCGTCCTCGGCATTTGAATTAATGGGGAAAGCTTTTTCCCAATTTTTATCTCTTCCTTTCAATAGATTTACTAGCAATTTCGATGCATCATCCCATTTCGATGGAGTTGGTTTTGCGATTCTAATTTTCAAATTGGGGGAGATTCTTTGTGTTGTTGTTTGAGATGTTGATTTTGGTTTGCGGTGGTGGCTAGCGATGGCTGGTAGTGGTAGGTAGTGGTCATCAATAACATGTCGGAGGGTGTGTAAGTGTTTTCTGGGTTTTGGAGGTGGGAGGTGGGTGAGATGTGAAAGAAGATGATTTTTTATTTTTACGTCTTTTCTCATCTCTCTTTTTTTAATTATTTTTAGCTTAATCTGATTTTTAATAGGTTTAATATGTAATTGACATAAATGCTCTTATCAAATTTGATCAAAATCAATTTTTTGGCCAACTAATGGTCAACCGGATGATTTCCATACATTTGGACTCAAATTGCATATTTTTGAAATGTTAGGGACCTTTGATGACAAACAATGTAATTTATATGTGACCTTTTAATTTAATTTTCAAGATTATAATAGTTTAAATTTTCATTTTTTTTTTTTGTGTTAGTGAGCAATTTACTACTAAAACAAATGGTTAGAGATGATAGTACAATTTTTCCATCCAAAAAGGAAGACAACCCCAAGAGGGGCCTAAAATGGTAAAGCTCTAATATGTAGGGAGCAAGTAGAAACTTCGCAAAAGAGTAGGGGTTTTAAAATGATCAAGTTGAGCCACTCTGTTGGTCCATCGTCGAACTTGCCTCGACCCACCATGCAAGTCGTCCTGCTTTCACCAAATCTGAGCTCAACTCGCCCCTTTGTAGCGAGTCGAGCAACTCATGGCTCGCTAATTCTTTTTAATGAAAATTGTATTTCACTCGTCAATTACGAGTAGACAAGTTTGCGAGCAAGTTAGCTTGCCAGCTCACAAGCTTTTAATTGATCAAATGCAATTTGTTGATTTTCAATTGAATCAACTTCAATTTAGCTTCGGAAAAACTTTTTTTCATGTCAATTGCATCCAAGTCGGAATTTTCCCTCTTACAGTGCACGTATTTTAAACTAAATTAGGTAGATTTCCACGCAATTCCCTTGCCTCTGCCTCCTTTACTTTGTTGTGTTTTCTGAGTGACTCATTTGGCTGAGCCCATCAGCTCTCTCACTCGACTCTCGACCTCCTCAGCAGTGACAAACCCAATCAGCTGATTCATTGATTCACAAAGCCAACTTCCAATCTTCCACCAACACTACCCTGTAGAACTTTTGCTCAGCATAAAGTGGCCACGCCACCATGGGTACGCCCGCGCACACTAATTCCAAAACCAAGTTCTACACACAATGTGTTTCAAACCTGCCAATAGATTTATGACTCAACACCTCCACTTATGGGCAGGGACGGACCCAAACCATTTGTCTTGTGAGGTCAAAAATGAGAATTTAAAAATATTTAGAATTATATATCATTAACGAAAATAAGTCAATACGCTATTATAATTGTAACTTACGCGTTTTCATACTCTGAAAACGTCGTATAATTACATCGGTATCAATATTGTTAAGTACATCGTTTTCAATATATGTAACCAAACTATCACTTAACAATTGATCTCCCATCCGAAGTCGATTCTTCAATAAATAAACAAACAAATACCATATTTCATTTTTCATCAAAAAATAACATTAAATTCATCATAAACAATAATTACTTTAACAAACAATTCTATTTTAAATCACCAAGTTAGACAAACTAACAAAGTCATTACTTACTGAGACTGAGCTACTTTACTACTTCACTACAATACTTCCAATTTCTTAAATCCAAACTAGTGAACCATCAACTACCAAATTCCAAATACATTTTAGAAATTAGAAGAATCAGTAACTAATATACTCGAATTAGCTTCAATTCAATTGAAAATCCAATACCTGAATTAATTGAAAAATGGATTGAAGATGAGAAACGAATTCACCGTGCGTATGCGAAAATTAGGGATTTCAAATTTTTGAATGGAGGGATATCAAAATCACTGCTTTATGAGTCATAGTATATTAGTTGGGTTGAGTCAATCAATGAATTATGGATTAATGGGTTGGTGTAGAGTGTAATTGGACTTGGACTTGTGCATTGTGAATTGGGTTACTCTTGAGTAAGTGGTAAATGTTAAGTAAAAAAATAAAAAATAAAAAAACTCAAAAAAAAATTATGGGGTCATTTGACCCCACATGACCCCATGTGGGTCCGCCCCTGCTTGTGGGGCCCATGACTTCACCACGAAACCGAGGCCCTTTCTCCGATATAAGAATCCACTAGGAAGTAGTAAATCCAAATCCGGTTCGTAAGGAGGTAGAAAGCGCTTGCTCTTGTCCTCGGAGGGGGGAGACCAACCACCCACAACAAACTCTGCTAACTTCTCTCCAACCCAATCACTATTTCTTTCAACAGCTTATCTGAAAACAAACCAAGACTCCAAAACACAAGAACATGACACTTCGACCAGGCTGCAACTTGAGCCATTTCAAACATTCATGCACACCATCAGTTCCTTCTCATTGATCTTCAGATGCCGCCAGTGATCCTACATAGAAAATAGGTGGTCTCGGACCATCAGGATTGCAAGATCCTTCAGATAATGCTTAAGAGATTTTGGCTCAAGGGATTACAGAGTTTACAATTACTCCGGCTGACTTTGGCAAATGGAGAAAGAAATCTAGAAAGCAAGCATATCCAGTTGTGGATCGATCACGAATCGGATCTGCCACATGTAAAGATGGTATTGGTGGTAAGCCTGGAATATCTAAAAACGAATTCAAATCTTTGAAACTTTTAGTGGTGTTCCGACGTATTGTGGGAAAGTGAAGGAAAGAAGGAAGACAACAGACACCAAAAGTGAAGAAATAATAAGTGGGGATTCTGAGTTTGGCGAAAATGGAGAAAGCCTGGGTGCAAAAGAAGTCTATTATGAAGGTAGTGATGGTGCTGGTGAGAGAGGCGTTCAAGGGCTTGTTGGACATTAGTGTTGCTGAGGCGGAGGGCCTCGAAATAACAGCTTCCACGGCGGACAAAGAGTCAAGTTCATTGGAAAAAGAAAGTGACTGGTGGAAACTTGGTCAATATATGCAGTGGTCGAGCCAGTTTTGAATGGTAGAGGCACTGTGAAAATAACAATAGTGAAGGAAGGGTGGTGCTTGAGTATGAATTTCCCGAGCTCCAACATGGAAATAAGATTCCCCATGCCCACGAATGTAGAACAATATTTTCCCATTCTATATGAGCGAGAGATTGCTAAATTCAAGACTCTTAAAACTTTAAACTTGATGAAGAGAGTTCCAAGTTAATTTCATGAACGAGTGGTGTAAACAGACAATAAGTAATGCAGCAAACAATCATATGAGCAAACCTCCAAAATAATCTGAAAGTAATGCAGCAAACAATCCAAATCAACACTTTACACATGTAGAAAAACAAAAATAAAATCAAAATATATTTTGAAATAAGTAAATATCACAGTTCATACCTGCCTGTGTAAGGACTCCAGGATTCTGTTTTCGTTCTGGGTAGCCATATTTAAACTCAATGACAAATAAACGGAAAGGCCAGAATATGGACGATATCTTGCTTATTGTGTAAACATATGCCAGGACAATGAGTAAAAGATAATTGCTATGGCAGGAAGAGGGATATTGCATTAACAGATACATTTTTGTAAATTCAAGAGCAACCTGTACATTGTAATAAAACATTCTGTTTTTCCTTCTGGTTAAAAAAAGAAACTGGTCCCATTCACTGCATTTCTTATCTAGATAACAGGCATAATATGTTCAACCATGGAAACTTCAAGTACAAATTGATCATGCAAGACTTCATAAGTGGCACAGATAATATAATTTTCTTCTACGCAACGAAAGATGCGAATGTAAAGGAAAACACTACCACGAAAGACTTTATTTGCTGGAAAACATATTACACACACATTTCTCATAACTCTAATGGAGGACGAACTAGGCATGAATGTAAGAACAATAAGTGGAAGCTGGGGTGTGTGTCTTACGTGCGGGCAGATGGAGCACTACTTCTACAACACACTAACTTTTTTCATAGAAATATAAAAAATATAATTCATGCCAAATCTTGCAAGTTCAGAGATTCGAGAACTCATTCATTGGACAGTTGCCCGCACATTTTTATCAATAATCAACACAGTTTCCATGACTCGACTAACTTGGCCAAAGCCACAATGGAGGAGCCACCTTCACTTGTTGCTGCCTTTGCCTCCGCCTCCTTTTCTTTGGTGCGCTTTCTGAGTGACTCACCTTCGTCTGAGTCCATCAACTCTCTAACTCGACTCTCAACCTCCTCAGCAGCAACAAACCCATCCTCTGATTCGTGAATTCGCAAAGCCAACTTCAAGTACTCCACCAACACCACCCTGTTGAACTTTTGCTCAGCATAAAGTGGCCACGCCACCATGGGGACACCCGCCCATACTGCTTCCAACACCGTGTTCCATCCACAATGCGTCACGAACCCGCCAATAGATTTATGATTCAACACCTCCACTTGTGGGGCCCACGACTTCACCACAAAACCCAGGTCCTTTGTCCGATCCGAGAATCCACCAGGAAGCAGTGAATCCAAATCTGGTTCTGGAGGAGGTAGAAAGCGCTTGCTCTTGTCCTCAGAGGGTGGAGAGCGGATCACCCACAAGAACCTCTGCCTACTTCTCTCCAACCCAATTGCTATTTCTTTCAACTGTTTATCTGAAAACAAACCAAGACTCCCAAAACACAAGAACACGACACTTTGGCTAGGCTGCAAATCGAGCCATTTCAAGCATTCATGCACACCATCAGTTCCAACTCGTCGATCTTCAGATGCCAACAGTGGTCCTACACAAAAAACAGGAGGTGTAGCGCCATCAGGATTGCAATATCCTTCAGATACTGCTTTAAGTGTTTTTGGTTCGAGGGAGTCGAATGAGTTTACAATAAATCCAGCTGACTTTGGCAAATGGAGAGAGAAATCTAGAAAGCTTGCATACTCAGTCGAGGCTCGATCAAGAATCGGTTTTGCCACATCCGAAGATGGTATAGGCGGTAAGCCAGGAACATCAACTAGTGAGTTCAGATCTTTGAAACTTCTAACGGTGTTCCGATGTATTATGGGTAAGTAAAGGAAAAAAGCGAGGGTAGAGATGCCGGAAGTAATAAAATAATAGGTGGGGATTCCAAGTTTGGTGGAAATGGAGAGAGCTGGGGTGCAAAAGAAATCGATTATGAAGGCAGTGATGGTGGTTGTGAGAGAGATGCGTTGAATTGCTTGGTCGACAGAAGGATTGCTTAGGCGAAGGGCCTCGAAAATAACAGCTTCCATAGAGGAGAAAGAGTCGAGTTCAAGAGAAATAGATGGTAACTGGTGGAAGGTGATAGACTTGGTAGCAGCAGAAACTCGGTTGATATAGGAGGCAGTTGAGCCAGTGTTGAATGATGGAGGAACCGTGAGGATAACAATAGTGAAGGAAGGATGGTGCTTTAGTATGAACTTCCCAAGCTCCACCATGGAAATCAGATGCCCCATGCCCGGGGACGGATATAGTACTATAGTTCCCATTCTGTAGAGAGAGAGAGAGAGAGATTGCAAAATTCGAGATTACGAATTCAACACTCGAAGACTTGAGAAATGAGTTAGTAAAACCACAGTATATACAAGTTTCCACACAGCACAAAGTTCACGGGTCACCATCATACGAGTAGCTCCAGAATGATCTCAAATCAAACTTTCCACATCACCAGAAACAAACAGTGTTGTAAAACAACATGATACCATAATTCATGTGATTTCACTTGTTAGGTTAATTATGTACGTAATATCTAATATCAATTATTAGAAATTCAAAGATCACATATTGCTCGATACCATTTGATATGAAATCAACTATCAAATTGAAATGTTTAAGTTATTTGACACAATAATGAAGCATTCGATCACAAACAAAATAATAAAAAAAAGACAAAAAAATATGACAGAAGATTTATGAAATTTTATTGTCTCATGAACAATAATAGAAAAATATATAATTGATTTGAAGTTCTAGTAATCACCAAGACTAAATTATCATAAATTTTCAAAACCTCACGTCTAAATTGTAGTGAAGAGTCAAGTGCATATATATATATATGTGTGTGTGTGTGTGTGTGTGTGTGTGTGTGTGTGACGTCCAAATCCTAATAGATGAGTTATAGTTGAAGTAGAATGTAAAAAACGTGTTAAAACGCAAAAAGGGCTTGGACCGGATAACACTGTCACTCGTGGCCAGGAGGACAACAGACAAGCGACCAAGTCTCGGGAGAAAACCTCTAGGCGTTACTCGAGCGGCCAACTAGCGAAAATGCGGCGACTTTTCTTCTCGGTCCATAATTTCAACATCTTCAAGTCCAATACAAATTTCAACTTCCAAATAGAATTTTAACTTGAATAAGACTCCAATAGCATTCCAAATTAAATTCTTCTTGACGTGCACTTCAATTAGAATTTTTCAATTACTTCAACAAGAAATTCGGACCACACTCAAATTCTAACAATCTCTACCTTAACAGGAATTCTAATAAAACGAACAAAACTCCAAAATTTCCTCCACCTGGATAAGAATATCCATTTGCAATGAATGAACGACTCTTCGACAATAACCAAAACCGATTTCTCCAACAAACACAAAATATTCTGCCTTTTTCAATGAATCGAAGCACTACTCTACAAAATTATCTCAGATTCCTAAAAAATCATAATGATTTCAAATTCACCAAACTGGACTGCAACACACCTAAAGCAGAATCAAACGCAAATGCTTTTAAAGAATGCCTCTTGTAAGATTGCATACCTTCTACTCCACTTAAATCATGCTCAACAAAATCAGCATTTACATACTCTTTTCCACTGGGTATGTCCCTAGCAATAGAATATAATGGCACCAAGGTGATGATGGCAAATCCGCATTATCCATATCTCATGAACTTCACTGAACTATATTCTTCAAATCCGACCATTTACGAGATCCTAAAGGTATTGTACCAAATTGAATGTCCACATGGTACTGAACATGTGCTGATTGACTTTTCTAGATTTTGTACAACCCTACAAGATGTATAACTTAGACATTTTCTGTCCATCCAATACAACTTGGGCACCCTTACAAATCTTTAAAACTCCACCTCCACAAAAAAACTCGTAACCCTTTGAATCAAGGATAGACAACGAGATGAGATTCTTCTTCAAATCGGGAACATGTCAAACCTAACCAAGTGTTCTAATTGACCCATTAAATAGCTTCAATTTGACAGTACCAATTCCAACAACCTGACAAAGTGTGTTGTTTCTCATAACCACGACCCATTTGGAAACGATTTCATATGTAGTAAATCAATCCTTATTAGTACACATATGAAACATACAAGCTGAATCCAGAATCCAATTCTCTCATGGTTTAGAATCGATGTCAGAAATAGCCAAGAGATCTTTCTCACTTACAATGTTTACTGCGAGGCATGCTTCACCGAGGTCTGCTTTACCTGAAGACTCTGATTGCTTCTCATATCGACTTGCAGCCAACCTTTCTTTATTCTGCAATTTGTAGCAATTTTTATTCATGTGTCCCTTCTTCTTGCAGTAGTTACAAAGATGATTAATGAACTTAGATTTCGATCTGTCTCTTTCAGAACAACCATGAGTAACCATGCATTCTCTATCTCTAGCCTCAAAAACCATATTCTTCATCTTTTCTTTTGAAAACAAAGCATCATACGTCTCATCTGATAATCCAAGAATAACTAACCAAGAGGGGTGAATTGATTTTTGAAATTTTTTCGACAATTAGTCTCAAACTTATTTAATACACAATATATAAATGCAAAATGTAATACAAGAAGTAAATATGCAAATTTGATAACTTAATTCAAGTATAGATATAGCACAATATAAATAGCAATTTAAAGTAAAGTGTAATAATGTAAAGATAACAAGCGAATTTAATAGGGTTCGATACACAATGTGTTCTACGTTCCCGTTACCAATCTCTCCGTCACGAGTTATGCCAAATACACTATAATGGTAACTTACAAACAATGAGTACCGATCCTTAAGTGACTTACAACAATGAGCACTTATCCTTAAGTGACTTAGTGACTTACGACAAGGAGCACATATTCTTAACATGGTAGGAACAAAGTTAGGTGACAAAATTAACTTATAAAATAGACGTTGGCAACATCTTGATCAATAATTTAAAAAATAATTTTTGAAATTAATGATTTAAATCTTATTACATCATTTTGTCAACACACTTTTATAAACCTCTTTTTTACAATTAGCATAATTGACATGGTATGTACAAGTTTCCGCACAACACAAAGTTCAATAATGTGGGGCCCACCCCTTTGTAAGCATAACTCATACAACAATCAATCCAAACTTTCCACATCAACATAAACAAACAGTGTTCTAAAACAATTAAGATACCAGAATCGCTTTGATACCATTTGTTGTGTTAATTATACTTAGAATCTCTGATATCAATTGTTGGAAATTCAAAGAACACATATTGTTTGATACTACTTGGTATGAAACCAACCATTAGATTAAAATGTTGAAATTATATAGCACAATAATGAAGTATTAGATCACAAGCAAGAGAATAAAAGAAGATGAAAAAATATGATAGATGAATTATGAGATTTTATTGTCTCATGAACAATAACGGAAAAATATACAATTGATCTGAAATTATAGTAATCACTAAGGTTAAACTATCATAAATTCTCAAAACCTCACTTCTAAATTGTAAAGAAGAGCCAAGTATATATAGGCAACTATGTAAGGCGACATCCAAACCCTAATAAATGAGTTGTAGTTGAAGTAGAATATTATAAACGTATTAAAAAGCGAAAAAGGCTTGGGCCGCGACAAGCTAGCAATAGGTCCGTTGCTCGAGCACTAGGCAGGCGACCAAGTCTTGAGGGAAAACTTGCAGGCGTTGCTCGAGCGGCTAACTAATGGTAGGCTAGCGAAAATGTGGAGACTTTTCTTCCCGGTCCATAATTTCAATATCTTCAAATCCAATACAAAATTTCAACTCTCAATAGGGCTTCCTAATAGAATTTCTACTTGAATAAGACTTCAATAGCATTTCAAATTGAATTTCTCTTAACGTGCACTTCGATTAAAATTCTTCAAATATTTCAACAAGTAATTCGAATCACACCCAAATTCTAATGATTTCCACATTGACACGAATTTCAGTGCAACGAACAAACCTCCAAAATTTTCTGCACCCGGAGAAGAAAATCCATCTATAAGGAATGAACTGACTCTTCAATAAAAACCAAAACTGATTTCTCCAACAAACACAAAATATTCCACATCTTCCAATGAATCTAGGCACTACTTTGCAAAATTACCTTAGATTTCCAAAAAATCATAATGATTTTAAAATTCACCAAATTGAGTCTTGACAAACCCAAAGTAGAATCAAACTCAAATGGTTTTAAAGAAGGCCCCTTGCTAAATTGTACGCCTTATACTATGTAAAAGCATGCTCAACAAAATCAGCATTCACACACTCTTTTCCACTAGGTTTGTCCCTAGTAATAGAATATAATGGCACTGAGGTGATGATGGAAAATCTGCATTATCCATATCTGCTGAACTCTACCGAGCTATATTCTTCAAATCTGATCCTTTACGAGCTCATAAAGGTATTTACCAGACTTAATGTCAAGCACGGTACTGAACCTGTACTGATTGACTCTTCTAAATTCTGCACGATCCTACAAGATGTATAACTAAGATATTCTTCGTCCCTCCAATACAACTTGAGCACTCTTACAAACCTTCAAAACTCCACATCTACCAAAGAACTCATAACCATTTGAATCAAGGATAGACAACGTATAGAACACATATGAAACACACACGATGAATCCAAAATCCAATCCTCCTCTGGTTTAGATTCGATGTCAGAAATATCCAAGAAATCTCCCCCACTTATAATATTTATTGCAAGGTTTGCTTCACTCGGATCTATGATTGCTTTTCGTATCGACTTGCAGTCAACCTTTCTTTAGTCTTCAATTTGTAGCAATCCTTCTTCATGTGCTCATTCTTCTTGCAATAGCTACAAATCTAATTACTGAACTTAAACTTCGATCTTCCTATTCCAGAACCACCATGAACAACCAGGCATTTTCCGTCTCTGGCCTCAGAAACTAGATGCTTTATCTTCTTTTTTGAAAACAAAGCATCATACACCTCCTCTATGGTGAGAGTATCACGACTATAAAAGATCATGTCTCTAAATGAAGAAAACGAAATGGACAATGAACACAATAGGATCAAGGTCAAATCTTCTTCATCATACTTTACTTACAGAGTTTCCAAATCAGCGACTATCTCCGTAAATACAACCAGGTGATTTTCCAATGATCATATTTCTGTCATTCGATGAAAGTATAAACGTTACTTGAGATGCAACTTGCTTGTTAGACTTTTAATCATGTACAATTGCTCCAACTTCAACCAAAAAGCAGTTGCGTTCAAAACGTCATGAAGAATAGTATTCGATAGATGAAAATGAATGTGAAAAACTGTCTTCTTATTCTTCCGTAATTTCTCCTCCAAGGTCAAATTACGGACATCTTATCATCTCCAGCAAAACATCGTCCAAATCTTGTCATACTAGTACTGCATGATCTTAATCTACCATAGCGAAAATCTAGTTCTCCGATCCAAAAGTGGAATATCATACTTCATGGAAGCCATCACAAATAAAAAATCTTGAACAAATCAAATCCTGCGCTCTTGCGGAACTGCTGAACCTAGGCTCTAATACCACTTGTTGTAAAACAAATAAGATACCAGAATTGCTCTAATACCACTTCTTGTGTTAATTATGCCCAGAATCTCTGATGCCAATTGTTGAAAATTCAGAGATCACGTATTGTTCGATACCACTTGATATGAAACCAACCACCATATTGAGATGTTAAAGTTATATGACATAATAATGAAGTATTTGATCACAAGCAAAAGAATAAAAGAAGACAAGAAAATATGGCAGAGAAATTAAGAGATTTTATTGTCTCATAAACAATAACGGAGAAATATACAATTGATCTGAAATTATAGTTATCACCGAGGCTAAACTATCATAAATTCTCAAAACCTCACTTCTAAATTGTAAAGAAGAGTCAAGTATATATAAGCAACTATGTCGGGCGACGCTAAACCTTAATAGATGAGTGTAGTTGAAGTAGAATACCAAAAACGTGTTAAAAAGTGAAAAGGGCTTGTGCCGATTAAGACTGTCGCTCGAGCGAGATAGGCTAGCGACAAGTCCATCGTTCGAGCACCAAGCGGGCGACAGGCAAACGACCAAGTCTCGGAAGAAAATTTGCAGGCGTTACTCGAGCAGCCAGTTAGCGGTAGGCTAGCAAAAATGCGACGACTGTTTTTCTCGATCCATAATTTCAACATCTTCAAGTCCAATACAAATTCCAACTTCCAATAAGACTTTCAAATAGAACTTCAACTTGAATAAGACCCCAATAGCATTCCAAACTGAATTCCTCTTAATGTGCACTTTAATTAGAATTCTTTAATTACTTCAACAAGGCATTCGGGTCACACCCTAAGTTTAACAAATAGAATCAAATATAATTCAAATATTGCCTAGAATAGTAAGCTAATTACATCACATATCTGAGCTTCCTGAGTCCTTTTTGTTCTAAACTCGACAGCAAGAAAACTAGGAGAGTATATGGATGAATTTGCTTAATGTATAAACATATGGATGGTCAGGAAAAAGAATATTGCATTAACAGAGACATAGTTTAACTTGAATAAAAGGTTCAGCTATTGTTAAATTACAAATTAAGCAAAATCACTACCACGAAAGACTGCGGACTCCAGCTTATTAAATGATATAAGTAACACTTAAGAATCTAATTTACGAATTCCAACGATGGCTTCGAATTTTTCCACACTAGAATATATGAATGTCATTTTTTTTTCTTTTCCAGAATTCACTTACTGATTAAGAGACGCCGTCATTCTTGGCTCTCAAGTCCTAAAAGGCTATATTGGATCTTCTTTGGGATGCTACAATTATTATGACGGTCATGGAGGCGGTATGAATGGGCATTGGTGGTGCTGCGGTGAAGGTGGGATTTGGGTTCTTCCAATTTAAATTTCAGCGATTCAATTCTTTCTAATAATTTTCTATTAGAGCTGCTAAAATCAAGAATGGAGATGCCAATTGCCAAAGAATTTAAAGGTTGGGATTATGAGAGCAAAAAAATTGAAAAACTCTAAATTCGGTCCGTGAAAGACATGCTCAACAAGTACAAATTGTCAACTGTTTAAACATTCATTTTAATTTTCATATTTCAAACTCGTTGGCATAACTTTAATGGAGCGTGAACAATGCATGCTGAATCTTGCAAGATTGCAGATTAACTCAATCAACCCAGATTACATGACTCGACTAACTTGGCACAAGCAAACACTCTGGACTTGTACACTATATATTGAATAATTTCATCCAAAAGTTTAAACTAAACGTATATGAGAATAAAAAAGATCATGAGTCCTATTACCCCCTCTACCAATTATAAAAAATTCCCTTGTCAAACTTTTGATTAAAAAAAATGCTAACATGTTCTACATGTGTTACGCACTAAGAAAATGGAGAGAAATTCATTGTAACTATCGTAGTTTTCAAAGCAACTCCACCCCTTTTCAACTATTCTAAACATCAATATGTACACTAAGAGTGTTCTACTACGATTACAGGATTGGGCAAGTAGCATATCTTCTACCAAATGTCACCAATTCCACATATGCATTCATATTTTACAAAGTATTCGACATGTTATGCCCACAAAGTATACTGCACGTTATAAGCCAAAAACTTACTTCTCGTGTACAGTGTTTACACGTTATACCCACAAATGTTTTCTTTGACTGTTCATCGCCAGGTAGAGTTGGATGTGAGTGCGGCTGTTGTGGTTTACAAGGTTTAAAATCAAGGAAAAGGGGAAGTGAGATAGGCTTCAGGCGGAGATGGTTTACAAGCTAGGTGACTGTTCGTCGTCGGACAGAGGTCGAAAATGATGAGGTGATTTCTAGGGTTTCAAACGGAGAAAAGAATGTGAATTAGAAATGTAATGTGTTTTGCTTTTGCTTTTTATTTAATTGCCTTACATGCCACGATATTATGTGAAACATCGGCGAGCCTTCATTATGTGCGATCGTTTAATATTAGAGCACCACTTAAATTAAATAGCTTTATTTTGTTATGATTGAATTTGAAGTCACGACGTCTACTTAGGTCAAATTGAAAGCAGCCTAAACAGTAAACGAGACTTTCATGTCCGCGTTAAATTTGTATCAATTTGTAGTCGTATCGTGTATCTATAGTTTCAGGCGCACATCAAGTACGGCAATGATGAATGGGCCATTTATTGACTAAGGGGAGGAAGCAGGAATCCAGCGGCCAATAAAAATTTAAGTCTCCTCCTAAGTCACAAATCAAGTCCCACATGCATTAAATTCTTTTCAGAAAATGACTCTCTCATTGACTATCAATCCACTACCAATTAATTGGAAAACTAAATCGTTAGTGAAATTTTTATTGCAACGAATTCCATAAAAACTGTCACATATGAGGAAAACGAATTTCATTTTAACCGTTTGATTGCAACGTGGAAATGAAAATCGAATTCCAAAGTACAACCACTTTAAACTACATTTTCTTTGTTTTCACGGAAAATGAATTGATATGGGTTTGGTGGATTTTTATTTTTCAATTAACATGGAATTCGAATTCTTTTTCACCTTTGCCTATCCAACGGACCATACATGTAATTATTATCACAAAAAACTTTATCTTAGATTAATTAAAAACCAAGACACCCAAGGAGATATTACCATAAAATTGTAACATTATTATTTAATTTATTGTCTTAAGTACAAAGTTGTTCCATCACTCACTCCGTTACATCTCCTTCAATCATCATTTAACATTTTTGTAATTTTGACGATAATTTAACATTTTTTTCGTAATTAGAGAGTAATTGTACAATTATAGTAAAAGGTTGGAAATTAACTTGCTAATTAAATAAAAAAATTAAGGACTAATAGCGTAGATCTTCAAGCATTCATAAGATGAAATGCTTATGTTCAAAGTTAGGCACTAGTAATTGATATATAACGTAATATAAAGTACGATAAAGCCTATGTTTGGTGCACATTCTCTCAAAATACATTATTTCAAAACTCATTTTCAACCACACATTTTTTTAATAAAATAATATTTTCAATCACATCAATAATTTTTCCTTACTTTTTAATTACATATTTATCGTCATATCCCTATTTAAAATATATTATTTTCTCAATAATATTTATCAAACACATCCAAAGAGACATTACAGAATTGGACCAATTATAAAATCATTAATTTTGTCAAAAAAAAAATGATATTTAACGGACAACATAGAATTATAAGTGGGCACGTGATCTGAAGAGCAGGTAGTGTAGGGTACATATTAAAGTCCGGAGGAGGAAAACTCGAAGAATTCATTGAACCATAGTTATGGCCTCCAACAAGGGTTGAACATTATTTTTTTCTTCCAAGAACTCATAGATACTCACTGATCCCATTGTTGATATTGTCTCTATGTAAGTCTTTTTTGAATTATTTATTTATGATTAACAATCAAAGAATTGTGAAAGTAGTACTTGTAGAAATTGCACAGCACATGCATCCCATAAAATATATAGACAAATACATTGAGCAAGATGTGTGAGAATTTGATCAACAAAAATGAAAGTGTTCACTAATTCTCTGGCAAGCAGAGAAATCCTTTGTATATATAGGCCCTCGTGTCTAGTATAGTAGTCGTCCCCTCTCAAATGTTGCGGGTACACTACTGTAAAATCGGCTTTTACATTTCAAAATATTCGTGCAACCCAAATTTTACATACGTCTAAATATGCATTATGTTAAGTTGAGTGTATTTCCCATGCTAAGCATTCTTGAATTGTGCTCAACTTTTGAGCGCGGTTGGTCTCAAGTATTTTCCCCAACTCTAGGTGCTTCATCACGTTGCTTATTGTTTAACTCTTGGCATCATAGAGCCATTCAGTGAATCAGAGCATGTCCTCCAAACAAGGGTTGAACATTAAGTCTCCTTCCAAGAACCATAGATGCTCACTGATCCCGTTGTAGATATTGTCTCTATGTAAGTCCTTTTTGTATTATTAATTTATGAGCAACCCTTTCTTGATAGGGTTACAATTGATTGGTAATCTATTACTCACTCCATTTTATATATTACATGGATAAAGGACAATTGTATAATATAATTTGCCCATTTAATTTGTTCCCTCTAATTATTTTAAATTAAACGACAAAGTGATTGGTAGTTTGATACTATTCGAATTATTTTATACTTCTTGCTACATCTCTTCTAATAAGGTTTCAAAGAACGTCACGTGACAGCCAGTTAATAAGCACAAACATGCCCACACTCCACATTTTTGTCATAGCTGGTCGAGATGAGATCATATACTAAGATAGTCGAAGTGATGCATCACCTTTGTCAAAGTGCATGTAGAGGATGACCCTTCGTTGTCTAGGCGAGGTGCTATAATCTACTGAAGAAGTGATTCGATGCAATTATCCACTTTAGTGTGACAGGCATCTCTTGTTCCAAGGGATATTTTGTACGAGATAGTATGATTGATTGATGTAACGTTTTTGCAGTAGATGCCTAAACGATCAACTTGTCGTCGACTTTTCAGAGTTCAAATTTAGGCTATAAGATTACTACTTTTGGAAACATTAAATACCCACCAGTCTATGATTGATGGAATGACACTTAGGAGGAAATGTCTCAACATTAGGATGAGGTAAAGTGTCCTTTCATCCAACAATGATAATTTTTTCTCTTCTACTATAAATGCTCACACTCAGTGTCATTTGAAGGTAATAGAATTTTACATATTCAAAATAAGAATGCTCTCTCATTTGGTTATCTAGTAAACCCCCGATGTTCGAATACTATTGTGGCTCACGTCTTTGCACTCCCACACTCAAATACACTTATATTAGCGACTGACTTGACCTTTGGAGTGCGATTTGTTCGCCTCCTGCCATCGAAGAAGGTCACACATTCTTAATAATTTGTCCAAGTGTGTAAGAACTTAGTTACGTGGACATGAGTAGTGCCGAATCTATTGGCCACGTCACATGTACGAAAAAACACGATCAACATATACTATCCAAAAGATTAGAGCGAAAACGATTGAGAATATCACAATAACCTTAGAAGGCAAATGGTGCAGTTTTTCCTTCCTAGATTACTCTTTTCTTGATGATGTAAATATTAAGCCCTTGTTTGGTAAGTATTAAAATTAGGTTTTTAGTAGATTTTAATAAAATTTGATAAAATGTATAATTGAAAAGTTGTGGATCCCATATAATATGTATAATACTAAAATATCAATCAATTAATTGTTGATCTTGACTTAAATTAAAATATGAAATTTAATCTTTAGCAAACACGGACTAAGAGTTGCAATTGATTGATATTTTAGTACTCACCAGTTGTCCTCGATGCCTTACATGGATACGGGTTTGCCACGTTTTTGAATTAGCTAAGTCCCATGTTTATGAAGTTTTGGGCCTTTTGGCTGCAATATTATCCAAAACATCATCAATGACTTGTCTACATTGTCTACTTATTTTTTTCGAACTAAACTACTTTTTTGCTCCATCCTTGTCTCGTTAGTATGATCTACCCACTAATTACCACACGAATACTCTTTTATAAAATTACTAGTTTGTGCCCGTGCGATGCACGGGGTTGATTTTTTTTAAGGTAATGTTAGTGTGTTAAATACGTTAAATTATCGTGAATTATATTTTGAATGTTAGATATGGACAATTGAAATTATTTCAATAAATGCAATTGTTCAACTAATTGCATATAACTATGAAAAATTGAATGACAATGCAATAGAATAATATAGAATATAGGAACATAAATCTTAGAAGGATAAGCAAAGGTAAAGATACAATATTGAAGACATTTTATTTACTAAAATGCATTGTGAGCATCCTGAAGTCACTAACATTCATTGATTTACAATTTTAAATACAATCTAAGAAGTTAAAAATAAAATTCAAGGTGAGCATGTCTTGCATATAAAATACGTAGCCCAAGTCTAAATTCTAATTTAATTAATCTAGTAATAAAAGTTTTGGACTCCGGATGCAGTAGGAACTTGTACATTTACCTTTTGAACTAAACAAAGGAACTCTTGATAGTTCTTCGCTAATTTGAGAGAATGCATTAACTAACGTAGTGATGAACTATGCCAATTGGCCTTAAAATCCTGTGAACAGCTCTTATCACCCTCATCAACATCTTCAACACCCCCTTTAACAAGATAACTCACTTGAGCGCTTTCTACATAGGCTTTACATGCTATCAAAATATTACGAGAATGCTTGCAGAAATGTCCTATCACAAAGTCGTCGAAATGCTACGAGCAACACAACACAAAACTCAAATCAGTATATAATGAAGTCGTTACCCAAAAGGAAAAAATAAATTGAAATTAATCACCAAAATATGCAAGGATTGAAAGGCCTAATAATAATAGTAATACATAAAGTGGATCTCAATTTCATCTTGCCTTTGGTGGCCACCCCATACTGTATACTATTGTTTAGAGAGAATGGATAAAAGTATTCTCATTGTATGTCAGTGAACACTTTTCTCTACTTGCTGAACCACTCATATTTGCACGTCCCAGACTCATTAAAATAGGGTTTAGCATTCAAAAGTAGGGCCTATATAAAGACTAAAACTTGTAGCATAGTTGACACATCATGGATCCACTTCTCCTTTTGGCTACCACTCCAAGTGTTGAGAAGGCTCACGTACACTTTGCCACAATTATACAAGTTTTGATTGATGTGAAGTCCACCGGAGTGGTAATGGACTTGCTGCAACAACAAGTGAGTTAGCATCAATGGAAGACAATGTATTGACATATTCAGAAGTGTACAAGGGGTTGGGTAGAAAAATATCTGAAACATACAGGTAGAATATTAGGATAGGTTTCAGGAAAGAAGACGTCTAAGAAAAAGAGACCACCATGGTACGGAGTTCCTTCTGCTCCCACTATTATAGCCCTCAAAATATTGATTCTTAATTCATAGACACGCATCATAAGCTCATAGACAAAATGAAAATGACTGAAATTAAAATAAAGTATGGTTAATGGAAAAATTTATACCAGACGTTAATAATGATTAGAAAAAAAAAGTAATAATAACTAACCTGTTATCAAGAGTATAGTCACGAGAGTTTTTGAAATTTTCTTAGTTATAGTTACTTTAATCATGTTTGTAACTTTAGAGTACCATGTTGCCATAAATCCAAGTAAGTGTGAAAAATATACACAAATATTATAAAGCCTGAAATATTACAAAGCTAAATTAGTTACAGAAAAAAAGAAATAACAGAAATCAACAATATAATTATAACAATGAGCGATTAAGAGATGTAACAAATACTTACGAAGAAATTATACTTCTACAAATGAATGAATGAATGAGAGAATTTCTCTGTAGGCAATATTTTTCGTACATGTACTGTGTAAATTGTCAGCGTTTGATGGTTTTAGTAAAACCTTTAAAGTTTTGCTTGTTTTAGCTATTGACAATGCTACATAAAGCTGACCATGACAGAAAACTGGTTCAGGAAGATACAAACCAACGTAATCAAGTGTCTGACTCTGTGCTTTATTTATCGTCATTGCAAAATATGGTCTAATCGAGAATTGAATTTTTTTAAAATGAATTGAAGTTTGATCATTTTTCAGAGGTACAAAATGAATTATTGGTAAGAAAACATGTTTCCCACAATATTCACCAGTTGTAATTTCAGCAAGAATTACATTCTTATCAAATTTTCTACAACTCGAGCATGTTTCATTGGATAACCCTTCAGAAGGATTGATGTTTCGCAATAACATCACAAGACAATTTATCTTAAACTTCAATTCATGCGGAGGAATATCATTTGGAGTCAAAGTATTCAAGAAATCTTCATGTAGGCTCTGTTCTGATTTGTCAATTGCTTCATCAGAGCTATAATATGTGAAGATTTCACCAGGAATCTGATCAAGTAAAATTCAATTAATATGATCAACACATTCATTTTTAGGCATAAGTATTACTCGATTTCTCATCGTATGTAAATTATCAACATATGCTTCTATATTTGGAAAAACATGATTTATCAAAATTTTCATATATGTAATTTCATTCTCAAATGGTACAATTATATTGCTCGGAAGCTGAATGCAGTTACAACTGTGTTCTTCATCTGTTCCATTTCCAACTCTAAGCAAATAATCACAAAATGTGCGATCCAATTTTTCTTGCATGTTCTTAAGTCAGAGAAAATTAAGCTAGCTTTCATTATGTCTTCTTTTATCCTCTCGGTATCACTGATAATACTTGTCTGAAATCTCCTCCTAGAACGATCACTTTTCTATCGAAAGGCAAATTACAATCAGTAATATCTCTCAGCATTTTATCAACGGCAAAACGATTCACCATATGTGCTTCATCCCAAAGTATTAATGTAGACATATTTAACAAAGTTCCTAGAGCTGATTGTTTATTAACAGAACAGATAATTTCACCAACTGTTTTTAGAGGAATTTTAAATCTTGAATGAGCTATTCGACCTCCAGGTAAAAGAGATGCAGATACTCCAGAAGATGCTGTAGCTAAAGCAATTAAATTTTGAGACCTTACACTTGTTAGGAGAGCTTTATATAAAAAACGTTTTGCCCGTTTCTCCGGACCATCGATGAAATAGATCCCACTCGATTTGGAATTCACTTTTTCCATAATTGTATTGTACGCAAATTGTTGCTCATTATTTAAGCTTGATGTATAGGCATAGCATCCCTCTATATTCAAATTTGTTATCTCATCTGCAACCATTCTTCTCAATCTTTCATTTTCATTTAAATTTACACTGAATAATATTATTTCATAGTCATTTATGTTTTTACCCGATTATTTTAAAATAGAATTGATGTCTTCTAAATCTTGTAGTTCAGCAGCCCTTAAAGGTATATTTTCATATACATAATCATCGATCATATAAACTTTAAATTTATCCTACAATAATTTTGGATGATCGAGATTGTAGAGCGTAAAATTTGTAGAAAAAAGAAGTCTTAAAGAGGTAGACATTTTATAAATAATAGTTTCAGACAGACATTCTTCACAATAATTGTCTCAACCTAACAAACCATGTAAAAGTGTTCATTCTCGATATGTATTAACAGTTAGTCTGTTCAAAGTTCATAAATCATGAAATGATGTTGTACCTCGAATATGATTGAGAAGAACGCGTAGGAAATATCGTTCTCCTTCAGATGGATTTGCTGCGACAATTCGTCTTATAACAATGTGTTTTTTTTCTGGGAGTCCAAATCTTTTTAGTTGAGTTCCAAACAAAATGTGTTGGAAAATCTCGATACCATAATGTACGAGCAATGACCTCAAAATTTTTTGTCAACATTGTTCTTTTCGTATTTTCGTTGTCAATAATAATAGATAAATCATTTTCGTTGTCATAACTTACTTGATGATGACTTTCGATATGAAGCTGTAAAGAATAAACAGTTGGATAAATTTCTGCCAAATTAATGAGAAAATCCTCCACATGGCTTCAGGTGGAGATATCCATCTAACAGATTGATAAGCTGAGATTTCGTCGGTTTCTTTTCCTATTTCATTTGTGGAAACTGAGAAATGAATACGATCATGTGCTTTATACATATATTTGTACAAATATTTTACAGCTTTAATAGAAGAACATACTTCAACATTAATGTGACAGTCAAATTTTACGCTCAAATAAGGATTATACGGTACAACTCATCGATTGTCTAACATTTGACCTCTAACTTTAATAGAAATGTCATTATCACGACGTTTATACAAAGAATATGAGTTATCACCGAATATAGTAGTATTGCAATAATCCCTAAGATATTTATTTTTACAACTCTTGTTTGCTTTCATATATACGTTATTTGGATTAAGAAGCCATGAATATTGTGTTTAACAATAACAGAATGAAGATGAGGATATTCATTTTCATTAGGAATTTCACAGCAAACTATCTTATCAACATCTAGCGCAGAACAAATTTTGTGGCCGTATCTGAAAATTAACAATAAATGTGCATGAGGAAGTCCCCTTTTTTGAAACTCAATAACATACATGTGCAATAACTGGGCTTGGAATATTTTTTTGTATAAATTATTTTTCAACTCTTCTAACTTTTCTCTATATATACACACAATTAGATCAGGTCAATTTTGAATTTCTTCATTGTGTTTTAGTTCTTGTTTAATTTCTGGCCAATTTGGATTGCATGTTATAGTCAAGAAGATATCTGGTTTTCCATAACGCTGTACAATAGCCATTGCATCCATATATCGCATTAACATATCTCTAGGCCTACGTGTAAAAGACTGAGGTAAAATAATTTTTCTTCCAATTTTGTACCCTCCTGTCTATCCATTTTGAACGCTATCTACAATACCTTGGTAAAGTTCAACTCGAATTTGATTATAATTGTTACGAAAATAGTCTAACCATGCAGTTTTGATCTTCACATACATATCTACAACATATTGCTGGAGCAATCTACCACTGTGAAGTAAAATAGACTTACCAGAAGGCCCGATTTGCAATTTATATGATAATATTCTCAACAAGAAACATGTGATCGTTTCT
The DNA here is from genome assembly GCA_019097785.1 of Fraxinus excelsior. NCBI lineage: Eukaryota > Viridiplantae > Streptophyta > Magnoliopsida > Lamiales > Oleaceae > Fraxinus > Fraxinus excelsior. The sequence continues at coordinate 8,838,693 of CM032629.1, forward strand.
TCACTCCATTAAGCATTGCAGAAAGGAAGTCATCATTCGATTAGAACATTGACACTGCAAAACTTAGGTGAATGTACAATAACAAAATTTTGCAAACCTTGATTTTAGTTTTCAATAAATTCAGCTGCAGAGGTAACTGTACTAGGAAATTGAACAAATTCAGACATATGTTCAGTCTTTCTGCACCATCGATGCCTTCATGCTAACCGGATTCTCCATATGAAAAAAGTAGAGGATATTGTAAAGGATTATAACAACCGTAGTAATAATGAACTCTATGTGAATCACCAGAATGCCATATATAGTAATGTCACGAAAGCGAATATTAGCATTTTCATCGTTTTCGACCCATACAGCAACTACTTCAGATGATGTATGAGTATTAAATACTCTTTGATCAAGTCCTATATCGCATCTTATATGTATTTGATGATCTCGTAAGTTAGTCATATTACTTAAAGATCGAAAGAATCTACTATATGGATTTGCCTTCAAGATTTCAATTAGAATAGTTAAAGTACATGCATCAAAGTTCTCTGAAATTTTCATACGATTTTGAATCTCATTATCTGTATCGTAAAAATATAACTGATGTAAATACCTCGATATGCTTTAAAGAGCTCTTTGTCGTATTTGACACCAAATGAAGTGAAAGCAAAGTGGTTATTATATCCTCGTGCAATTTTTTTAAATTCCATATACTTAGATTCTTTAGAAGTAAATAAGTTGTACAATTCAGTGGGTGAATCAGACATAGAGGTATGTACTTTTCTATCAGAACAACAGAAACCTTTACTTTCTCTATAAATTTTTCTTGCACCACAATATTTACAAATATTGCATGTCGGTAATACGTTTGCAGTCGTTGGTATGTTCAATACATGAAAACCACTTGGTAATGTAGAATTAGAAATATGAGGTGTCTCTTGGTTTGAAGTAGAAGTCTCAAAATCATGATGCATTGTAGATTGTGGCATTTGTACGTCATTCGAATTATTATGTTCAGATGATATATGATTACTTATCCTCTTACGACGATCATTGCAATCACTTCGAAGTCGTTTTCGTCGATACCTATTCATTTGATTTTCTTATTAGCGATGAGACATTGTTTCAAAACCACTCGAAGTATCCATATCGAATAGTTGGAGTCCAAGGTGACCAACATGAACTAAAAGAATTAAAGAAGGTTATTAACATATTTATACTTTGAAGTAAAATAAAATTGTAGAACAGTTGAATTAACTTCTCCATCACCAGATGCACAAAAATATCCATTACAACACTAACAATTTTTCTAGAATAATTGAACTTTAACAGTAACTGTAGAGAGAAATAATCTTACATATGTTAAAACATACATAGGATAAAACTAAAATTTAAAATATCAAAATTTGTGAACAATGACTGAAAATATACTTTAAAAGGAAAAAAGTAGTATGCACAAAGAAAACTCGAGAACCAGCAATTTATTATAAATTTACAAGTTACTATATATAAATAAGCATAATATTACATAAACCTATAATACAAACAAAAATCTGAACAGTTCAGTTGGAGAAACTTATTCAAGATAGAGTGCACTACTGTAGTCAATTACAACCACCAAAAAAAATATTTGGATTGTATAAAAGAGAACAGTAAATACAAATTAGAATCCACAATTTGTTAATAATAGTTGGATGATAAAATACTGTAATAAAAACTTTAGGAAAAAAAATACAAAGGTTAACTACAAATTGAACTCTACAAAATCTATAAAAAAAATATCATACCTGAAGATAGAACAGTTCAATTGATATTGAAAATTATAATATATTTACTTTGAGAATGATATCTTGCAACTGAAAAATAAATTGAAAATAAATTCAATATTGACAGAATTAGGAATGACTAAAAATATGACAAACAAAGAAATCATAATATATAAATAAAAATAAAAAATCGAAGTATATGAAGTAAATTGAAGCAAGTTACATATTTTTTGACCGAATTGACGAGTTGAGCCACTTGAGGGGTTCAAGGGCAACGCCCCCGACGGGGATTTACCTGACCGGCCAGGTCAAGGGGGCAGTGCTCCTCGTGGGGGTTCTGGGGCAACGCCCCTGTCGGGGATTGACCTTTTTTATTTTTATGTATGTATGACATTGAATATTTTCTAATTTTTTTAAGTTAAATAAATTATTAATAAATGAAATTGTATTTATAATTTGTGTAAGTTGGCAAATAAAAAAAGGAAATAAAAAAGGCATGACTGCTGAGACATTGAAGAAATTTTGATTTTATGTATGTATGGAATGAAGCAAAAAACTTAAAATGTTGCTCTCAAAAGGAATTCTAATTTTTGTGTATGTGTTGAAGAGTTTATCTTTTGAAAATAATTTTTTAAGCAAATACCAAAAATGATGAAAGTAAAAAATAATATATTTAATGGCCATGTTTAATATATATGAAAAAAAACATGCGCCCCATGCACGGGGAGTCGCTTCTCCTCGTACATGTACGGGGAGTTTTGTCTCTTTTTTTCCCTTTTCTTTTGTTCTTATATTATAATGATTTTTTTTCTTCTACTTTAATATAAATTCATGTATTATTTTATGTAAGTATTATTAAATGTTGTAATTTAATTAGTAAAAATTTAATGTTTCCGCACAACTCTTCAACCGTAATGCAAGCACTGCATTTGTCTCTGTCTGTGCTAATTTTCTAGTTTCTATATATAGACAAAATGAACTAACACTAAATAACGAGCATTAAAATGGATGTTTGAAGAATATTTTGGAGAGTGGAACATCTATTTAAAAAGATAACCAGCATGCATTTAACCTAATTGAGATAAGGAATATGTAATCTGTTTGTCCCTTACACTACAACTTTCGAATTAGATATAATGAATTATAATGTTTTTATTAATTTAACAAATCTGTAATTACTTTGTGATTTAAGACTCATATCCGGTATTTACACTGCAAATACGGTAAGCAAGGTTCATATCCGATAAGTTGGAAAAAAGGGTTCATGTCCGGTATTTACGTTTCGAATCCGGTTTTTTCACTTCAACTCCGGTGAGCAAAGTTTAGATACGATATCTACAATATTGTGTATATTCTTACCATTTTTTTACAGAACATTGCATAACTTGCAATTTATTAAATATAAAAACTATAAACGTCCAAACTAAACCAATAAAAATCTTACATGATGGCATTCTTTCTTTTCTTTTCTTCTCTTTTTCCCAAGTTTTTCCTTTGTTGCATATTCTCGGTGAAGAAGAGATTTTTGTTTTTTTTTTGTATATAAAGGCAAAGAATAAGAAAAATACAGCCACCGCTTTTCACCTATGTAAATAAGTCGATTTGCAGATGAAAGGCGGCAATTTTTTTTTTTGCAAAGATTTTTTAAGTCGGCAAATTTATTTTAGCAGTATAATACATTAAATGACAAAATCAGTTATGAAAGATGGATAAAATGGGAACATGAGGGGAGAAAAATGGGTAAAATGGGAAAAGGGAAATACGTCACAAATGAACAGTAACCGGAGGGTTCTCTTTTAATAAAAGAGGATTATTGGATTTTGAAGCAAAGGTTCTTCACGTGCAAGTCAATAAATAGGCAGAAGAAAACGAAAAAATCGTAATACATACAGATTGATGAATAAATATTTAGTCTCCGTTTGTTTTCCATTCTTTTCTACTAAAAATGAGAAATATGACCGTTATACATCACATCAAGCCTTCAAATTTGAATTTTTATCTCTTGTGTGGGACCCAATGACGACTATATTTTTCATTCTCATTCTACAATAATACGAATCAAGCGGAGCCTTAATATATGTAACTTAATACTTTTTTATATACTTAATGATGAGTCCACAATGGATAATGTGCACGCTAATTTTCAAATTTAGTGAAAAAATTTCTTAATGGGATATAACATCAAATTCAAGGAATTGGACGATGAGCTAACAATTTTAAGAAGAGTAGATTTGAAGTGAACATCGTAACTACCAAATTTGACAAAATATTTTAACTTGTTTCGTGTTACAAATAGTTGACATATATCTGGATGGGTTCAATGGTGGTTCTTCGTTCTTATATTTTCTTTTATTATTTTTCTGCTTATTTAAGTTTCATTATTTTAAGTTCCCTTAACCGACATTTTAGATGAAATAATGAGTACTATTGATTGACTACCGATCACTAGATAATGAAAAGTCGTAAACAATAATGTCCATAATAACTTGGAAACAGAAGTGTAAAAGGGGAGAAGAGTAGAGGGCGAAACAAAATAATTAGAGTGAAACAAAATACTTGTGCTATAACTATTTTTGCTCGTTAGATAAAAAGGACTTTACTGATAAAGAGATTGGCCCATATTCTAGACACTTTTACTTGAACAAAGACATTTTTCTTGGTTTTTTAGGTTGGGATAAATTCTCATTTTTTTTCAAAATAAACTATATACTTCTCTCGTGGTCAAAGCAAAACCATCAATCATTGACGGAGATGCATAGTTGAGTAAAGAGGCCATACGTTTGTAAAGTAGGATTTGTCTAATCAGAATACCTAGCTTACACATGATAACAAAAGAGGGAATATTATCTTTATAATTATCAACTTCCTTAAAGATGGATCAAAAAGTAACACACAAATTTCTTAAATATGGATAAATAAACTAGTGGTGTTAAGCAACACAGCTCAAGCCCAACCAACTGTCTGCGACTTTGATCATTTCGACACATCTATGACGCAGCTGCTTTACAATCTTGTTAGGCCTGATAGTCAAGACCCAATCAATCAAGGCCTCAATTGTTGTTGATTTTGAGTTAGGCCATCCTGTACCCTACAAATTGGGCATGGGCTTTATTCTATGGCTTCCATATCAGTGTTGTACAACAAAGATTTCTTTTACTAAAAAAGACCTTGAGGACTTGAAAATTCTCCCAAGTCAAAATACAAAAAAATGAAAATTTTGAAGGCAAATACAATATAAAACAGAGGAATGAGTCATGGCTTAAAGTGGCATTTTCCCCGTACTTACCCCAACCTGACAAAGATCAAAGAGCGATGTGATTTTCTATTCATGTGAAATCGTATTTTATTGAAGAACATACGCATTTTGAACTGACTATTATGATGACTATTGCTTAGAATATATGTCTTGATTATCTTTCAAAGTTCTGAATAATTCATTGATTGAAGACTGTTGTTATATAATTCGGATCATAAGATATGACGACAATGAAATAAAGATAAAGAAAAACAAGAACACAAGAAATTTGAGAAGGGGAATCCACTATAAAATCAATAGATTTTGTGTTTACAATATCAAAATTTCAATAATCAATTGAAATCTAAGCTCTCAAGAATGTTCTCTATATTTTCTCTTTGATGTTATGATAACTATATTGATTACAAGTCGTGAACTATATATATAAAGGAGTCCAAAAACGCGTCAAGGACGAAATGGGCTTGGGTCGAAAAAACCTGTCGCTCGAGCTCAGTCGAGCAACAACCCGTCGCGGGATCGCTCGAGCGGCCAACTAGCGCCAGGCTAGTGAGAATATAGTGATTTTTTCCTCCGATCCATAATTTTGATCTCTTCAAAACCCTCCAATTCAGACTCCAATACACACTAGAATTTGGGTCAAACCACCATAAATCTCCCCCTTGAGCCAAATTCCAATACAAGGAATACAAAGTCATAACTCTAGCCATAAACACAACTCCTCCTCTTCAAACAAGCCACGATGAACTAAATCAATAAAAAATACCCACTAAGTTCAAACAATGTTCAAACTGAGCAATACGAAGTGGTTTTGTCATCATATAAGCAAGATTATCACTGATATCAACCTTGTTCACTATAATATCACCACGAGCAATCACATCACGCACAAAATGATATCTCACATCAATGTGCTTAGTCCTCTTGTGAAACATCTGATCTTTAATCAAGAAAATTACATTATGACTATCACATAGATATTTGCAAGTCTTCACTGATTTCATCAATCAATCATTTTAGCCCAATAGCTTCATTACGTGCCTTTATAATGGCTATGTATTCTGCTTCTGTCGTAGACAAAGTTTCCAGCTGATAGCACAACCACCAAGGGTAAACACATACCATGTAAGTGATCTCCTCTTATGAAGATCCCCTACATAGTCTGAATCTACACAACCAATGTGACGTAGCGGAAGATTATAGGAAAGATGAAAATACACACAAAGTGAGAGAAAACTCACGAAAATTTTATTCAACTCAATAATAATCTGCCTCAAAAGGCTTACAAGACTTTAAATAGTAAAACCCTAGCAAAATTCGGAAAATAAATAATAAAAATAAAAAAAAACGATATTTTTCCATAAATGGAAAAATTCGAGCTAGCAACTGAAATGGAAACTCCTAAGATTCAGGATCGTCCTCCAACAAACGGAATACGAATCCGAATTTTATTGAATGAGATATTACCAAAATAAAAATTACCATAAACGGCAAAAACGCTTAATCGAGGGCCTAAATGATGGAATCTGCCCAAAATCCGACGTACGTCATGGCCAGAGGCGATGAGTTGTGATTGTTGGCCCGTTTCCAATCGAATTAGGCTAGTAATTCGCCAAAAAGGGACAAGCCCGAAGTTATCATAAAATCATTTTTTTCCTTTACGATCCCACTTCATCATGAATTCTAACTCTTTATGCACTTCATCATTCTCCCCAGGGCGAGAAAAATTCGCCCTCGAATTTGACGTGGAAGAAGTCTCACCATCATCTGAATTATCACCACGAATGGTACCAAATGCTTGACGTTAAACACGTCGGATGTACGAATATGACTTGGCAGCTTCAAACGATAAGCATTTGGATTAATCTTCTCAATGATCTCTAACAGACCAATCTTTCTGGCAGTAAGTTTGTTGTACTCATGCGCAGGAATACGATCTTTAGTTGACACTGCCCAAACAAAGTCACCTACCTCAAATTCAACATGCCGGCGCTTAAGATCCACATCATGCTTATACTTAGTAACAGCAGCCTGCAACTCATGGAACTTCGGGTTGTCTGTTTTTGGCGAATTGATAGTCCAATTCGATTGGAAAGGAGCCGATGATCACAACACAGGGCCTTTGGCTCTGATGCACATCAAATTTTGGGCAAATTCCATCGTTTAGGCCATCAATTAAGCGTTTTGCCGTTTATGGTAATATTTAATTTAGTAATATCTCATTCAATAAGACTCGGATTGCAATTCCGTTTGTTGGGGGACGACCCTGGTGATTAGGAGAATCAAGATCTGTCATAATCTCAATTTTTTCCCATTTATGGAAAAAAATAATATTTTTCCATTATTATGTAATATTTCCGAATTTTCTTAGGTTTTTCGCTATTTAAATGTTGTAAGCCATTTGAGGTAGATTCAGTTTTGAATGAAATAAAATTTTATTGAATTTCTCTTAATTGAAATTCGTTTTGGTGATATTTTCATCTTTCTTATAAGCTTCCTTTGCATCACAATGACTCCATCAAGATTTATGTCAAAATGCAAACAAGCATTTGAAGAACCCCTTAAGTATCTGAAGATCCAGTGCACTACTTTCCAATGTTCCTTGCCAAGATTAGCCCGTATCTGCTAACTACACGTGCCAAATCAAGTTTCGTACAAATCATAGTATTCATGAGCGAACCAACTGCACTGAGTAAGGAACTCGAGACCTGTAATCAATGTCTTTATCTGACTGTGGACACAAGTTAGATGATAGTTTGAAGTGGGCAGCCAAGGGAGTACGACAAGCTTAACTTTTCTCCATATTAAATCTTTTAAGCACATTCTCAATGTACCCCTTCTAACTTAAATATAATTTGCTAGTTTTTCTATCCCTCAAGATCTCCATTTCAAGAATTTTCTTTGTTGTACCCAAATCTTTCATGTCAATTTTCTTGCTGAGTTGTAATTTTATTTTTTTGACCTATGCTTTATCTTTGTTTGCTATGCGCATATCATTAACATATAACAATCACTTTCCTTTTTGAAGTACACACAATTATCATAATTACATCTATCAAAACCATGAGTAGTCATGAATGAATCAAACATTTTATACCACTGCCTCGATAACTGCTTTAATCCATACTTATTTTTTCAATAAGCACACGGTGTTCCTTTTATGAAGTTATGAATCCCTCTGGTTATTGCATGTAAATGCTCTCCTCAAGTTCTCCATGTAAGAATGTTGTCTTGACATCCATTTGTTCAAACTTCCAAATAACGCTTAGCCACCACTCCAAGTAAAGCCCAAATAAAACTGTGCTTCACAACTGGTAAGAACACATCTATAAAATCAACGCTTGGAATCTGATTATAGCTCTTTGCTACCAATCTAGCCTTGTATTTAGCATCTTCAATCTCTGATGTGTCTTCCTTTCTTTTGAACACCCATTTGCAATGAACCATCCTTTTTCCTTTAGGTAATTTCACAAAGTCCTAAGTGTTATTTTTGTTCAATAACTCCATCTTCTCCTGCATAGTAATCATCAATCTGCTAGAATTACTGCGACTGAGTGCCTCTAAATATGTAGCAGGCTCCTCAGTGGAATCAATGTCTTCAGCCACGCTCCATGCATAAGCTACCATATCTGCTTTCCCATATTTCTGTGGAGGTTTAATCTGTTTGCGGGGTCTGTCCTTAGCTATAGAATAATGTGGTGCAAGTGGTATAGGCAAAATAGGCAAGATATTATTTTCTGTCAACCCTAAACTGGACTGATTTGTAGTAGACTATTCTACAATCTCTGATTGTTCCTCTTAACCAATTTCCAACTCCACCTGAGTTGAACAATTCTGCTCCTCAGTTTTATCAGAATCATCAAGAGATGAACTATGAACCATAGCAAGTTCATCAAATATTACATCCCTACTAATATTTACCTTACTAATCTTTGGACACCACAACTTATATCCCTTCACATTTGATTTATACCCAAGAAAGATACATTTTCTAAACCTAGGCTCCAACTTCCCATTATCCACATGAGCATAAATCAGACACTAAAAAATTCTCAAATCAGAATAGCAAGAAGGTTTATCAGACCATACCTCTTCTGTTGTCTTTTTATCAATAAAAACAGAGGGTGGGCGATTAATAAAAAAACAAGCTGTAGTAACAGTTTCAGCCCAAAAAGACTTAGGCAACCCAGAATTTGAAAGCATACAACGAACGTTTTTCATCAAGGTTTTGTTCATTTGTTCTGCCACACGATTCTATTGAGGAGTTCTAGACATTGTCTAGTGTCTCAAGATGCCTTCAGCCCTGCAGAAGCTATTGAATTCGTCTGAGCAAAACTCCAACCCATTATTAGTGCACAGATATTTCACTTGCTTTCCAGTCTGCTTTTCTACCAATGTTTTCCACTCCTTAAAGGTCCCAAATACATCACTATTCTGCTTCAAGAAGAATACCCAAACTTTCCTGGAGAAGTCATCAATTACTATCAACAAGTAATAATATATTTAAGTGTTCCCTTCGTGTTGTGTCTTCCTTTATTAAATCTGACTCTCTTCGTTTCCCAAAGACACCATGCTCACAAAACTCTATTTTGTTGGTCATCTGCCCATCAAGAAGTCTCATTTTACTCAACCCCGCCATCTCATTCTCACTCATATTCCCGAGCTTCGTATGCCAAAGTTTTGTAACTTTATCTATCATCTATCTAAGAAGAAGTAGAAACTGCTGCATCCCAAACCACTGTGGAACCGTGCAAAATTTATAGCTGTGTAGAGTTTTTATGTCCCTTCATGACAACAAGAGCACCATTGCTCGCCTTCAAAATCCCACCTTCACTAATGTATCTGTATCCCTTTGAGTCAAATGTACTAAAAAATATGAGATTCCGCTTCAGTTTTAGAATATGTCTTACATCTGTAAGTGTTTTGACAGCTCTACCGAACATTTTAATTTTGACTGTACCAACTCCAACAATTTTACAAGGCGCGTTGTTTCCCATAATCACAGCAACTCTCGAGAATCCTTCATATGTAGAAAACCAGTCCTTGTTAGGACACGTATGAAAAGTACAAGCTGATTCAAGAACCTATTCATCACTAGATTCAGTATCTCCATCAGAAATCACAAGAAACTCTCCACCACTTTGCTCATCTTCCACAACATCAATCTCTGCTGTATTGACATGTTGCTTCCCTTTCTCTGTAGCACCAGCAGCTTTATTTCTCTGTAGCACCAGCAGCTTTATTTCTATTTTTCAAGGCAAAGCAATCAACTCTAATATGCCTCTTCTTCTTACAGTAATGACATGTATTTTCAACATGTCAAGATTTCAATCTGCCCCTTATACTTTTGCCAAAATCCCTATCCTAATTCCTCTCACACACAATCAAGCCCTCACCATGATTTGCAGATCCTCCAGCAAGATGCATTATCTTCTTCTTAGATAATAAAGCATCATAGACTTATTCAACGGTGAAAGTATCCCGACTATAGAAAATAGTGTCCCTAAAAGTCACATATGATGGTGACATCGAACACAACAACATCAAAGCCTCTTCGTCATAAACCCCTATTTGATGTAAAATTTTGGCTATTTGTAGAAAAATTCAAAACGTTGGAACAGTAACCAATCTACAAAAACTGTTTACTTTTTTTCAATTCAGGGTTACACATTCTCCATTCTACTCGTCATTCAATTTCGACATGCTCACTTTCAAATAAGGTAGAAGGGCATTATAGTAATTTAAAATATCATTTATTGGAGTGGGGAACAATAGTGCTAGATTTGGGCCCACGTGATTTGAAAGGAAAATGCATTATTGGCAACAAAAATGTGCAACAAATGGATACTTAACCTTCAATGTCTCCAAATCAGCAACTATTTCTTTGAACATAGTTAAGTGATCATCAATGACGTACCTTCAGACATCCGGTGAGAATACAAGCGCGATTTCAAGTGTAGCTTGCTGGTCAAGCTCTTTGTCATGTAGAGTGGCTCCAACTTCAACCACAATACAGCGGCACTCTTCTCCTTAAGAACATCTTAAAGAATTTGACTCAAGAGATGTATATTAATTTGTTTTCACTACATTGAAGACATGTCAAAAGTGGCTGACAGCATGCGGAATTTCAGAGTTCTGATTTTCAGTAAAAATTAGGATTCATGAAT